>CM030931.1:3912147-3975984 GCA_018136815.1 Isochrysis galbana
GGGGGGACCCTGCGGAATCCTTGGACACCCAGGGGAGGCGGAAAATAGTGGTTAAAAAGAGTGAGTGACCGCCCTACATACTAAGGAGGGTATTAGGTTCAAATATAATAGCTGTAAACCAAACCTATTCACAGCCTTTCTCGTGCCCCGCCATGGGTGAACCAAGTATAAACTTAGTAGAGAGTAGGGAGTAGAGGTAGAGAGTGGAGAGTAGAGAGTAGAGAGTAGAGAGTAGAGAGTAGAGAGTAGAGAGTAGAGAGTAGAGAGTAGAGAGTAGAGAGTAGAGAGTAGAGAGTAGAGAGTAGAGAGTAGAGAGTGGAGAGTAGAGAGTAGAGAGTAGAGAGTAGAGAGTAGAGAGTAGAGAGTAGAGAGAAGAGAGTAGAGAGTAGAGAGTAGAGAGTAGAGAGTAGAGAGTAGAGAGTAGAGAGAAGAGAGTAGAGAGTAGAGAGTAGAGAGTGGAGAGTAGAGAGTAGAGAGTAGAGAGTAGAGAGTAGAGAGAAGAGAGTAGAGAGAAGAGAGTAGAGAGTAGAGAGTAGAGAGTAGAGAGTAGAGAGTAGAGAGTAGAGAGTAGAGAGGCGAGAGTAGAGAGAAGAGAGTAGAGAGTAGAGAGTAGAGAGTGGAGAGTAGAGAGTAGAGAGTAGAGAGTAGAGAGTAGAGAGTAGAGAGAAGAGAGTAGAGAGAAGAGAGTAGAGAGTAGAGAGTAGAGAGTAGAGAGTAGAGAGTAGAGAGTAGAGAGTAGAGAGGCGAGAGGCTGCCGAGAGTGGAGAGGCGAGAGGCGAGAGGCGAGAGGCGAGAGGCGAGAGGCGAGAGGCGAGAGGCGAGAGAGAGGAGAGAGGAGAGAGGAGAGAGGAGAGAGGAGAGAGGAGAGAGGAGAGAGGAGAGAGGAGAGAGGAGAGAGGAGAGAGGAGAGAGGAGAGAGGAGAGAGGAGAGAGGAGAGAGGAGAGAGGAGAGAGGAGAGAGGAGAGAGGAGAGAGGAGAGAGGAGAGAGGAGAGGGGAGAGGGGAGAGGGGAGAGGGGAGAGGGGAGAGGGGGAGAGGAGAGAAAAGAGAGGAGAGAGGAGACAGTAGGGAGGTAGGGAGTAGGGAGTAGAGAGTAGAGAGTAGAAAGTAGAGAGTAGAGATTAGAGAGTAGAGAGTAGAGAGTAGAGAGAGTAGAGAGAGAAGAGAGTAGAGAGTAGAGAGTAGAGAGTAGGGAATAGAGAGTAGAGAGAGGGAAAGAAGAAGACGAGAGGCCGAGAGAGAGAGACGAGAGAGAGAGACAAGAGTGAGAACAAGAGAAAGATCTGAGAGAGATGTGGAGAGGGAGAGAGGAGAGAGAGAGAGAGGGAGAGAGAGAGAAAGTAGAGAGAGAGAGAGAGAGAGAGAAAGTAGAGAGAGAGAGAGAGAGAGAGAGAGAGAGAGAGAGAGAAGCGAGAGAGAGGGAGACGGTGGAGAGAGAGGCTGCTGCTCCCAGCTCTCCCCCTCTGCTCCCAGCCGGCGGAGCAGCTTGCAGTGCGTGCTTGAACCTCCTCCTCGGCGTGATGGCCGAGCCCTCCAGCGGGCCGAGCTCCTCTACCGCCGCCTGTGCCCTCACTGCAGAGGCCACAGAGCTCGACTCATCGGTCCGGTGCCCTCCCTCTCCTTCTCTCTCCCTCCCTCTCCCCCTTCTCCCTCCCTTTCCTTCCCTCTGCCCCCCTCGCTCTCCCTCTCTCTCCGTCCCTCTCTGTCCCTCTCCGTCCCTCCCCCCCCCCTCTCTCTCCCGCTCTCTCCCAGACCCTCTCTCTCCCTCTCTCGCTTCCTCGCTCTCCCCCTCCCTTTCCGCTTCCCTCTCTCCTCTCTCTCTGCTCCCTCTCCTATCAGTGCTCTCCCCCTCGCCTCTGCCCTCTCGCCTCTCGCCTCTGCTTCTCCCTCCCCTCCCTTCCCCTTCCTCCTTTCAGCCCTTCCTCACCTCACCCCTCCCTCCCTCCTTTGGGGCATCTCCCACTCTCTCTCTGGGCCATAGTGTCTTCTCCCGTTTCTCCTGCCCACCCCAACTCATCGCTGCGATGCCCTCCACCCCTCCCTTTTCTCTCAGCCCCCCTCCCCCTTCCTTTTGGGCATCTTCCGCTATCTCTCGGCCAAAGTCTGTTTCCCCGTCTCTCCCGCCTACCCCACCTGTCGGTCCGCCGTACCTCTCCCGCTTCCACGCGCTCTCACTTCCCCCATGCCTCTCGTATCCTGATGGCACCCTGCCCCGCCCTCGCCCTTTCCCCTCCTTTGGCATCCCCACCCCTCAATCTCTCTCTCTCTCTCTCTGGGCCACCCTCTCTTCCCCGTCACGCCCTGTGGTGGGTCCTGCACACCGTGGTTCGGGATGCGGATGCCAACGAGGAGAGAGCGCCGCCTTGAGGGCCTGCACTGGTTGTGTTTGAGAGGCACGTCGTAGGTCGGCGCCGAGACCGGAGATTGGGCAGAGCACCGGCCTGGGGCGTGCCCCTGCCGCCCCTCGCCCACCGGCGCACGCGTCGCCCTCTCTACGCCTACCGCGCCCCTCCCCTGCGCCTCTTCCCCAAACCCGTGTGGATCCTGCCAGGCCCAGCCTCACCCGGCGCCCACTGGCTTACTCGCCCTTCCCTTCGGCGCCGCCAGGTGTGGGTGGGGGTGGCCATCGCGCTCTGCGCCAATTCGGTCATCCCCGTCGCGCTCAACGCGCAAAAGCTGGCGCACAAGCGCAACACGCTCGAGGATGGCAAGCAGGCGCGGCCGATGACGCAGCTACCGCTTTGGTGGATTGGCATCTCCACAATGATCGCCGGCGAGTCGCTCAATTTTCTCGCGTACGGCTACGCGCCAGCCTCGATCGTCGCACCCATCGGCGCCACCAGCGTCTTCGTGAACGGCATCATCACCACCACAGTGATGAAGGAGCCCTTCACCTGCCGCTCGGGCATCGGCCTCGTGCTCATCGCTTGCGGCGTTGTCACGCTCGTCACCGCCATCCCGCCTTCGGGCATCGAGCTGACGACCGAGATGCTCGCCACGTGAGCGTGACGCCGCCCGCCTCGCCGCGCCTGGCCCGCCTGTCACGCGTCGCCTGGACCCCACCCACCCAGCCCCCCGTCCACCTCGTGTAGGTCCATACTTCCCTCACCCCGCGCGTGGGGCTACGTGCTAGGCGTATGCGTCTTTGTACTGATGTGGCGCCACTTTGTGGTGCGCCGCCTTCGTGGCACCCAGCCTCGCCGTCGCGAGCCGATCCCTCACACCGCCGCCTGAGCATGCCCACGCCCTTGCCACGCAGGTCCCAAAGTACAAAGACAAGCATGTGCTCGTCTACTTGATGCTGTGCTCGGTCATTTCGTCTGTGACGGTCGTGTCGTGCCGGTGCGCGGCCCCCTGCAGGCCAGGCCCACCCACCCGGGCCGCCGGTGTGCCCACCCGTGCACCCGGACGTGGCAGCCTGCCAACACGCCGCCCCCTGCCCGCCGGCATCTCACCCGCCCCCGTGCTCACAGGGCCTTCATGTCCATCTCGACCGACGTGCTCGAGACGGGCGGCTTCGACCAGCTCGCTTCGCCCGTCCCCTTTGCTGCGCTCAGCTTGGTTATCGTGACAGCCATCTGGTCCACCTACTATCTCAACAAGGCTATGATCCTGTTCAAAAACTCCGAGGTGGGCATGCCTGATCCTGGACATTGCCTCGACGCCCCGACGCTGCCGAGCGGCACGCCTCGCGCTCAGCACGATTGCGCCCTGTCGTCGCAGGTGGTCCCCGTCTACTTCACCAGCTTCACGCTCGCCTCCATTGGAGCGGGCGCGCTCGTCTACCGGTGGGCGCTCTCGTCACCCGTCCTTGCTTTACGCACTCCCGCCGTCTCTGCCACCCACCCGCCCGTTGCGCGTCCGTAGGGAGTTCCAGTGCCTCACGCCCGCCACGTCGTTCGCCTTCGGCACTGGTTGCCTCGGCACCTTCATCGGCGTCAAGCTTGTGGCATCGCAGCAACCGGGCCGGCCGGGCGAGAAGCTCTCGCGCTTTCGACGGCTGATGGACACGCCGGGTGGCGCAGGAGCGCGGGGGGAGGCGCGTCTCAGTAGCGTCCAGGCGGGCCTTGGCGCAGCAGAGGGCAGCGCCAGCTCGGGCGCCGAACTTACTAGTATCTCAACCGTCTCGTCGGCGTGCTCGGCCGATGGTCTTATCAAAAACGAGGCGGGAGCTAGAAGAGGCGTCAGAAGAGGAGCCGCCGTCGGGATGGGGAATATTTTGCCGAGGACGCCAGCTTCGCCGGCGCTCGGTGGGTCGCTTGCGATTGTGCCGGAGGTGACAGCCAAGTGCTACGGGGACACCACCGTGCCCGCCGCTGCGCGCACCGCTGTTACACCCGTTGTCGACGACGGATGACGGTGCGCGCTTGTATGTGTGCTCATGTCGCGTCTTAGGCGTCAGCAGGGCATGTACCGCCACCTCCGTGCCCGCACCTTGCCCCGCGCGGTCAAACAGCGAGATGGAGGTGGGACGTGAGGCTATCACGCTATTGCGACGTGTCGATGATCGCGGCGGGCTGGTCGGTCACGTCCGCCTAGTAGGCCGAGCGCACCTCCGATCATCGTTGGCTGGGGCTGCTGGAGCTATGAGCCCGCGGCGCGTGTGCGGCTTGTGTTATCGTGACCATGGCCGTAAGTGTCGACACAGTGATCGAGTGTGCTGGGTGCATTCGAGTGTTCGTGTGGCGGGACATGGATGAAGGCGAAAACATCAAACATCGTCTCCTTAGGACATGAACGACGTGAGCACTCACAAGAGCCATTAACGGCGATGACGACATCGAGGGAGTCAACCCCAACTATCATTGTAAAAGATAGGGTCACGGAGCGCGCCTCGCTCCCACCCACTCTCCCCGCCCACCCCACCGGCGCCGCCCGA
This sequence comes from Isochrysis galbana, assembly GCA_018136815.1. Classification (NCBI taxonomy): domain Eukaryota; phylum Haptophyta; order Isochrysidales; family Isochrysidaceae; genus Isochrysis; species Isochrysis galbana. Next base: position 3,917,027 of record CM030931.1, read on the forward strand.
CCACGAGATGACAGACGCAACGCAGACGCAGCGACTCCCAGTCAGGGCCACGCGCCAGCCCAGGTACCCGCGAGCCACGACCCGAGCCGAGCCCTCAAAGCCACACGGACAGCACACACCCCAACACCAACACTAGCCCGGTCACTCACTCTTTTAACCACTATTTTTTTTCGCAAAGCTCCTCTTTGAGGAGTTGCTCCTCTCCCTCCCATTTGGCCCCCTTGCCTGCGAGACCAGAACAGGATCCTGGCGTGGGGGGCTGTTTGAGTGTGGAGTAAGTGGTATCTCGCAAGGATCGCTCTTAAGATCGACTTAGCGGACCTCCCGTCCGCGTTACCGTATTGTATGTTATAGAAGTCCGTTAGGATATACCTCCATGCCAGGATACCCAAGTATCCCGAGGAGGATGCGGTCTATCCACTTGATAGCAGAAAAGACGCTGGGCTACTTCACATCCCGGCCTAAGGTTAATCCCTAAAAGTCCCTCTATGAATTCGAAAACGGGCTCCGTCGCGATACAGGAGGCTAAATGCGTGGAACTCTCGGGAGCTATGCCGCAAAAGCGACATGTTGGATCGTCAGCAAAACGATTCGCCGTAGCTATTCTCCTGTGTAAAACGTGTTTGAAGTGCATGAGGCTACTCCGCCACCTCGAGAACATCCACATGCCGCGCACGGGCGCTGAGGCGGACGCCGCCGCCGAACATTTCGCCGCTCTTCGCCCCTTCGCTTTTGGCATGAAAAAAAAAATCTTCTTAAAATTCCCCGCTACGCGTGCGGCGTGAGGCAGTGTGCTAGTGTACCTCCCTACTACCCAACCTTAACCCCTGACAACCCCCTCCCCCTTTCCCAGTTCCCTCTTTATCGGAGAAGCTGGTTCCGGGGAGGCCGCGCGCGCTGCTTCGGCCGGGAGTTGGAGAGAAGGGGGCTGGAGACTGTGATTCGTCCTTTGTGCTAGTGTTAATTCGGGTTGCCTTCTATTGTATATCGTGGGATCATCATTGATATCCTCCGCGGTTTCTTCTAAGACGCGGTATTAAGTGCCTTAGGTGATGTTACGTATGTCTAGACCTCTCGCCGCCTGCAGGAGGTCTTCCGATGTTCCTAGGTTGAACTCCTTGTCCACCGTGTAGAGCGGACTTATCAATTTCTTAATGTGTTTGTTACTCGGGGCGTGTAGCCCCATATTCTCTCGTTGTTTTTTCAGCCTCTGAAAGAACCCGACTTTCGCCGTTACTAATAGGTGGTATCTCGCAAGGATCGCTCTTAAGATCGACCTAACGGACCTGCCGTCCGCGTTACCATATTGGATGTTATAAAAGTCAGTTAGGATGTACCTCCACGCCAGGATGCCTAAGTATCCCGAGGAGGGGTGCGGTCTGTCCACTTGATAGCAGAAAAGTCGTTGGGCTGTTTCGGATCCCGGCCTAAGGCTAATCCCCAGAAGTCCTTCTATGAATTCAAAGATGCGCTCCGTCGCGATACATGAGGCCAGGTGGGTGGAGCTTTCAGGGGCTATGCCGCAAAAGCGGCATGTTGGATCGTCAGCAAAGCGGTTAGCTGTAGCTAGCCTCCTATGTAGGACATGTTTGAAATGCAAATAAGAGTCCCTAGGCGTCAAAAAGTTATATTTATATAATTGCGATATTTGTTTCCACTTTCCCGAGAGGACCGGTAACCTTTTTTCCCATCTTAGTGTGGATTTTTGTGTTTTGGTTTTCCTCAAAGCGAGGAACGCTTTAGTCAAGTCCCTGACACTTACACCCTCTAGTGTTGTACGCGTGCCGTTTAGCATGTATTCTTGAGGTAACGGGTACGCCGTTTCCGCCGGGCCGTCGTACGCACGTCCCCACTTCAGCGGGGTGTATAGTTCGTCAGGCAGTAGTTGCGGGCTAATCCGCTCGTGGATGTGGGGCTCTCCCATGACATTGAGCTGGACTTTGTGGTAGTCGCCTCTTCGGCGCAGATAAAAGTTATGGTCAATGTCCACTAGGATCTCGCCTAGATCGTGTGCGTCCGGATCTTCCTGAGGGACTATCTCTTGCTCCTCTGGAGCCGGGGGCGGAGTCTTCGCTTGTTTTCTAAGAAGGTTCATATAATCGAAAGTGGTATGTATTAGTCTTGATCTCGTCCACTCAGAAATCTTCTCCCACGACTTAAGAAAGGGGCCTACCGATATGTAATTTCCCCTATGGCGTATCCAACGTTCTCCGTCCGGCAAGTAAGCCGCGCATTCTTCCATAGTGTAAACGTCCCCCGTATCCGGGTTTATGGTGTTGTGAACGATAACTGTCTGTAGAGACTCCCATTTCGACCTATGTGAGTGATGAATAGCCGGAGGCTTGTGGAAAAGATTGTGCCATATCGGGGAGCCCTGAGTGCCTTCTCGTGTGATTTCTCCCCTAAGGAATTTGATCTTTCTGAAGTTTTCCAGCGCGTGCTTCCAGAAGGCCGGGAGCGTGTTATTGCCGCGAATGCTAGCCGTGAGGCTCTTCGAGTCGACCTTTGAAAAGACCGCCGCTCGCCCTAAGGGGGGTGCGGCTGAACCATTGATCCAAGACTATCTTCCATTCCGCCATTGACGGGTTTAGATATCGGACTATCCATATCGCTTGGAGCGCCCTCGTGTGTTCGGCCATGGGAAGTAGTCCGACCCCCAATAGGGGCCCGTCTTCGCTTGTGCCTACCCTCGGATATGCCGGAAGGGTTATCCATTTCCGACCCTCTTGCGAGGAGCCTAGCTCGTCCGCCTGAAGTCGGGGAGACCTATCCCACAGTATAGTTTGAACGTCCGAGTCTATGGCCTCCATGAACCATGCCGGAGGAGTGGACGTGGATAGCCAATATCTCGGCGTCCCGTAGATTATGAAGTTCACTAGTAGCGTCCTCCCGTGAATGGAGAGACTCTTCAGACCTCTCCATGTTGCGACCTTTCTCTTAAGCTTTGCGTATAGCTTCTCCCAGAAGGAGTCGTTTTCTAGCCCTTCCCAGAAAGGGACTCCTAGAATGGTCGCATACTCGCCTTCGCCGAGTGTTTTAAGATAAGCTAGCGTCTCGGGGACCTGCGCCCCTGTAAGCGATCCCATTCTTATTAGTAAACTCTTGTTTTTGTTCGCCCTAGCCCCGGTGGCGGTTCCATAGCTCTCTAAGATGTGCATCGCCCTCTCAAGTGACTCGAAAGAGCTCGCTAAAATTTGCGTGTCGTCGGCAAACTGCGAAAGCCTTAACTCTCTAGGTCCTATTGTGATTCCCTTCATCTCAGGGTCGGCGTTGACTAGTCGTGTCAGGCCTTCGGCCACTAAGAGAAAAGCTAGGGGTGATAGCGGGCACCCTTGGGGCATGCCGCAATGTATCGTGAAGGGATTGCTGCGTCTACCGTTGGCCTTGATCCATCTGATCGGAAGGGAATCCGCGTTAGTTAATAGTGTTAGCCATCTAGAGTAACCGGGGCCGAAGCCCAATGCCTGTATCGCTTTATGATAATAATCCCAACTGACTCTATCGAAAGCTTTCTCCCAGTCTATCGCCAGGGCTAATCCCTCTTCGTCTGCGTCATCCAGGTATGCTTGTACTAGCTTTAGCAGATGGGTGGCTTCGCCTATCATCCTCCTAGGCACAAAGCCCACTTGCTCCTTGGAGATAATCGTATGTATCGTCTTTTTGAGTCGATTTTGTAGTCCGTTTGGAGCAACGTTATTGGTCTATAATTCCTCGGGTCCCTGGCGTCCCCTTTTTTATAGAGCAGGGCTATATCACCCGAGCATGTGTCCTCCGGTAATGCCCCCGACCGGTAGGCTTCGTGAAACATGTCCATCAGGCGCGGGGCCACTAGCTTTTCAAAGCACTGGTAGAACTCCATTGGTATGCCATCTGGTGGCGAGCGCACTTGCTCCGCCCGCACTTGCCCCCGCCGCTGTCCCTCTTGCGGCGAGAAACTATGCCCTGGCGCACGCGACAAGACGCTCTGCGTCGTGCGCGCCCCCTCCCCGCCTTCCCGCCCTCACACCCTCAACGCCTTGGGCAAGCCGGTACCCGAGCGCGTCTTTGAGCGCCTCGCCCACCTTTGGGCTGAGCGCAATCGCCCAGCTCCCTCGCCTCAAGCTCACGCCGCCTCCATCGTCGACGGCGAGGCGGCACTCCTCGATCTCGTTACCATTCTCGAGCTCGAGCACACCGCCTCCCCCTCAGACGTCGCCTCTCTCTCCGAGCCACCGCCGCCTTCTCTTTTCGCGGGCTCCTTGGCCGTCGCCGCCGACGCCTTCCTCCCGCCTCCTCCCTTCCACCCCGACCTCGACACATACTCGTCTGCGATCGGCCCTCTATGTTCGTAATTCCGTCCGTCCATCCGTCCGCCGACTGCCGCCCATGTTGTGCCTCTCCCCCTCACTCGCTCTTTGCGATGGGTGCCCCCTTCTTGGGTGCTCCATCGGGGGGGGGGGGTTATGGTTAGGGGGAGAGCCGCCCTTTAGGTTTCCCAAAGAGAGCCGCTCTCTCTTTGTTTTCCCGCCTTCGCGTGTCTCCCTTCGGGTTGCACTCTCTCCGTCCGATCGGGATCCTCCGATCCGGATCTTCCTCTCTTCCCCCCGTGTGTTAGGATAGGGGTGATCGCTCTCGATCCCCCTCCCTTGTTTTCTCATGTGTGCGCCCCCTTTCTTTCCTTGTGCGCGCCCCCGTGCGTTTCCCGCGTTTTCTCTTGTCCCAGAGTTTCCGAGCGTCGCGCTCATGGCCGCACTCCCAGAGGCTCTGGGCGAGCTCTCACGACCGCCGTCGCCCCATGCTCGTGTGAGCAGTGTTCCCGCCGGTGCCATGCCTCCCTCCAGCCCCAGTGCTCCCTGTGCTCAGCCCTCCGTGAGCACGGTCGCCCCTGGAGGGCCCCGTCCTATGCCTCAACAATTCTTTGAATCACAACCCTCAGCCACATCCACAGCCACTCCACTCCGCCAGCCACACGCACCATGTCTTAGCGAAGATGTTCGTGGTGGCACCCCCGGAGGTTTTTTTATCGGGCAGCGGTGAAAAATGCAACCCAACGTCCCGCACTAGTAGCTAAAAAGCCCCTATTTGACCGCCCCATCCGGAGCGGGCGCGGCACGCTCCACAGTGCAAACTGAAACAATAGTTTTCGTATGACTACAAATTATAAGAGCCGCCACTGATGGAATATGGAACGAGGAGACCGAGCTAGAATCGCGAAAGTCTCCGTGGCGCTGGACGTCGATGCTCTCACGCAGCCTTCTCGCGCCCGTGTTAGCGCTCCTCATGTACCGTGAGGTTAGCAAACATGCCCGGCACATCGTTGGCAGTGCCACGCTTCTTCAGCCACTGAAATAGGGGTGCGGGGAGGAGTGACGGCGGTCGGGTGTGGGGCAGCTGTGTGTGTGGGAGGCATGTGCGTCTGCGGCCGAAATGCGAAGCCGGTGTGCCAAGCGCACCTGGTGCTTGAGTAGTACTCCGGCAGGTGGGCGGCGCTCTTGATCCTGCACGCCATGGGGCAGGGCTTAGAACATGGCGTGACGCAGCGTGCGGTGGGCACGGAGGCAACGACGCCGGAGCAGCGTGGCTTGCCGGGGGGCACTAGCACCTTGTCGAGGCAGCAAGAGATGAGATCGGCGAATTCGTCCGAGAAATATTCCTGCGATAGAGGCGAGTGCGTGTTGGCTGCCGTATACTAAGCTAGCATGGCCGAAGGGAATTGCGAGGCCAGATGCACCGGCGCGTCGAGCAGCTAGGGGACAAGTGGGCGAGGGAGCCGTGGGGGCGAGGCAGCCTAGTGGTCACCTTTGGTACTCCTGGCGGTGGCATCTCCATGATGTTCCCCAATAGCTTAAAGTAGTTGTCAGCCTTGCCGTATGGATACCTTTGGGTGTGCACCGACCGGTGAGGTCGGCCCTGCTGAGCGCGCGCTGCGAATCGAAAAGGGAGGCAAGAAGGGGGGGGGGGGGGGCGCACCTGCCGAGCGCCAGCTCTAGCAGGATGAGCCCGAAACTCCATATGTCCGCTGCGTAGCTGCGAGGGCAGGTGGGAGTAGGGTATCAGGGTGAGTGGGCGCGCAAGGTGTGGGCCGCGGCGGGCGCCGCGGCGTACGAGTAGGAAGCGCCACTCAGCCGCTCGGGCGCCATGTAGCATGTCTGCGAGCGAGATGGCGAAATATAGGGTAATTGGTCATAGGCGTGAATGCCGCGCTGCGGTGGGAGCGACGGACGCCTCACGCCCGGCAGAAACGCGATGGAGGGGCGGCGGCCGTGTGCGGCCGCGCTCACCGTGCCCACGAAGGTGGAGCAAAAGCCGGCTGTGCTATCGAGCTGCGTGGAGATGCCAAAATCGGATATCTTGACCTGCGGCCAACGGCAGGCTGATCAACGGTTGGCTTGGGCCTACGGCGGGCTTTGTGCTCGCCCGTGGCCGCGGCGCGCACCTGCCCCTTGGAGTTTATCATAACATTGGCCGGTTTCAGATCGCGGTGCACCTGTGAGGGAGAACGGGCGCCGGTCCAAGCAATATGTGCCCTACACGGCGCGGCGCCAAGATGGCGGATGCTGCCAAGATGGCGGATGCGCCCGGCGGGGCAGGCGTTTTCAAGGCGCACCTGGTGGCATTGCCGGTGCAGATAATTGAGGCCGTTGAGCATCTGATTTCCAATTGAAGCAAGCCTGGCGAGGAGGGGAGGGGCTCGTGAGCTCGAGGGCGAAGGCGAGGGGAGTCGTGGAGCCTCCTGGCACCACATGCGCGGGCGGCGGCTCGCACTCGCTCTCGTTCCGGAGGCCGGTTCCTGCGTGATCCTCCACCAGCGTCGCGACTGACCCTGCGAGCGTGCGGTGAGTGCGGCGGCATCAGGACGACACACGCCCTCCCTGCTACTGCGCAAGGCCGAATCGTGTTTTGCGGCTCGGCTCGCGCCTCCGTCCATGAACTCCAGCACCATCGACACGGTCGCCTCCTCGTAAAAGGCGTTGAAGAGCGTGACGAGCCACGGGCACTGCAACGCATGCGCGGCGGGGGGTGGGGGGGAAAGAAGGGGATGGAGGTGCCAGCGACGGGGCGGGGCAGGCGAGCAATCGCGGCGCCAGTCGACACGGGCGCACCTTGTGCTTGCGCATGATCCTGAGCTCCGACACCATCTGGTCGCGCTTTGCCTGCGCGGACGCGGCGGGCACGCGCATCTGTCAGGCGGGCCGCACGCTCAGGGACCGGGAGCGGGAGCAGTCCACGCCACGCGCGGCAGATGGCGCAGGCGCGCAGGCACCTTTTCTAAGATCTGAATTTGTTTCACCGCGACGAGCTGCCCGGTGGGTGTATGAACCGCGCGGCGAACCACACTGCTTGCGCCCGTTCCAATCTCCTGCGAGGCGAAACAGGGCGGGCTAGAGGCGTGGCACACGTGCCGCCCCGCGCCGCAACGGAGATGGGCGACTCGCGGCTCCTCGCGACGAGCGGGTGGAGCTGCTTGGGGTGCTGGCGCCAACGGCGCACACGCGCGTGGGGACTGCGAGCATAGGCCGAGACCGCGCGCGGTGGAGCCGCGCCTCTTGGAAGTCGAGCTCCTCGTACGAGCGCACGTCGATCCACATCGCATTGGGCGTGATGCTCTGCAGAGTCCCGGGGGGGGGGGGGGTCGGTGGTGGTGCGCAACGGCTAATCGCAGCGGCGCGGCGCGTCCTTGAGGCGCGACCCACGTTCAGGTCCTTGAGCGAGCCATGGTTGGAGGCTGCGGCGCCGGAGATGCCCTGCTTGTTGACGACAAAGTCCTGCGGACCGGGCGCATGAGGACCAGAAGGAGCGTCTGAGCAGTTGGCGCAACGTGGCGTAGCGGGCGCACCAGCGCTGGGCCGCGGGGTTGCGGCGTGGCACGGCCGGGGTAGTGGAAGGGCGGTGCAGGGGATGGGGGGCAAGCGCTGTGTACATCAGTGGCCAAAAAGGTGTGCCTGCCCGGCGAAGGAGTGCTTGAGTCGGGCGACTGGCGGGGGGCGACTACCGACGCGCAACGGCGTGGGCTGAAGGCAGATCCACCGTTGGCAAGGAATCCGGGGCGGGGAAGTCTTCGCCCGGTAGGGGGCGTTGAGAAATGGGGGAGACGGGCGTGGGGGGGGGGGGGGGGGAGGGGGGGGGCACGGCGGAGTGGGAAAGGGGCCCAATGGGCCCAAGCTTTGCGACAGAGCGCTGGCGTACCTGGAGCGAAAAGGTGCCGCTCTGCGAGAGGAGGAATGAGTTGCGCTTTTGCAGACTCGACTGCGAGGAGAGGAGGGGCGACGCAAGGGCGGGTCGAAAGCAATGGAGAAGGACTGGGACGTGGCATGCTGTCATTGGGAGAAGGTGGCCGATGGGGGTCAAGGGGGGCGCCTAGTTTGGGGTCATGGGGGATGCAATGTGCGGGATAGCGTTGGGAGATTGGGAGAGAGGCAAGAGCGATGCGTAAGAGTGAATGAGAAGAGAGCGGAAAGAGCGCGCGGGGGGGGGGGGGGGGGGGGGGGGGGGGGGGGGGGCGCACGTAGAGGCAGAGGAAGAGTGGGTCAGAAAGGGGAGAGGGGAGAAGAAAGAGAAGGGGGGCGGGGGGGAAGAGGGAAACAAAGAGAGGGCGAAGAAGGGGGGCGGGGTGGGAAGAGGGAAACAGAGAGAGGGCGAAGAAGAGAGGGAGGGAGGGTGGGAAGGCAAGGGAGGGACAGAGGGAGAAGGAAAGAGAGGGGAAGGGAGGGAGTGGAAAGAAGGGAGAGAGAGGGGAGGGGAGACAGAGGGGGGGAGGGGGAGAGGGGGCGGAGGGGGAGGGAGGGAGGGAGAGAGAGGGGAAGGGAGGAAGAGGGGACGGGAGAGAGAGGGAGGGAGGAGGAGAGGGAGGGAGGGAGGAGGAGAGCGAGGGAAAGGGAGAGGGAGAGCCAGGAGGAGAGGGAGGGAGGGGGAGAGGGGGAGAGCGAGGGAAGGAGAGTGGGCGAGAGGGAGGGAGATAGAGGGAGAGAGAGGGAGAGGCAGGCGGAGAGGGAGGGAGAGTGGGGGAGAGGAAGGGAGGGAGAGAGGAAGGAAGGGAGAGAGGGGGGGAGGGAGAGAAGGGGAGAGGGAGAGGGGGCGGGGGGGAGAGAGGTAGGGAAGGAGGGAGGGAGAGAGAGAGAGAGCGAGCGAGGGGGAGAGAGAGAGCCTCAGACCTGTGGTAAGTCGTCGTCGTCTTCCGTCTCAATGCTCAGGGACAGCATCGAGAGAGAGGGGGGGTCTGGTGGGGGTGGGTGGGAAGGGGGAGGGCGAGCTGCGGCGGTGGGAGGGGGAGGGGCGGAGTGAGGGGTGGAGAGGGAGGGGAGGAGAGGGAGAGGGAGCTGACGGCCGGCGTCCTTCGCCTCTGTGGCGAGGCTTCCGCTCTCTTGGGGAGGGGAGAGGGGGGGGAAATACCGGAAGGGGGGGAAAGGGGGGGGGGAGAGAGGGAGAGAGAGGGAGAGAGAGGGGGGGGGGGGGGGGAGAGAGAGAAGAGGAGAGAGGAGAGAATAGAGAGAGAGGAGAGAAGAGAGAGAGAGGGGGGGGGAGTGAGAGGGCGGGGGGCGGGGGAGAGAGAGAGGGAGGGAGAGGAGGGAGGGTAAAAGAGAGAGAGGGAGAGAAGGCGGAGCAGACGATGGCGTCGCAGAAGCAGAAGAGAGAGAGAGAGAGAAGCAGAGGAGAGAGAGAGAGAGAGAGAGAAGGTGCGGCGTGAGTATTGGTTCCCGCCTCCTGCTTACATTATATTTGGCCGGTCGAAGCCCCTCGCCGCTGGCGATGGGTCCTCTCTCTCTCTGTTACATTCTCTAGGAGAAGTTGTTGAGGACGAGCGGGGGAGGGCGGAGGGGAGAGAAGAGAGAGAGAGAGAAGGAGAGAGAGAAGAAGAAGAGAGCAGAGAGAGGGAGAGGGGGCGCGGTGGCGGGGGGTTCGGTCGGTATGTCAATCTTTCCACACCTTACGCGAATTGTTGAGCACGAGGGGAGGGGGAGAACAGAGGGGGGAGGGAGAACGAAGAGTAGAAGAGAGAGAGAGAGAGTAGTAGCAGTGGAGAGGGGGAGAGGGTCCGCGGCGGCGTCGGCGGTGAGAGAAGATTTCCACAGATTCCGCTGATTGTTGAGGGGGTGAGAGAGGGCGGGGAGGCGACGAGAGGGGGCGTTGACGCGGCAGACGAGAGAGAGAGAGTATTAGAGTGAGGAGAGAGAGTAGTAGAGAGAGTGGAGAGAGCAGAGAGAGAGAGAGTATGAGGGCGGTCTACGCGACTTCTCAGTGAGAGGAGAGAGAGTTTCTCAGTGAGGAGAGAGAGTCGAGAGAGAGTAGTAGAGAGAGAGTATTAGAGTGAGGAGAGAGAGTAGTAGAGAGAGTGGAGAGAGCAGAGAGAGAGAGAGTATGAGGGCGGTCTACGCGACTTCTCTTAGTTCCAGGGTCTCGAAAAGAGAAAACAAGGGTCTCGAAAACGTAAGTAGTCGCGTCGACTGGAATTCCCGCCAAGGAGCCCGAGCGCGCAATGTTCGCCCCTCTCTAAAGAAGAAAGTGGCTTATTCCTCTAAATGTTGGAGAATTTCTCCTCTGCCCCTCTCACTGGGAGACGCCAGGCACAACGCGGATTTACTTTTAAACACCCTCCCGCAAATACAGCCGCGGGACCTCAGTAGTATATAACTATCACAGGGCGTCTTGTGCCATTAGTGGTTCTGTACCGTTAGTGTGAGCGGGGTGGGGATCGCGGTGTGCGATTCCTCCCCGAGAGTGAAACTACTACCGGACACGGCAGTGGAGCTGCTAGAAAGTAGATGTCTCAAGGTCCGATGTAGGATAGACGACAGTATGATAGAAATGGTCTCTATATACCTTAGCGCCAACCAAAACTCTAGAATAGAGCAAATAACGGAACTGGCACAGACGGGCCTGGGAGCCGACGTAAACACCCTGATAGGGGGCGACTTTAATTGCGTTGAAGACACCTTGAGAGACACAAGAACAAGCCAAGGGGGGGACACATATGGCAATGCCGGTGGGCTTATGCTAAGGGATACCATGAGGGAACTCGGCTTTACGGATGCGCATACGCTCGTAAATGGCAACAATGGAGGAGGATACACAAGGCTAGCAAACACGATACACACAAGAATCGACCGTATTTACACACCGGAATCCAGATCGACAATAGCATGGCAGACTGGCAGACCCGGATGGGCCGTCAGGTCAAAGGCCGTCAGGTATCGGAGACCTTAGACTGATATCAGGTCCTAACATCAGCCTAATATCAGGTAGGCACTAAGACTATAATGTGTTTTACTAGTAGTATTACACTACACCAAAAAAAAACTTCTTAATAATCTCGCCGCGCGCGCGACCCTGCACAACCTCCCTGTAGCCACGCCCGCTTTCCTTACCGCCCCTCCACCTGCCTTGCGGCGCGTCCCCTCGTGCTCTACCTAGGGGCTGGGTGAAGTGGGTTTCCAGTGGCAGACGGTGTGTACCGGTCCCCGACGGCTTATCGCTCTCCTTCCTTCTATGCCGTCGGGCTACCGGTTTCATCGTATTCCTTTTTGCGCCGGGTGTCAGGCGTCTGATGTACGGTGCGTCTGCCGTGGGTGCCAACGGGGTGAGAGGCGGTGCGCCTCGAGGGAGCGTTCGTTTTTAGGCGAGCCGCTCCACCATGTCAAGCGCTTGTGCTACCAGCTTCAGATTTACACTCATGACCAGGTTTCCTTTTTGATTAGTTTTGTATACGGGGGTGCTGAGGTCCCGTGGGGTCTTGATCTTCGGCTTTCTGCCCTAGGAGGCCTTGTTTGTGCGCGCGGTCGAGGTTCCGTCACGGCCATGCTATTAGGTAGAGGGCTTTGAGGCTATCGAGTGTCGGTGTGTTCGGGTATGCGAATAGTCTGTCTTTGAGCTTCTGGTTTGTCCGTCTGTCGCACGCGGGGGTGAACCCTGCCACGGCCTCTATGGTTTGGAATATCCGAACCGTGGAGGAGCATCTGGCTAGGTGTGTCGAGTCTTCGCGGTATTTTCCGCAGAGTCTACATTTCGTGGTGGCTGCCGTCGTGAACCGGTTCCGTGTGCCCAGCCTCCTGTGGGTGATGTGCTTAAAGTGGGGGTGTTTGTCCGTGTGTTTTAGCAGGGGGGTGTGTGTGGCTTCCGGGGCTCCCAGTGGGACCCCCAGTATGGTGAGGTATTGGTCGTTTTCTATCTAGTTGTATTTCCGCATATCCCACGGCGGCTTTTGGATTCTCTGCGAGCCCATACGGATCCCTTGGAATTTGGCCTCGTTAGTTTTGCCCCCCGTGGCGCGTTCGTGCATACGCACCCACAGCAGCGCTGTCGCATTCATCTTAGATGATGCGATTTCCAGCCTCTTGTTTCCAGGTCCTTCGCCGTGCGGCCACACGGTGAAGCTCAGGTACATCTAGGTTGGTAGGGTTCGTCCCTAGCGATCTAGAATTCGAGTTCTCGTTTCGTTCCTTCTAGCCTGTTTGTCAAGTCTAGATTCTAGGTTTCCTCCTTTCGGGTAATCTTGACCCAAAGGAGCCAGGTCGCCTGTTGCTCGCTGCGCGCTTGTCTCAGGCTCTCGAGTTACCTTGTGAAGGCTTGTTTAGCTTCTTGCAAGGCTTGTTGTTTCTTGTTGGGTTCCGGTTCTTTCTTGGGACCTGCTGACTTTCGTTGTCGTCCAGGCCTGTTCGTCGTAGGTTCTGCTTAGCCTGGTTAGGGTTTCGTTGTCTTCCGGCGTTCGGCGTTTGGCGTTGGCGTTCGGAAATTTCCTCTCACATTCCCTAGGTCCGCTACCCTTGGCTTGTAGGTCCTTGCTTCTTTCTTCTTGGTCAAGGTTTTGGCGAGCGAGTCGGTTGCTCTATCCACTCGAGATTTGAGGTTTAATTTGCCATCTCCCCTTGGAGATCGGTGTAGGTTCGCTTCCTAGGTGAGGGAATCTTTCCCCTTGATGCAAGTTACATGCAAGCCTTGGCCCCTTTGGTGTTTCTTCCCCTTGGTTGCTACTCAGGGTTGTTCGTTAGAAGCGTCTAGAAGGTTCACGCTCAACGGCAAGATTTATTCTGTCGTGAAGACATCTCGTTGCGATCTGTATCCAAAGTGATCGCCGTGGTCGCGCGACATGACGCTCCCCTTCGGACTCTCCGCTACGTGGGAAGTTACAACGGAGACACGCTCCGGCCGTCGCTGCGGAGTCTCTCTCTCTCTCGCTCTCTCTCTCTCCGTCTCTCGCGACGTGTTTGAGTTATCGGTGATTTGGGGTCGCGGTTGCTTGATAATTTGCTTGGTTTGGGTGAATGATTCCGGTGTGTTCGTGAGTCGGTGTAGCCTGTTGTTCTCAGCTTCGTTGTCCGTCGTTGTTCGCTGCGTCGCTGCACTCAAGCAGCCTAGGCTCCCTCCCTGAGGGAAGAGTTCTTTGTAGGTGTAACAATCTCTTAAAACCCAACACACTAGGGCCGCTAGGAGCGCCTCGCCGCCCCACAGCCCTTCGTTCGCCGTTCGTCCCCCGTCCAGACACCCAAATGGGGTTGCCCGACCCAGTCCAGAATTTCATTCACCCGACTCCCGGTGGGGAGGACGGCCAAAGCGCCGCGCTAGCCGCCGGTGCTGCTCGCGACGGAGTGGCTCAGAGCCCTCCGGCCACGCTCGACTCGACAAGCGCCCGCTTCATGCTCGTGTAGTCTCGCGTGACGAGTGCCGTGTCGTCGGCGAATTGGCTGATCTTTAGGTCGTAGCCGTTGAGGTCTACCCCCCGTATGTCGGGGTCCCCGTTGATGGCGCGCGTTAGCGCTTCGGTCGTAAGTAGGAAGGTGAGTGGTGAGAGTGGGCACCCCTGGGGCATTCCGCTCCCAATCGTGAAAGGGTAGCTTCGGCCGCCGTTGATCTTGATCGTACGAACGGGCCTTGCCGCTTCGCTAGTGAGCGCTTTGGCTAGGTGCTGGAAGTCGGGCCCGAAGTTGAGGAGGCGAAGCGCTAGGTGGTAGAATTCCCAACTGACTCTGTCGAAGGCTTTTTCCCAGTCGAGTGCTAGTGCCAGCGGGATGAGTGGGCTACTTTTGACACAAAAGTGCCCGACTCACCTTCGAGTTTCATTCGCTCGCGGTTCCCCTTCAGGAAAGTGAGGCCTTGCGATTCAACCGCTTTGACAAGCGCGCTCAGGGATATCTTCGATGCTTGAGCGAGTCCGTCTGCCTCGACCACAATGTGGGCGGCGACGTCTTGGAGTGCTTCGTAGAGGGCTTTGCGTGAGGTGGTGCCTTTCTTGTTGATTTTCTCGTCGATGGATTCTAGGCGGATGCGTACGGGAAGATCTTGACCAAGCACGCGGATGTTGGTGTGCTCTCCGTATTTGGCTTGGGATTGTTGCGCGCAATCCTCATTGACTGCTATGTGCCACGGGCCTCGCGCTGAGCGGGCGCTACACGCCCCGAGCAACAAACATATTCGGAAAATGATAAGCCCTCTGTACACTATAGACAAGGATTTCAACCTAGGAGCATCAGAAGACCTCTTGCAGGCAGCGAGAGGCCTCGACATACGGAACATCACCTAGGGTAGCTAAATCTCTTAATAGGAACCACAGCGGGAATCAATAAAAATCTTACGTTATATAAATAAGGAAAACCCGAGTCGAAACTAGATCAAGGGACGAGCCACAGTCTCCCACCCCCTTCTCTCCAACTCCCGGCCGAAGCCGAAGCAGCCCGCGCGGCCTCCCTGGAACCAGCTTCTCCGCTAAAGAGGGAACTGGGGAAAGGGGAGGGGGTTGCTAGGGGTTAAGGTTGGGTAGTAGGGAGGTTCACCAGCAAGCTGCCTCACGCCGCACATGTAGCGGGAATTTTTCAGAAGATTTTTTTTTGATGTGTCGCGGCTTGTCGTGAGCTGGTGCATGGCTAGTGGCAGTAGCGGCACTAATACTCAGTCGTTTTTTATTATTATGTGCGCTTGTTGGGTGTATTGATTGGGAACTTTCTACCGAAAAAATCCTCAAGTTTTCTCACCCCTGAGATGGTCATTTTCTCATCCCTAATGTAACAACCCTATTCGACCGCCTTACGGCCGACGGGACGTAGAACGTAGAAAAGAAGTAGAAGCGTGAGAGTGAGAGTGAAGAAGGGAGAAGGAGGCGTGCCCCCCCCCTCCCCCCCCCCCGCCGCCCACATCAATTCAAAAAAAAATTTGGCGGCCGCTCTCACCGACTCACTCAGCTAGTGCCTGACGCTCTCCGCATCGGTAACCGACCAACTGGCAACTTTCTAACCGACATCAAACCGACGACACCACAGAACAAGGAATGCCGATACCGAACTGAGCCGCCGGGTGCGTGACGGCTGACGCCAAACTGGTGGACAGGAATGGGCGCCTTCCACTCACTCGACGTGCTCCGGCCCGGCGCGGCTGCATGCCGCCGCGAGGTGCCCCCGCACAATCTCTCGCTCGCACATATGTACGGCACAACCCGCATGGATCATGGAATCAATTGGTGCGCGACGGCGGCTGGAGTCGGGCCACACGTCACAACGCCACCGAGTCGCCGCCGCACCTGGCGAGCGCCAACCCCGGTCTATGTGGAGCAGGCTGCTCGACGGGCGGCCACACTACTTGGGCGCCTCCTGGCCGTTGAGCTGCGATCCCTTGAGCGACTCGGTGTACGACTTCTTGCAAGCGTCCTTAAACCCCTTGCCGAAGGAGAAGGTCGGTACGACGGTGGCTGCGCCGGCAGGGAAGCGGATGGACTGAGCGTGCGCGGACAAAGCGCGGCGGCGCGGCACACGCACCGGCAATCTCCATCTTGTCCCCTGTCTGCGGGTTCCGACCCTGGCGTGCCGCTCGCTCCTTGGAGTCGAAGGTCCCAAACCCCACGAGCGAGACCTGCGGGGCGAGCGGCGCGGGTGACGATCGAGAGAAGCGCCTGACGCCTTACGGCGAGGCGCGGCGCGCAACAACGACACAGGGCCCCGGCGGAGCGCACCTTGTCGCCGTTAGCGACGGACTCGACAATCACGTCAAGGGCTGTGGGGGAAGCGGCGGCAGGCGGTGAGCAGCGAGGGGGCCGCAAGGAGCCACACTACGGTCAGACCGCGACATCGGCTGCGTGCGCGCCGAGCCACGGCGGTGGCCGCGGCCATCCGCTGGGGTGGCGTGTCCACCGGCTCATGCATGCGCACGCATGGGCGCCAATGGTATGCACGGATGAGCGGCTGCGCCTGTGGTCCTATGCAGGTGCGCATAGGACCGCCCCGGCCGTCGTGTAGGACACCGTCACCACTGTGCTCACGTGGCTGCGTGCATTGTGTGCCCATGGCTACGTAGCGTGAATGCGGACCATGGCCGCCATCTCCTTGGGAGAGGGCAAGAGAGAGAAAGAGGGGGGGGGGAGGCAGGGTATGTGTGTGCGTGTGTGCGCGCGCGCATTTGTGTGTGAGTGTGTGAGTGTGTGTGTGTGTGTGTGTGTGTGTGTGTGTGTGTGTGTGTGTGTGTGTGTGTGTGTGTGTGTGTGTGTGTGTGTGTGTGCGCGCGCGCGCGCGCGCGCGCGCGCGGCATGTGTCTGTGTCTGTGTCTGTGTCTGTGTCTGTTTGTCTGTGTGTCTGTGTCTGTGTGTCTGTGTGTGTTTCCTCCTCCGCCCGCCCTCGCTGGCGTACCTGAGGAGAGAACAGTGGCTGTCATGTTCTTGGGGAGGAGGTGAGGGAGGGAAAGAGAGGTGGTGGGGCGGGGGGGAGGAGGGGCGGGGGATATGTGTGTGTGCTGTTCCCCGCTCTCTGCCCGCCCGCGCTGGCGCACCTGAGGAGAGGACGGTGGCTGCCATCTTCTTGGAGACTCCAGCTCTCGCGGCGATGGCATCGACCAGCTCTCCCTTGGAGACAGCCATGCGCGGCGCGCCAGCCCGGCCCGGCACGCGTGGAGGGAGCACTGTGCACCGACCAGACGGGAGGGAGAGCAGCAGGAGCACGGAGAGGAGGGAGGGGAGGCGCATTTGGGGGAGGAGAGGGGGGAGAGGAGGCGGGGAGAGAGAGAGAGCGGGGGGAGGAGGGCTGCGGAGGACGGGGGGGGAGGGGGTGGCGTTTACAGAAGAAATGGGGGGAGGAGAAATATAAGAAGCGGGCGGTAGGTCGAGGATGGGAACATTCAAAGTGGACCTCCTTGTATGAGAAAGAAGACGTCTTGGAGAGAGAAAGAAACTCCGGGAGAGGTGTGCGGTGCTGCGGCGTCGGGCCAGCGGAGGCAGCCGAGAGAAGAGAGAGAGAGAGAGAGAAAGAGAGAGAGAGGGGCGGCGGGGGGGCGCGGAGGAGGGCTGAAGCCCACAGAGAGTCCACTCGGAGGGGGTCGAGTTTATGAGAATTTAATCCCTTGATATCATTTGAAACAGCCTTGACGACCGAGCGAGAAGGTAGATCAAGCGCTCCATCGGATGACCTGAGGATACGTTATACTTTCGCCCTCATTTCGTTAGATTCCCCGTGGGAAGCGTGCGGTGGGTGAGGTTCGCCCCGAGGCTCCGCCCGCGAGGGGAGCGACGGGGCGGAGGCGCTCCCCTCTCTCTCCTCTCGTTTTGTTTTTCGCGGGTGTTTTGTTTTCGTCCGTAGGGTTTTCTTTTCGTTGTCCCACGCGGCGCAACAACAAAACGCCCTCCGACGCGTCCCGTCTATTTTTGGCATGGGCGGGTGCGCCGCGCGAGGGCATTCACACCCTCGATCCTACTCGTAGATGTGTAGGCGTGGGAAGAGCGCGAACGCCTCGTGCCCCCCCCCCATCGGAGATACGGCCCACGACTCCCCGAGATATGGATATGGAAGATACGGCTGTACGGCTGTATCTAGCCCGGTCACTCACTCATTTTAACCACTATTTTCGACCTCCCCTTGTTGTATTCAGGCCTTTTGGCATGAATATTTCGGCACGAGTACGAGCCTTCTTCGCTATATACCGTCTTCTATGTTCGCCGTGGTCGCGCAAGGCGTGCAGATTCGGATTCTCCCTGGGCTAAAGTCCTGGTTCGCCGATTTTCGTCTCGAAATTCGAGGATAAGAGTTTAATTTTTACTGTTACGGTAATTGTTCACGCGTTTAAGGTAAGAAATGCAGGTAACAGAACTGGGCCCCTCTGCATTTCCTTCCCCCCCCCCTTCTGCATTTCACCCCCCCCCCCCCTCTGCAGTTCCCCCCCCCTCTGCAGTTCCCCCCCCCCCTCCGCAGATTTCTTCCCCCCCCCCCTCCGTCGTTCCCCCCCTCCGCAGATTTCCTCCCCACCCCATGAAAAACTATTGTTATAGTTTTAGCGATGGAGCGCGCGCCGACCGCTCCCACATCCCAGCCCCCCGCCGCCACGACGCCCCAACGAGGCCGACCCAAGCCGCCGGAGCCCAAGCGCTCGCAACCCTCAGCCCCTCCCGATCAGGACGTCGAGATGGCGCCACCTCCCTCGCCCCCCAAGCAGCCACACAACCAGGGAACAGGCAGAGTCCTGTTCCCTGGTGCAGACCGGGCTACCGACTACCGATATCTCTCAACGCCGTCGTTTATCGTTTACGTTTGATCGGGGTACGGGAACGTACGGGAATTCCTTTCCAGTTCCCCCCCCGCGGTCGCCGAATTTCCCCCCCGCGGCCGCCGAATAGTTCCCCCCGCGTGGAGCTCTCTTGTTTCCTGCCAGCAAGCCGTCATCTTGCCCACGAAAATCGCCGAAGGGAAAAAGAAAACCCCCCTGCGGAAGGGGAAGGGAAAAAGAAAACCCCCCTGGGAAAAAGAAAACCCCCCCCCGTCTTTGCTGAAGACGAGAGAGAGAGATGGAGAGGCGGGAGAGAGAGTGGACGGGGGGGGGAGGGAGGGGCTCCTCCAAGAGGGTGCGCGGCGCCGAGGCGGACGCGAACGAGCTCGGCTACACGCAGGGCGGCGCGCGCCGGCGGGTGATCCGCACTGCCGACGGCCGTTGCCTCAGATTCGGCCACGGAGCCACCCTCCGAGCAGTGCTCGCGCTGATGAGCCGCGAACTGCCGATGCTCAGGGCGCTGGCGGACATGCATCCCCCACAATATACTCGCTGGTGCGCGCTGGCTATGCACAGACCTGCAGCTTAACGGGTTCATACCGATCCTCTCCACTCTGCGCGTAGGGTGCGCCGCACGCTGAGCCAGATCAGTGCGCTGATCGCGCGGCAGCCGCCCGACCCGTTGGATGAGGCTGCATTCAAGGCCATCGTCCGGGCGTGGCGAAACATGCTATTCATCCAGGCCTGGCTGGGAGATTCGCGACCCCCGCCGGCCGAGCCCGCCCCCAGATTCTGAGTGGTTCGCCGTTCTCGATGGATTCGATGGCATCAGATGGCGCGTGCACACATGTGAAAGACGTCGGATAGCACAATCACCATCATGGCACGATATGTGAGCCTGAGATTGACCGCCGACTGTTCGAGAGGATGGTCGGCCAATCCAATTGTTGCATTGCACGGTTACAAGAATTCTGCGGAAGGTGATGCGCCTGGTGGCACCCACTCCACGCCCCATTCATTTCTCGCTCGATCCTCGAGGCATCCTGTTACGGGTCCATCGTGGGTCCCACAGTATCATCCATGGTCGCCAGCCCGATCTGCGCTCTAGCTGCCCTCGAAGCCGCGAATACAGCGGCAGATCTCCTCCTCTCACTATACGGAATGCAAGCAGCATCATCGAGCATAATCGAGTAGCAGCACGAGCACAAGCACACTGCCACATAGGGTGACCATTCTCTTACACCCCTCTCCCACTGTCCTAGTCAAGGCCTCCCCTTGGGTGTCCTAAGAGCAAAAGGTGAGGGGAGTGAAGGGACACCTTTGAGAATGCCTGTTTTTTTTGAGGGAAGTGATTAAACTGTTGTTGTAGTTCTAGCGATGGAGCGCGCGCCGCCGGCTCCCACCTCCACCTCCCAGCCCACCACAGTCACGACGCCCCAACGGGGCCGCCCGAAGCCACCAGAGCCAAAGTGCGCACAGGCCGCCGCCCCTGCCGACGACGACGTCGACATGCTTCCGCCTCCTCCCTCCGGCCAGACCTCACAGAGAGGGGGGACAGGATTGACGAATTGGGTTGGCCCACATGCCCACATGGCCTGAGGGCGATGAGGAGGGTGGCAAGCCAGGAGGAGAAGCAGAGGAAGGCAGGCAGGCGGGCTTGGGCGAAGGTGTCGTTCCGTCAATTGTGGGACATCAGTCGATTTGAGCGATCGAATGTCCACAGTTGTATATAGAGCAGTATTTTAAAATTAAATGCAGACTAGCATAACAACTTTTTTTCTCTGCTTCCCCCCGCGGTGCATGTTACCCCGAGGGGGTTGAGGGAAGAGAAGACGGCGTCTCAACGCGCGGACGCGGAAGAGAGCCGCCGTCTCGGCGCGTGGAGGGGGGGAAGCGGCGGAGGGGGGGGAAGGAAATCTGCGGGGGGGGGGGGAGGACCGCCGTCTCGGCGCGCGGAGGGGGGGAAGACCGCGCGGAGGGGGGGGGAACGGCAGAGGGGGGGAGGAGCGGAGGGGGGGGGGGAGGGGAGCAGAGGAGGGGGGGGGAAGGGGAGCAGAGGGGGGGGGGGGGGAGAAACTGCCGAAGGGGGTGAGATCCCAACACTGACCCAATTCTCCCTCACATTGACGTATTTTTCCCGGCCTGGCCCGGGAAAATCAAGGAACGGAGGGAGGGGAGGGAGGAGAGCTGCGGAAGGGGGGGGAACCGCGGAAGGGGGGGGATCACCACACTGACCCAATCCTCCCTCACATTCACGTATTTTTCCCGGCCTGGCCCGGGAAAATCAGGGAATGGAGAGGGAGGAGGGAGGAGAGCTGCGGAAGGGGGGGGGAACTGCAGAGGCGCCTGGCCTGGTCAATGCCCCAACTCATCGCCACCATCGCCCTCTGGCTCCGCTCCTCTCCGTCCCCCTCCGCATTCGCAGCCGACGCCTCCCCCGCCCCCGAACCACCCATACCTCACGCCGATCCCA
This sequence comes from Isochrysis galbana, assembly GCA_018136815.1. Taxonomy (NCBI): domain Eukaryota; phylum Haptophyta; order Isochrysidales; family Isochrysidaceae; genus Isochrysis; species Isochrysis galbana. The sequence continues at coordinate 3,937,923 of CM030931.1, forward strand.
TCGCCCACACCGCCGCCGCCAACCTTCGCCCAACGCGCCCGAGCCGCTCCCCAGCCTGTTTCGTCTGTGGCAAACCTTCCTGCAATTCCCGCACCTGTCCCCTCCGCTGCCCCACCTGCGGCGACAAGTTCTGCGTCGGCGCGCGCCCGCCCTCCGCCTGCGTCGTGCACGCCGCCATCCCGCCTGACCCCCGCGCCCTCACCAACGCCCTCGGCGAGCCTCTGCCCACGCACCCGTTTCTACGAACATCTCGTCCGCCTCTGAGTCGAACGCCGCCACCCTCTTCCTTCCGCCCGCTTCCCCCTCAGCTCGCGTCGCCTTAGCCCCGCCCCGCCCCGACTCCTCCCTCGCCGACGGGTTGTTAGGGGTTATGGTTGGGTAGAAGGGAGGTCCACAAGCACACTGCCTCACGCCGCACGTGTAGCGGAGATTTTTAAGAAGATTTTTTTCAAAGCTTCCCCGGCTTCTACGAGGTAAATAATAAACCTTTTAATAGTCTCACCGCACACACGGCCGTGGACCCTCTACTTTCTACTCACGTAGGAAAACTTTCAACAGCCCCACTCCCCCGGCCCTTCTCCCCCCGCCATAAATATGGTCCGGTGGCCCGCGCCTCCCCCCGGTGATAGGGCGGTCAAACAGGGGCTTTTTAACTATTAGTAAGGGCCGGGCTGCATTTTTTGACCGTGGCGAGATGCCCAATAAAAAACCTCCGGGGGGGCTACCTGACGCGACGAAAATCTTCGCCAAGAAATGGTGCGATCCGCCCCCCCCTCTCTCCCCCTCCGTCACGCGCGCTCGCGGCGCGGCGCGCCCGGGATCAGTTCGAAGTTGGGCTCTCCGGGCCTCCCTCGGAGACGTCGGACGTCCAATGGGCTCCACGGCTGGCTGATTTCGACGAGATTTCGGCGCGCGGTTCGCCCGATTGGCGTGACTGTGCGGGTGGCCCCTGTGTATTTGGTGTCTGGCGGGGTCACTCATCTGGATGGATCGTCGAAAACGGGCACGCACCGTGCCCGGTCTCGATTTGAAGTTGAGCTTCTCGGCCCTTTGCGACCTTTTTTTGTTGGTTTTGGTTACGTTTTGTTGTGAGGACCCAAGGGGGGGGTCTTGGTCCTAATGGGCCCTGGATATGTGTTTGTCGGGTGTATAGGGAACTTTCTACCGAAGAAAATCCTCAAATTTTCTCAACCGTGAGATGGCCATTTTCGCTACCCCTAATAAAAAACCCTGTTTGACCGCCCTACCGGTGATCATTCCCCCCCTTCCTCCTGTGTCTCCGAGTGGGCGGCGGTCTCAGCCCCGACTTATCCTGTAAACAGGTGCGGGACTTACCTATTTTTCGGTGAGCGGAGCTCTCGCTCCGCCCACCCCCTTCTCCGCGCTCTCTCTCCCCGCTCCCGCGGCACGCGCGATGGCGCGCCTGCGGCAGGCCTGCAGCTGCCCCTGGCGACCCCTGGAGGCTCCTGGAGGCCAGCTCTGGGGGCGGAGGAGGCTGGGACTGGGCCCTGGCCTCCCCTGCCTCTCCCTCGCTGGCGCCCCTGAGCCTCTGGGGCCCCCAATCTGCACATGCCTGCCTGTCGACCAGGGGGGGAGGGGGGGTTGGAGCGATGGGCTGGTCACGAGGGGCCAGGATGGGCGAATGGGGCGAGCCTGTGGGGAAGGGAGTGGGTCAGTAGGGCAGTGGCCTCCTGGCAAGCCATCAGGCGTGCCAGGAGGATGGGTGGTTCCTCCCCCATGGCAGGAGAGGAGTGGAGAGAGGGGGGGGCTCGTGCCCCCCCATGGGTCAACCAAGTATAAACTTAGTTGTGGCTTCTACGAGGTAAAGCGTCTTCGGCTTCTACGAGTTAAAAGCGGCTTCTACGAGCTAAAGCTTCCCCGGCTTCTACGAGTTAAAGCGGCTTCTACGAGTTAAAGCTTCCCCGGCTTCTACGAGTTAAAAAGCTTCCTTTCGCTGCTCGCGGGAGGTGCCACGTGCGCCCCGCGAAAGGGGGGAAGAGAGAGGGAGGGAGAGAGGGAGGGAGAGAGGGAGGGAGAACCCTCAGAATATAGGAAAGAAGGTGCAGAATGGGGAAGTGTTGGCGGAAGGATGAGGAGGCGGGCAGCACCCTCCCTCGCTCCCTCGCATCTCAAACGTAATCAGTACAGATACAAACGAACTCTGTGAGAGGATCGCTTGGAGACGGTGACACCTGCTCTCTCCTTCTCTCTCCCTCTCTCTCTCTCTCCCTCTCCCTCTCTCTCTCTCTCTCTCTCTCTCTCTCTTTCTCGCTCTCTCTCTCCTTCTCTCTCTCTCTCTCCCCTTTCGATTCTCTCCCAGAGACGTCGTGGGGAGATAGCTCTCTCCCCACACTACGAGAGAGTCCGCGCGAGAAAAAAGGATCGGAAGCCCTTCCTTCTCTCCTCTCTCTCTCTCTCTCTCTCTCTCTCTCTCTCCTTCTTCTCCTCTCTCTCTCCCTCTCTCTCACCCCATCTCTCCCTCTCCTCGACAATCTCTCTCTTCGAGGATCTCTCTCTTCTCCTCTCTCTCTCCACACAAAACAAACGACCTCTCTCTCTCTCTTTCCCTCTCTCTCCCCCCTCTCCCTCCCTCTCTCTCTCTCTCTCTCCAATTCTCTCGTACTCTCCCCCCCTCCCCCCCTCCCGCTTCATATCCATAAATAGCTCTATCTCGCCCCCCGCCGCGTCCCTTTGGTCCGCACCGCCCTCCACCCATCGTCTATTTAAAGATCAGGGGTACACGACCACAAACTCACAAAAGTATATATAGCCATGGCCACGCGAATATATATCCATAGCAAAGTCCACCCCCCCCCCCTCTCCAGAGAGAGAGAGAGGAGAGAGAGAGAACAGGAGAGGAGAGAGAGATGGAGAGAGAGACGGAGAGAGAGAGAGAAAAGAGAGAGAGAGAGAGAAGAAGAAGAAGAAGAAGAAGAAGAAGAAGAGGAGGAGAGTTCCCCCCCCCCCCGCGCGCGCGCCCCCCCCGCCCCCCCACTCTCTCTGCTCCCCCCCCGGGTCCCCCTTCCGCGCTCCTCGTTAAACCCAGAACGTGACTCCATCCCCCATTTCCAAGGTAAACATGGTAGTTTATTCCTCTACAAGGGGGTCCTCCCCGCCCCCCTCTCCTCCTCCCCCTCCCCTCTCTCTCTCTCTCTCTCTCTCTCTCTCTCTCTCTCTCTCCCGAGCCGCGCGCCCACCCTCTCCTCCCGAGAGCCGCGGCCGAGCTCCCCAAACCCAGGTCGAGGACCCACCCCCCTTTTATTACGTATCCAAGGCGATTTCATATAGTACCATCCCCTCCCCCGCTCCGCGCCCTCCGCGCCCACCTCGCGAGAGCTGCACGGCCTTCCCTCTCTCTCTCCCTCCCTCTCTCTCTCCCCCTCTCTCTCCCTCTCTGACCACCCTCGGCGGCGGCGCGCCTCACAGCCACAAGCAGCACACACTCCTCTCCCCTCCTCTCCCTCCCCCTCTCCCTCCCTCCCTCTCCCTCCCTCCCTCCCTTCCTCCCTCTCTCTCTCTCTCTCTCTCTCTCTCTCTCTCTCTCTCTCTCTCTCCCCCCCCCCCCCCCACCTCCTCCTCTCCTTCTCCAGCTTGCTCTCTCTCTCGCGCTCCGTCTCTTTTTCCTGCTCTCCGCTCTCCTCCGCCTCCACGATGAACCCCAATGCTCCAGCCTTCAACTTCAACCCCTCCGCCGGTGAGCTGCCCCCTGCGTCTCTCTCTCCCTCTCTCCCTCTCTCCCTCTCTCCCTCTCTCCCTCTCTCCCTCTCTCCCTCTCTCCCTCTCTCCCACTCTCCCTCTCCCTCCCCCTCCCCCTCCCCCTCCCCCTCCCCCCCCTTCCCTCTTGGGCCTGCCCCTCGACCCCCCCCCCCTCCCCTCCCTCCTCCCTCTGCTCCCCCTCTTCCCTCTCTCCCTCCTCGTGCTGTCCCCACCCGCACTCGCACCCCCACTTCCACCCCCCACCCCCACCCCCCAAGCCCCTTACGTCCAACCCCTTGCTCCCCCCCCCCCCCCCCCTCCCGCGCGCGCCGCCTACCCTCTCCCACGCCAGCCCTCTCTTCCCCTCTCTGCTTGCACGTGTCCTCCCATGGACTGGCGCTCACTTCCGCTGCTTTGTTCGTCTCCGTCATCTTCCCTTCCTCTTCTGCCCTGAGACAATTCTCGCCATCTGTCCCCACGGCCTTTCCCGTCCGCCCCTTCTCTGCTCCTCTACACCCCCCGCAGCTCATACCCCTCCACACACTATTGTTGCCTCGCTCACCCCTTTGGCTTGTGCTGTGTTCGCCGCTCTGGTCTGCACACTTCTCGCCTTCGGAGCCCCCTCTACGCGCGTCTTCCCCTCACTCTACATATCTCCTTGATCTTGCCTCGCTTCTGCGCTTTCCCCTCTTGGCCCTCTCCCTTGCGTGCCCTCTCTGCTCCCCTCCTCACAGCCCCCTCCCCGCACCCCCGTTGGCCTGTAGCTTCCTTCGTGCCGGGGGGCGCGCCCGGCCAGATGCCGGTGTATCCGCCATACGGCTACCCCCCGCCTGGCCAGATGACGCCGCAACAACAGGCGCAGCTCGCCCAGCAGCAGCAGTTTGCGCAACAGCAGTTCGCGCAACAACAGTACTACGCGCAACAGCAGCAATACCAACAGCACCCGCCGCCGCACGGCTTCAACCAGCAGCCCGGCGGGCAGCCCCATGGCGGGGGCCGTGGTGGAGGCGGTGGAGCCGGCCGCGGCCGCGGCGGGCAGCAGCAAGGTGGCAAGGGGGGCAGCAATAAGGGCAAGGGGGGCGGTGGCACTGGCGGCGGCGCTGGCGGCGGCGCCGGCGCCGGCCCTGGTAGCGAGCCCAAGCAACCGCAGGAGGTGCGCGCAGGCTCGGTGCACGAGCCACGCCCTTCCTCCCCGCATCATTGCACGCACGCCGCGCCCTTCCGTCCCGCTCCTAAAATCACTCTCTCAGTCGAACCCCCCCCCCCCTCTCCTTCAGCCCGCCGCTCCAGCGCCGATGACGGCCATCCAAAAGGCAGAAGCGCGCGCCAAGGCGGCGGCCGCCGAGGCCGAAAAGGCGGCGGCCGCAAAGAAGGCGGAGAAAAAGGCCAAGGCCGCCGCGCAGAAGGCGGCGGCCGACGAGAAGGCGGCGGCCGAGGAGAAGGCGGCGGCCGAGGAGAAGGCGGCGGCGGACGCCAAGGCGGCGGCGGACGCCAAGGCGGCTGAGGAGAAGAACGAGCCCGCCGAGGCAAAGGCGGAGTCCGAGGCGGCCGAGAAGGTCAAGGCGGAGGAGGGCACGTGGGAGGACGCGGCGGACGCGCCCGCCGAGGAGCCGAAGAAGGCCGAGGAGAGCAAGGCGGAGGCGCCGGAGCCGGCCGGGGAGGAGGATGCGGCGGACTCGGCCAAGCCTGCGGCGAGCAACCTGCCCTTGCGCGAGCGCGACGAGCGCGAGCATCTCAACCTCGTCTTCATCGGCCACGTCGACGCGGGCAAGTCCACCTTCTGCGGTCAGATCCTCTATCAGACTGACCAGGTGTGCTGACGGCTTCACCGCCACGGCGGCCGCCGCTGGACCCCGGCGTCCAATGCCGCCCTTCGCCGCGCCCCGCGCAGGTCGACGCGCGCACCATCGAGAAGTACGAAAAGGAGGCCAAGGAGAAGAACCGCGACTCGTGGTTCCTCGCCTTCATAATGGTGCGCCCGTCGCGCCGTTTCGCGCGCGCGCCCCGCGGCATGGTGCGCCCACCCGCCCGCTCTGGCACGTGCCACAGGACACCAACGAGGAGGAGCGGGCCAAGGGCAAGACCGTCGAGGTAGGCCGTGCGCACTTTGAGACCAAGGCGAAGCGCTACACCATCCTCGACGCGCCGGGCCACAAGAACTATGTGCCCAACATGATCGCCGGCGCCTGCCAGGTTCGCGGCGTCGCCCGCAATCGCTCCACCACCTGGGGCTGAACTCGGCACCTCGCGCCCCCCCCCCGCCCACAGGCCGACGTCGGCATCCTTGTGATCTCTGCTCGCAAGGGCGAGTTCGAGACGGGTTTCGATCGCGGCGGCCAAACGCGCGAGCACGCACTCCTTGCCAAGGTGCGCTCTCCCGGTTCTTCCCCTCTCCTCTCTTGCCCACACCGGCGGCCGCACTGCCTCCCCGCCATCCCCGCCGACTCGCGCTCCTCTTCCCGCAGACGCTAGGGGTGCGGCTCCTTGTCGTCGTGATCAACAAGATGGACGATCCGACGGTCAAGTGGTCGCAGGAACGCTTCAACGAGTGCGAAGAGAAGCTGTCCCCCTTCCTCAAGGTGTGCCGCATCACGCGGGTGGTCGTGATCCCTCTCGCCGCCGCCCACCCCTCCCTCGCCGGCGCGTAGGGTTGCGGGTACAACGTGAAGAAGGACGTCGTCTTCGTGCCCATCTCGGCGCTCACCGCAGCCAACGTGACCAAGCGCTTCGACGGCGCGCCGTGGTACTCTGGCCCATGCTTCCTCGAGGTTCTAGACTTGCTGCCGGCTTGTGATCGTAATCACAACAGCGCGCTGCGCCTCCCAATCCTCTCCAAGTACAAGGACCTGGGCACCGTCGTTGAGGGCAAGGTGTTCCCTGTCCGGCCGCCCGCGCCGCCCGGTTGGCAGCCCATCCGGAAGCCTGCCCCATCCCTTGGGTGATCCGCCCGCCCCCCCCGCCCCCCCTCTTGAGCGCAGGTGGAGCAAGGCACCATCACGGCCGGCGACAAGCTCTACGTCATGCCCAATCGCGTGCCCGTCGAGGTTGTCAACGTGTGGCTCGACCAGGACGAGGTTGCCTACCTTGTTGGCGGCGAAAACGCACGCGTCAAGCTCAAGGCGCGCGAGCGAGCCGAAGAGGCGTCGCCACACTTGCGGGCAAGCTCGGCAACCAACCCGCACCCTCGCCCACCCCAACGCAGGACATCTCCGACGAGGACATCCTGCCGGGATTCGTACTGACATCGCGTGGCGACGGAGCGTGCCCCGCGGTGAGGCGCTTTGAGGCGCAGGTGCGCGTGGTTGAGCTGCTCGAGCACAAGTCCATCTTTTCTGCCGGCTACTCCGCGATCCTGCACGTGCACGCTGCGGCGGAGGAGTGCACTATTCTCGAGCTTACCTCGTCCATCGACAAGAAGACCGGTACGCGCGCGCGCAGCCGTGGCCTCGCGCGGAGTCCGTCTGGCGTCGCCCGCCCGATGTCCCCTCTTCCGCCGCTCCGCGTGTACCAGCCGCTGCCGCGACCTGTCTCTCAGGAAAGCGCTCTAAGCGCAAGCCCATGTTCGTCAAGTCGGGAGAGGTGGTCACGTGCATCATCGAGATCGAGCAGGCCGTCTGCATCGAACCTTTCGAGCAATGTGCGCAGATGGGCCGCTTCACGCTCCGAGACGAAGGCACGACCATCGGTATTGGCAAGGTTCTCGAGCTGTTGCCGGGGCCATGAGCTGGGGGCACGTACTCCCGCGGCCAGCCGGCCGGGCGAGTACGCATGCGGGGATGACGTGATGACGATGTGGCGTGCATGAGAGCGGTCCCGCAGAGTGTTGGGCGGACGGTGGCGAGGCGTGAGGGCGGGCAGGCCCCGGTGCGGGGTCACATAGGGCGCCACATTCGTCCGCCACGCCGCCGCTCCCGTGGAAGAGGGGGTTTTGCCAGATTGGTGCCGGGTGTTGTGGGTCGTGGCATGGATGGAAACGTAGCGGAGCGGGGGACGAGCGCAGGCTTCAATCAGGCTTGCGGCCACGTGGCAGTGGCGGGTGCCGCAGCTAGCGTCTCAAGCGCGTACAGAGCGCCCGGGCCAGCGCCGCTCGGGAGCCGCGACGCATACATGCGCGCGCCGCGTAGCGTAGCACTGGCAGTGTGACGGAGTCGGATGGATGCTGCTGAGGAATGTGAGAAGATGCAACCGGATGTCAGGGTTTTTTTTATCGGCCACATCCCCCCATGGCGGGTATGGGAAAGTGCATCCGCCCTACAAATGGAGGGACGATGGCCGATTAAGCTCGGGGATCACCCCGACAGCGCATGCATCGGCATCACTGATTCTGTGATTCTCACTCGTCGTAAAAGGGGCACACCACTAAAAAAAAATCTTAATAGTCTCGCCGCGCGCGCGACCCTGCACAGCCTCCCTGCAGCCGCGCCCGCTTCCCTTATCACCCCTCCACCTGCCTAGCGGCGCCCGTCCCCTCGTGCTCTACCTAGGGGCTTGGTGTAGTAGGTTTCCACTGGCAGACGGTGGTGTGTACCGATCCCCGATGGCTTAGTTAGCGCTCTCCTTCCTCCTGCGCCATCTGGCTACCTACCGCTCTTTCGTTTTTCTTCCTTGCGCTGGGCGCTGGGCGCCGGGCACCTGCGGTCTGTGGCTATTCATCGGGTGAAGAGCGAAGAGCAGTCAGCGGCGGGGGCGTGTATGTTTAGGCAAGCCCCTGCGCCATGTCGAGCGCTCGAGCGCTTGTGCTACTAGCTTCAGGTTCGCACTTATGACTTGGGTCCCTTTGTCGTCAACTAACTTTACACTCAGTTGCCATGGAGCGCGCCGACGCTCCCCTCCTCTCCTTCGGGTCCCCTGCCGAGGGCGGCCCCCCAGCCCCCATGGCGAGCAGTCACTGTTGAAGCGGCCGCGTCCGCCCGTTGAGGCCGAGCAGGTGCGTGCGACCCCTGTTGCGGATCGTGTGGAGCTGTGGCTGTGGTGCGACTGGGTGTGAGTGGAGGATGAACTGTAACATGAGATGTAGGGCCCGACTGGAGCATGGGGGGTGAACAATGGGGAGCCGGGGAAGCGTGCGGGGACGGGGCCGAAGACATGGGCGTACACTCAGCCATCACGGGGCGCAGCAGCACGAGAACGGGGACAGAGGACGGACGAGGAGGCACAGGGAGCGCTCGAGCGGTGGCGCAAAGCGTAGTCAAGACACAGAGGGAAAACGTCACGCGCGGGGGGGGGAGGGAATCGCGCGGGAAAGAACTAGACAAAAGGGGGCCGGAAACTCAAGGAAGCACTCGGGGAGAGACGGGAGGGGAGAGAGGGGGGAGGGCTTCCGCGGGGGAGCCGGAAGAGGAGAGGAGAAGGGAGGGGGGGCGGACCGATACGGGACGATACGGGAAGAAGGGAGCTGGGGCGCGGCGACGGAGAGGGAGTCGCGCGGGAAGACCTAAAATTGGAACGTACGAGGGGGAAGTGTACCCTCTACCCGCGACACCCCCCCCGATGCGAGAGCCGGTGTCGGGGCGGCGCGCGCATCGTAGAAGGCGGGGAGAGGGGAGACGGGACCGAATGATTCAGGCGGAGGCATGGGCCCAGGCGTTGGTGGCGTAGCGAACGCATGCGTCGAGCTTGCGCTTGGGGAGCCACTTCGTCAGGAAATCGGCCGCCATGTGTTCGGTGCCGACGTGGCGGAGGGCGACTTCGCCGGCGGCAACGCGCTGGAGGAGCGTGTGGTCTCGAACTTGTCGCCTCCGACCCAGGGATGGTGGCACGCCGGATCCTCACGGGCGCCATTCGCGACGTGATGAGGGCGCGCCCGACGCCGCCGCCTTATTCCTGTGCGTAACTGTCGCCCCGTCGGATCGTCCGTCGCCCCGTCGCTCTCTTGTCGGCATTCTCTTCCTTTTCGGTCTGCCAGCGGGTTCCTGTGCGTTCCGTGATAGGGATACGTTAGTGTGGAGAGTATTGACGTGAGTGTAGTGTCATCTTGTCGGTCCATCGGCCTGTAGCCGTCTGTCGTCTATGCCCATGGAGGATGAGGAAGTGTGGTCGTGGAGGTGGTGTGTTGGGGTCTACAGACTTCCACCCCCCATGTGGGGGGCCAGCATGTCTGTCTTGGCGGGTGTGGCCGAGGCCACGGGCCGCGGGGTGCGACCGGGGTCGCACACACCTGCTCGGCCTCTGACGGCGGACGCGGTCGCTTCGATTGCGACAGGTCCATGGGGGCTGGGGGGCCGCCCTCGGCGGGGGGCCCGAAGGAGAGGAGAGGCGCGCCGGCGCGCTCCATCGCGTCTAACTATAAAGTTAGTTGCGAGGCGAGAATATTAAAAGGTATTTTTTATGCCCTTGGTCGTCCTCGTGTTTTTTGTTTTCATATAGGGTGTGTGTCCAATCCCCGGCCACAACTTACTTTCTACTTTACGGCCTCCCCGCCGCCGAGAGCTCGTAGGAAATCTCTCTTCAACTTAAACAGCGGCTTGTAGCACCTTTGGAATGTGCTTCACGAGAGTTTGCTCTCATGCGTCAAATGGTTTTTTTTTCATGTAACGCACCCTATCTTCAAAGGAGAACCCATGGCACCGCGCATTCTGAAGCGCCAGCAATCACGTGTGTGCGTAGAGCTCGTTGTCCATCTCGGGCAGCGCTCACTGTATTTGCGCTAGAGCTCGTGCCGGATCACACTCGAGCTCGGGCACTTCTTCAACTATCTTTGCGCTCGAGTGCGGTCATACCGGACCATCCTCATCCTCTCGCCGGGCAAGATGACTCGTCCTTCCCCCCCCTGACTTCACCCCTCGCAAACTCCCCCCCCCAAACACATCCTAAGCACACCAAGCGGCCTGACACGAACGGGCCCTGAGTTAGACACAAAGAAGCCAGTGCCGCCTGCCAATTCAAGACGCACGGGTGTTTGATGCTCTCAGAGCATGACATCGAGCGCGCAGCTACACCACTCGTAACGAGTCTTTAGGAGCCTGCGCAGCATCCGGTCGTCACCGACACGTTTCGCGGTCGTCTTCGCGAGCATCAGCGCAGTCTTCCCATCCCTGTCGTGAATGTGAGGATCGGCGCGGAAGTCGACCAGCAGGCTAGCGCAAGCCGCCAGGCCCTCCGCGTACCGCTCACCATTCACGGAGGAGACGAGCCGGTTGTACCTGTCGCAGCACAAGAAGAGGGCCGAGCGGCCGACGGCGCTCACCGCATTCGCATCGGCGCCGGCTTCAAGGAGCGTGCGCGCCATCTCCAAGCAGCCATTGTCGGCCGCTTGCATGAGCGGAGTCAGACCTTCGCAGCGCCCTAGATTAGGATCAGCGCGAGCTTCGACGAGCTGATGCACGCACCGCGCGCACGTCTTTTCGCAATGGCCCGCTTCAAAATCGACGGAAGCCAAGCCGATGCTACTGGCAAGTACTAATGCCGAGAGACCGCACGAATTCGTCATATTAACATCTGCCTGTGCTTGCAAGAGCGCGTGCACTGTCTGATCGTTACCCGACCTTGCTGCGAACATCAACGGTGTTAGACGAGCCCTGGTGTTGCTTGTGGCATTGACGTTCGCGCCCGCCGCCACGAGGACCCGCACCACGTCGGATGCGTTCCGCACACACGCAGAGTGTATCGGCGGGAGCCGCAGGCTGCTACCGTTCACATCGGCCTTGGCATCGATGAGGCATGCTGCGATCACCGCGTCATGTGCCTCGCAAAGCGGTGTGCCCCTATTGGCACCGCTAACCCCGTTAACGCTCGCGCCGGCAGCGACAAGGAGTTGAACACACGACAGGTGCCCGTGGTTGGCGGACACCGCTAGCGGACACGATCCTGCGGACGGCGCAGTACTAGGGTTGGCGCCGTCCGGGTTCGCCGAGGCCGCAAGCAACATTTCGACGATCTCGGCGTGCCCCGCACTTGACGCTGCACACAAGGCATGGCGACTCTCGATGTCAAAGGTGGTGGTGCGCCTCTGCCGCAGTAGTGTCTGCACGCAGGTCGCGTGGCCGCGCGTCGACGCAAGCGATAAGGCAACCTCCAGCCTGGGTGCGAGTATTTTGCTCTCTTTGAGGATGAGCTGCAAGCATTCAACGTGACCGTACCGCGCGGCCGCTTCAGCCGGTCCGAGATTGCGGAACAGAGCATCCGCCAGCGGCATGGGGACGCTATCAAGGTTGTCGAGAAGTCTGTCCATCCAGCGGTTACATGGCTCATCGGGCGCAGCGTCCTCTCGCTCGAGCTGCCGGAAGGCCTCGAGGAGTTCGAGCAGGACCGAGGCGTGGCCGAGCGCGCAGATGAGGACGACCAAGGTTGGGTCATACGTCGCGTGCGTCTCTGCTGCGCGGACGATGCGCACAAGCAGAGCGAAGCTCTCGCTCCTGCCTCCTCCCCGCCTGAGGCACTCCACGAACGCATCATTGAGCAGGTCGTGTGGATCCCACGCGCGTCCCGCCATCCACACGCAACTCTCGTCGCAGCTCTTGAGGGCGTGGCACGTCGAACTGAGGCTGCCTGCGGCGCGGATGTCGAGCCATCGCAGGATCTCCCCGAGCTCGTCCCGGGAAAGCCGTAGAAGGTCTGCGGTGAGGAAGGGGGCGAGTGGCGCGGAAATGAGCGGCTTGGTTGCGAAGGCGAGAAGCTTGACTTGGTACCACGGCGTATGTGGGCAAATGAAGTTGTAACAAAGCCGGAAGGTTTCAATCCCTGGGGCTGGAACCCAAGCGAAGGTGGGCGAGCCAGTGTGGGGCGATGGTGGCACGCTTGGCTTGTCGCCGTGGCGTGGAAGAGCCAAAATGGGGAGCGACAAGCTCCACCGTCTCCATTCAACCTTCCTTCGCCCTAGAAGCTCTTCCACCGCCCCCGCCCTGTCCTCTCTCGGCTGCTGCAGCCACACTGTGAAGTGTGCAGGCACACCGTAAAGTGCTGGGGAGCCATGGCCCGTGTTCCTCCCCCCCCCCCTTCCCCTTCCCCCCGCCCTTCTCCTTCCCGATCCCCCTGTCCTCCACCCGCCGCCCTGCCGCTTACCCCCCCCCCCCCTCCACCTCCAGCCCCCCCCCCCCCCCCCGTCGTCCTCCACTCCTTCTTCTCCCCCTACCCCTTCCTCGAGTCCTACCCCCCCCCCCCCTTTCCCCCAGTCCCTCTCCCCCCCTTCCCGTTTCCCCCCGGCCTTCTTCCAGCACACACGCACAGTCTGCCTTCACCCTGATTCCGCAGGCTGCGAGAAGGAAGTTCCCCCCTCTCCTCACCCTCATCTCTCAGCCCGCAGCCCACGGACGCTGGGCAAAAGCAGCGAGAGAGAGAGAGGAGGGGAGGGGTAGAGGGAGAGAGGCGGTGAGGGTTGGGGTGGTGGGAAGTGGAGGGATCGGGAGGCGGGCAGTTGGGGGGGCACCCACGGGAAGCCTCCGGAGGGTTCATTTCTGTCTGGCACAGGAAGGAGAGGAGAGGACAGGGGGTTCCGGTGGAAGAAGAAGAGGGAGGGGCGAGCGGAGAGAGCCGGGGCACATCTCTCTCTCTCTTCTCTCTCTCTCTTCTCTACTCTCTCTCTACTCTACTCTTCTCTCTCTTCTCTCTCTCTCCCTCTGCTCTCTCTACGCTCTCTCCTATTCTCTCTCTCTTCTCTCTCTCTCTCCTCTCTGCCTCTCTCTCTCTCTCTATTCTCGCTCTCTCTCTGCCTTTCTGCTCTCTCTACTTTTCCCTCTCTTCTCTCTGCTCTCTCTCCCCTCTCTACGCTCTCTCCTATTCTCACTCTCTCTCTTCTCGCCCTCTCTCTCTCTCTCTCTCTCTCTCTCTCGCTCCCTCTCTCTCTCTCCCTCTCCCTCTCTCTACTCTCTCTACTCTCTCCCTTCCCCCCCTCTTCTCTCTCTCTCCTATTCTCTCTCTCTCTCTCTCTCTTCTCGCCCTCTCTCTCTCTCCCCCTCCTCCCCCCCGGTCTCTCTCTTCCCTCTCTTCTCCCTCTCTCTTCTCTCTCCCCCCCCCCCCCCTCTCTCTCTCTCTGATGAGGATGGCCCGCGGATCCCGCCGAGGAGCGAGAGACCCGTCCGCCAGATCCGATCTCCCCCCGCACGAGATCCCGATCTCCACGAGCGGCCCCAGCCGGCCAGATCCCGAGATCCCGAATCCTCCCGCGGGGCTCAGATCCCATCCCTATGGCCCACTCCGCACAATCCGCCCACCCTTCCCACACTTCCCCATCCGTCCCCTAAGTAAAGTCATCGCCCAGACTCCTCGGGACGTTTTTTTTTCTTTTTTCTCCATCCGTCCCCCTCTCTCTCTTCCCCTTTCTCCTCCCCCTCCCGCTAGACTGGGACAAGGCCTTCGAGAAGAGAGTCCACTCTGGGAGTTCTCTCACCTTGTCCTTCAAAGGCCTTCATGCGAAACACAGGTGAACGCCGTGTTTCTACCAAAAAAAGGTCCAAAAACAGCCGTGCTTCGCCGTGTTTCAAACCTCTTGAGGCGCAACGCAAGAGGAAGCACAGAGGCGCGCGCGTGCGCGGCCAACCGGCCACAGAGGCCGCCGTGAAGGAGCAAAGGAGCGTCAGTCGCTACACGAGGGGGCGAAGAAAGTCTAGCGGGAGGGGGAGATCATTTAGTTAGGGTTAGGGTTAGGGTTAGGGTTACATTTAGTTTGTAGTTAGCACAGCAGGTTAGGAAAGACTTACACGAGGGAGTAAGCCTGCAAACTATGAAGCATCTGATAGTGTGATTGGTGGTTGATTCGCGAACTAAATGAACGCTCAACACCAACACGCTTGGACAAGAATTGTCATCTGCAATAAGACTGTGAATAGGTTTGATTCAGAGCTTTGATGTTAGAACCTAATAGTCCACTTCAGCTAACATCATAGATAGTAATAGTGCCGGCAGCTAACATCATAGATAGTAATAGCGTCCTCCCTCAACCTATTATTCTTATTATCAGTATTATGCTGTAGATAATCAAGGGTTTTTGCAAAGTTGAAAAAGGGTTGAAAGAGGGATTCAGGAGGGAGTTGTAAGAAGTCGCGTTCCTCAAACCTTCCTCAAACTGGTTATTGTAAGGAAGCGCAGTGCGCGCCTCTTCCAACGGTCTTCGGGCACAACGTGTTCAAAGACGGCGCCTTTCTGACGCCATATAGCAAGGATGAATGCTCGGCGTATCTCGAACATCTACCCGACACCTTTGTTCACGAGGGCCGCCCAATACACAAAAAGGAGTTTCTCGACTCATGGGACGAAATTGTTAGCCACGCAACGCGAGTGATAGGGCAATCACAAGAGCGCCCGCCCCCCGACGCAAAGGGGAAAAAGACACCCGACGACAAAGCCCCGCCTCAAGAGCCGGAGACCGAGCTACAGAACAACGAAATCAGGGTCTCCGAAGACGATAAATACATCAGCAAACTAAACAACATCTGGATGCACACGGATACCGACTACTTGGGAGAGATAGCCGGCACCGGAAAGGTAGCGAATGCGGGAGAGATCCAATACTACCACCCGCCAGCCAGATGGGAAGGCGGATTCAAAGGCCCAAGATATATGGAGTACCCCTTGGCGGACGAATACGCCATACTAAAAGGAAAAGTCGCGCTAGACGCAATATCAGTCGCAGATCTCACCAAGGCCGTGCTTAAAGCGACACGAAGCAACGCCCCGCAAGCGGCGAGAACAGCATGGGAAAAGCGACTGAATGTCACCAAGGAAGAATGGAAACATATAGCAAGGCTATATACAATGCCACTGCTAAAACACACGGATAAACACCTCCACTTCAAACATATCACACATAGGCGAATCGGTACCAGGAACAGATTCGCAGACGGACAGACAGACGTCTGTAGACTGTGTCGCCGACACGGGAAAACTCGTGCCACCTAGCGTGGTGTCCCGCGACGAAGAGAGTATTCGAAACCATAGACGCCCTCAACAACTTCACCCCCTCTCCCGGGAGATCACGCACACAAAAAACGAAAGACAGACTATTCGCATACCCCGGTGCGAACACACCCGAAAGTCTAAAAACGTTATACGTGATAGCATGGAAATACATACTAAGAGACTTCTATAGAGTCGCGTTTGAGTCATATGAATACCACTATATCCCAGTATTGGAGTCTACACTAGTGAGGTTTGCCACATTGGTTAGGGGCCTCACCCCGCCACGGCAGCATTGTTTGATGCGCACATGTAAAGCCGCCCAGGGGAGGAAGCCCAAACTTAAGAGAACGCTGGCACTTAGTGCCCCGATATTCATTGAAAACAAAAAGGGTAGGCTACAAATGAGCGAAAACACTAGCCTTGTAGCGGCAGCGCTTGGTCTAGCTGAAAGGCTCGCGTAGCGAGAAGCGAGAAAAGACGACCGGCATTGATGAACCAACCAAAGGTGTGATCGATCAGCACAGCTCACCCACGGCAAACATGGACACACGCAGACACAAGGGAACCGACGATAACACCACGAGAAACAGGTCACCCAGCAGCACAGGAGGAAGTTGAGAATGCGCAGCTGGGGACAGGTGCACCCCGCTCCGCTCGGACCCCCACATGACCCGAGCCCCTAAGTAGAGCACGAGGGGAGTTGCCGCGAGGCGGGGAATGAGGGTGAGGAAGGGAAAGGGGCATGGCTACGAAGGAATAGTTCAGGGCCACGTGTGAGGCGAGAATTTTAAAAGGTTTTTTTTTTCCAACGGTCTTCGGGTGAAAGAGGGTGTTCTAGGAGGGGCGATGGCGACGGCGGCGAAGGTGAGGGCTGCCCTTGCAGTGGCCTTGCCACCCTCTCACAAGAGGGAAGGCATGCATGCCGCGCGTGGGCGTGGGCGCGAGGGGCCCATGGCAGCCAGAGCGTACGGCCCGCGCGGCGCCCCATTCCGCTCAAGATGCCCGGGCCCGAGCAACGTGTGCTCACAACTGCTACGCAGGGAAAGACGCGCTTTGAGTGGACGATGGAGCGCAAGGTGGCTGTGCTCACAGAGGTGCCCGCGGCGGGTGAGGCGGCTTTCAAGACCTTCAAGGATGGCGTGGCCGCAGATGGCGACGCCCGCACGCAGAAGGAGGTGTGGACGCACGCGTCGGACGGCATCCTCTCCTTGGCGAAGAAGCACTACTCGCTGCATGGCACAACCTTCCCCGCGTACGGCTCCGTGATTGCCTCAGTCAAGGGCTGGGTGCAGGTAGGCCGAACACCATCACCCTTCCCCTCCCCCTTTCGCCCGCACCGCACCGCCTGATTGAGCACGCAGAGCGCACAAGTGGGGATTGTCTAGACACACACCTTCACTCACGCCGTGCTTGTCCGTCCATGTGCGCAACGGCAGGCAGGCGCACATTTGTACACGCCCGGCAAGGAACAAGGTGAGCCAGTGGAGTACGACGACCCCGACGAGGTGAGCAACACCAAGTCCGAGACGCCGCTGACAGAGTACGAGCAGCTCATCATCGAGGTGTCGGAGTTGATGAAGTCTGCCATGGAGGGTGCCGCCAAGCGCAAGTCGGAGAGAGAGGCGAACAAAGTCGCGAACGCACTTGACACAACAATCAATTCTGGGAGCTTTTGCGCCCCCGCGGGGGGAACCGATTCACATCGCGCTGTGCGCGTGCACGGCGTGCACGTGGGTGATTGCAACTCATTACACATGGTCCCGTGAGAAATCTCTCTTTTATTGAATGTTTACGTAGTTGTACGCATTGGGGTAAAATAGAGGAACCGCAGAGAAAAAAGTCGACATGCGCACGCACGGCGTCCCCCCGCGGGGGAACCGATGCACATCGCGCCGTGCGCATGCACGGCGTGCACATGGCGATTGCAACTCATCACACATTGCATGTTTATGTAATTAGGGAACCGCAGAGAAGCACCTGTCGACATGCGCACGCACGGCGTCCCCGGTGCACATGTAATTGTGTTATTGCACGCCCAGGGACTGAATGCCAAAATTAGCCCAACCTGAAAGCGCGCGCCGTAGGTGTTAAACATCGAGAACGGGGCTCATGTGTGAATATTGTTGTAAAAATAACTATGGACATTTGCTGGCTCCATTCGATTGATGTCCCATGATTGACGGAACGACACCTTTCGGCTAGCTTAGGCTGAAAGCTAGTGAAAAGCTGGGTGGCATAAGGGGGGAAGGGTGTTTGCGCGGCGCGGCAGGGAGTCTTGTCTCGAGTGAGCGCTAGTCCCTTGCGCTTGCCGCGGCAGGGAGTCTTGTCTCGAGCGTGAGCGCTGGTCCCGTCCCCTTGCCACGACCCATAAAAATTTGTTAAAAAAATTAAATCAGCAGGCTTGTCCAGCTACAGGGTAGAAGATATTTGTTACCCGTAGGTGGAATGCAAACGTAGGAATAGACCGAGTGGTTCATTTGTAAGATGGGAAGCCTTACTGAAAGCTCTTGTGAGCAAATTGGATCCAACTGGATGAGATGTGGTGGCCATTCCCGCGCACGCATGGGCGTCAATGTCAATGATGTAGTGGCTGGAACTTACGAGGTGATCAAAGCCCATGCCCCTCGCAGTCTCACCAATGTGCAGAGCGAGAATGGCGATGGACGTGGGTCAGTAGGGGAGGGGGGATGATATCGCTCTTGGAGGCGGGCAAGGGCAAGTCCATTGCGCCCCCATATGTTGCCCTCCACCCTTGGAATCATGTAACCCTGAGAGCCCTTCTTCCCCTCCCTGCCTAAAAATGCCATGACCCTGAAAACCTCCCCCATTCACCTCTTCCCTCAATGTTTGTGGGAATGAGAGTGTCGCGACAAAGCTTGTGTCTTGTACTGAGTGTGCACAGGCTGTGTTGCAACTGCGGGCTGCTGAACATGGAGAGCGGTTTTGGGTTGGGTTATAGGCAACGCGCGGGAAATGGACGGCAGTCCCTAAATCGCTATGGGAGCGATGTATTGATGTTCGCCACTGTCGTCGCGCTTACGCAGTAGCTGCGCTTTCGCCTCGCCCGCGCCGCAGCACAGCCCGCGCCTTGCCGTCTTCGCCCAACCAAGCCCTCGCCCCACTCACTGCGGTGCCGTGCGGCTGCACGCTTTGCCACGCATCGTGACTCCCCGCCGTGGTGGCAGCCTTGTCGCGGTCGCGCCACCGCCACTGTCGCGCCGCTCGCTACGAATATGTGGCTGGTACTATAGCTAGCACCGCGCCCGCGCCCTCAGCGCAGCAGTGCCCGGCCAATGCGAGAGGCACGTTGGGCTTAGGGCCACGGAGGCTGTGTTCGACCCTAGACGAGAGGCGAAGCGCCTCGACATCGGCAAGCATCGGTCCTAAGCCGCAGCCATGGCGACGTGCGGACCGCCCGCGTGGCCCTAGCCTTGGGCACGAGGCGCCAGGCCCCAATGCGCGGCGCGTCGCTCCCAAAATTGAGGCGAGGAATCCCGCGCTTCGCGCCGGGGTCGGCGTGAATAATGTCCCCGTTCAATGTGAAGGAATGACAGTCCATCCGCCGGCGGTTTCGGCTCGGAAGTCGCTCGGTGCGTAGCGAAGGATCAGGAGCTGCTCGTCGGCCCTTCCGATCGCGAGCAGCGGCTCGAGGCGGGAGAAGGCGATGCAGGCGGCGCCTCCGCTACCCTCGAGCGATGCGCGCGACCATGAGCTGAGCTGGTGGAGGTGGAGAGCTCTAGGGCCGGCGGTCGCGAGGAGAAGTTTTTCGTGGTGGAGCGCAAGCGCTCTCACCTCTGCGGCCTCCGCCTCCTCGCCCGCGAGCTGCAGGAAGGGTCTTCCGCCCCTGCGCGTGTCAGTGCAGCGCACAACGGACCCGCGCGAGACCACCACGTGGCCGTCGCCCCCTGAGGGAAGGAGCACCAGCTGCGCGAGAGGAACGCCCGGCTCAACGAGCGCGCGGAGCGACGGCGGCGCGGCGCTAGGCACACGGCTGTCGTGCAACGCGAGCGAGCCGTCCGCGAGGCCGAGACCGAGGAGGTGGCCAGCCCCTGCTTGGTCAAGACACAAGCAAGTGGCGGCGGCCGTCGCTGCCGGCGGCACCGCGCGACCGTCAGAGACCCACGCACACGCCGCACGCTCGAGGTCCCACAACCGGATGGTAGATGCCGCGTCGGGCCGACTACCTGCAGTGAGCAGCCGGCGCTGCGCGGGTGCGACCGCCGTTAGCAGTGCGCCGCCGCGCTCATGTGGCTCAGGCAACGTGTCCCACGCACTCACGAGCCGCTGGCGGCCCGCGTGCTCAAAGTTGCTCCAATGTTGTACAACGCCGCCGGAGTGCGCGAGGAGCAAGTGTGCGCGTGTGCCGTCGAGCAGCTCGAGCGCGCTCGGCTGGGCGACGCCGCTGGCGAAGCAGTTGACGCGTGCACCCGAGCGTGCGTCCCACACGCACACCAGGCGATCGGCGCCGCCGCAGATACCGAGCGCGAGCGGCGATCGCGGGTGCATCGCGACTGCGTGGGTCGGCGCGCGCGAGGTGTTGAGCGCCATCACGCGCGATGGCTCCCCACACGCAGGGGCCGGCGCCGGGGCGGTCCGCCGGGCAGCGCGCGCTGGGCTGCCCTCGCCGGCGGCCACGCCTCGCGACTGGCCCTCGGCTTCGGCGGGCACCGCGCGGCTCGAGCCAGCCGCCTCGGCCGCCCAGTGCGCGGGCGTCGCCGACCGCGCCGGAGGTGAGATGGCACCGACCGCCTCACGCATCCGCTGGCGCACCGGCGGAAAGGGGTCGCACCAGAGTCGGCTGGTGAGCGCCAGCTCATCGTGGGGTGGCGTGCGCTCACTCGTGCCCGTGGCGTCGCCGCCCTCGGCGCCTCCCTCTAGGAGGCGGAGGCAGCGGTGGAGCTGCCGCTGCGCGTCAGCCTCGAGGCGACGCACCTGGCGGGCGAGAACATGCGCCACCTGCGCGCGCACCTGCGGGCTCGCGTCGCAACCGGCGGCGAGGAGCGCCTCGCGCAGCCGCGTGAGCGCCAGTTCAACGAGCGGCTCCGCCGACTCGGCGGCGGACGCACCCCAACGGTGAGGTCCTGGCCCGACAGAGCCGCCCTTGCGGCGTGGCGAGCGGACGGCCCAGGCGCTCTCGGCGGCGGAGTGCAGCTCACCGTAGCGGCCGAGTGCTTCGGGCACGCGCACGAAGGCCGCCTCGGCGAGCCCTTCGGGCGAGAGCGTGCCGAGCAGCGCGCCAAGCACCGCGGCGGCCGCCGCGCGCACCTCGACGGCGGCGTCATTGGCGAGCGCACCGAACACTTCACCCATTAGCGACTTGTCGGTGACGAGCGCGCGCGCCACCTGGGTGTTGCCCCACGCGAGCTGAGCGAGGCACCAAAGCGCCCACCGGCGCTCGACCGGCTCGCCCGCGAAGAGGGCCTCGGCGCAGCAGCCGGCTAGCCCGAGGCCGTGGCACGCGTCTTGCGCGGCCGCGTACTCGCTGCACAGCGCGCCGTATACGAGCAGTGCAAGCACGCGCTCCTCGCGCGTCGCCTCGGCCGCCGCCGAACCGGCGCCGCCGCCCATCTGCTGGCCTTCGGCGTCCTCCTGCGCCCGCCAGCGCAGGAAAGGCGCAAAGTAGCCGTGCCCGTTGGCCTTGAAGCACTCGACCTGGCAGCTCGCGTCGTGGGAAAGCAGCACGGCCCACACGTGCAGCAACGTTGAACGCAACTCGGCGACTGACGAGTTGAGCAGCTTGGCGAGGTACTGGAAGATGCCCACGTCCAGAACGCGCTGGACCGCCCAAGGGCCGAGGCAAAGGAAGCCGCGGAGCAGGCTCATCGCACGCATCCGGTGGCTCTGAGACAGAAGCGCCTGGAGCACGACCGGCAGGTAGCGCTCCGCTTCCGCGTCCGCGCCGCCCGTACTTCCGCGCTTGGCAGCTAGATCGATGGCCAGCTTGAAGGCTGTGAGCTGCTCGGCAAAGAAGGGGGTGGGCACATACGAGGCGGCGGGCGCGTGCGGCTGTGCGAGGCATGCGTCGACCGTGCGCTCCCAATGCTCCCACAGTGGGTGGGCGTGGCAGGCGGGAAGCGCTGGCTCGGAGACGACGACGCACTGCAGGTGCCACATGACGCGCGCCGCGAGCACAAAGTTGCGCAGCACCGCCGAGAGGGTGACGTCCTGCCGGAAGAGGCGCGAGAAGAGAGGCTGCGGCAGGAGCGCCCACGCGATGGCGTCGGTTATGCCGGTGAGGATCCAGTTGAGCTCACCGAGCGGCGAGCGCCGCTCGTTGAGCGTGCCTGGCAACCGCGCGAGCACGTCGGCTGCGCGCACTTGGCGCCACTCGGCCGATCGCGCACCGCGCTGCACGGCGAGCTGCACGGCCATCTCTAGCGGCCGAGTAAGGCACGCGGAAAAGACGTCGGCGGGGAAGACGTCCGATGCAGGAAGCCGCTCACCCGCTGACGTGGCGCCCAGCGCGATGAGCGGCAGCGGCCCGCCCCCGCCACCATCGAGTGCTGCCCGCTGCGCCGGCCCGAAGTGGCGGGAGAGCGCATCCACCACGCGCTCCGAGCACGAGCAGTCGAACAGCATCAGCCGCGGAGCGCCTAGCCAGCCAGCGACGTCGACCACACGCGCAGGCACGTACTCGGTGTACACCTCGTTGAAGAACCACAGCTCGCCTAGTGCTGAGGGCGCGGGCACGCCATGCCCCGAGTAGTGCAGAAGCAAGTTGTCCTCGCCCGCGTCGCGCCGCAGCCGGCGGCACGTGCGCTGCACCTGCTCGCCCGTCGGGTCGAGGCACTGGCGATAGTCGCACGTGCGCGAGCCGTGCAGAGAGACGAAGCGCGCCTCGAGCTCGCGGCCGATGGCAGCCACCACCTTGCGAGGGTCGTGCAACGAGCCGGCCGACACGTCGATGCCGCAAATCTGCAGCGCGCGCACGCCCGCGTCCGGCGGCGCGACACCCGCGTTGACGCAGACAGCCAGCACGCCGCCGTACGTGCGTGAGCTCTTGATGCGCCACGGCGTTGGCGGCCCGGCGAACGGCGCCACCGGCTGGCGGGCGCGCGCTTCAGGAGCGCGCGTGGTCTGCGGAGCAGGGAAGGACGAACGGCTGGGCGTGAGTCGGTGGAGCGCGCGAGGCGACACTCCCGTCGCGGGGGAAGCAGCTGTGGACAATGCAGAGGTGCGGAACCCATGATGGAGGGAGCAAAACTTGGCGAGATGGCGCAAGGAGGATGGGTGAATGAGGGTGGGAGGCGGCAGGGGAGAGAAGGCGGAGTTACGGGCGCCCTCTGCGCTGTCATGCCATGCCGCGCCCTCAGCTTCCCCGCTTCCCATCCTCCCTCTCTCTCTCTCGCCCTCTCCTCCTCAGCCGTCCCCAGCGCAACACCCTTAAGCACCCTACCGCATCTGCTCCTCCCCCGCTATGCTTTCTTCTCGCCCACCGTCTCACCCACCTCACTCTCATTACCTTGCGATCCCTTCCCGGGCTCTTGCTCGCCCTTCCGTTCCACCGCCCCCTTCCCCCCTGCTCACCAAGGCACCGCCTCTCTGTCTTCCTCCCGCACGCGCCTCCTCCTTTCCTTTCCCCTCATCTCCGAAGTCCCCTCTCCCCCTTCCACCCCCCCCCTCAGGCCTTCTCGAACCCCGCCCCCCCAAACCCGCACGCACCCCCCTCTAACCCGCCACCCGCCACTTTCCCTCCTCTGCCAACGCCCACTCCCCCCTGAACCCCCCCCCCCCCCTCTCCCCCCTCTCCCTCCCTCCTTCCCCTCTCCCTCCTCCCCTCCCCTCTCCTTTCCCTGCCATCCTTCTCTCTCCCATCCGCTTCCTCCCCACCTCCATCCATTCAGCACTCGTGGCTCCTTGCCGCCACCCCCCCACCCCCCAAGCCCCCTCCCGTCCCCCGTCCCGCCCTCTGCTCCCTCCCCCCTTCCCCCTTCTCCCCTCGCCCCCCCCCCCCCCCCCCCCCCCCCCCCCCCCCCCTTCTCCCTCCCTCCCTCTCTCTCTCTCTCTCTCTCTCTCTCTCTCTCTCTCTCTCTCTCTCTCTCTCTCTCTCTCTCTCTCTCTCTCTCTCTCTCTCTCTCTCTCTCTTCTCTCTCTCTCTCTCTCTCTCTCTCTCTCTCTCTCTCTCTCTCTCTCTCTCTCTCTCTCTCTCTCTCTCTCTCTCTCTCACCATCACTGAGCCTTCCCTCCCACCCGCCCTCCCCTCCCCCTCCCCCTCCCTGCCCTGCCCTGCCTCCCTCTCCCCCTCTCCCTCCCTCCCTCCCTCCCTCCCTCCCTCCCTCCCTCTCCCTCCCTCCCCCTCTCCCTTCCCCCTCTCCCTCCCCCCCTCCCTCCCTCTCCCTCTCTCTCACCATCGCCGCCCCGACGGACCGACCGACCCACACATGCGCGGCTCTCCTTTACTGATAGAAGCGGCGAGAGCCCCAAAAAGAAAACGGAGCCGGCCGTCGTAGACCCTGGATGGGAAATACGTCAAAAAGAAATCTTCTTAAAATTCTCCGCTACATGTGCGGCGTGAGGCAGAGTGCTATTGAACCTCCCTACTGCCCAACCTTAACCCCTGTCGACCCCCTCCCCCTTCCTCAGTTCTCTCTTAAGCGGAGAAGCCGGTTCCGGGGAGGCCGCGCGCGCTGCTTCGGCCAGGAGTCGGAGAGAAGGGGGCGGGACCTGCATTTCTTCCCTTAAACGCGTGGACAATTACCGTAACGTTAACAATAAAACTCAAATCTTCGAGTTTCGAGACGAAAATCGGCGAACCAGGACTTGAGCCCAGGGAGAAGCCGAATCTGCACGCCTTGCGTGACCACGGCGAACATAGAAGACTGTATCTAACGAAGAAGGCACGTAGTCATGCTGCGAAGTATTCATGCCAGGAGGCCTGAATACAACAGGCTAGTAGCCCGGTCACTCACTATAGGGGTGCGGATGGCACCAGCTGCAATGGGTGAATGACGGGCTAAATAAGCTCCCTATAGGTTCCGGTAGGATGGATCAGCAAAAATTAATTAACTTCTTAATAGTCTCACCGCACACGCGGCCGTGGAACCTCTACTTTCTACTCACGCAGCAAAACTTTCTACACCCCCTCTCTCCCGGCCCTTTCCCCCCCGCCATCAGGCGACTCCCCCCGTGCACTACTAGGGGGATAGGGGAAAAGGGCTTAGATATGGTCGGTGGCCCGCGCCCCCCCCCGGTGATCCGTTCCCCCCTTCCTCCTATGCCTACCGGGCGGGTGGCGTGTGGCGTGTCCTCAGTCCCGACTTCTCCTGTAAACAGGTGCGGGACTTACATATTTTCCGGTGAGCGGAGCCCTCGCTCCGCCCATCCCCTTCTCCGCGCTCTCTCTCCCCTCTCCTGCAGGCACGCGCGATGGCGCGCCTGCGGCAAGCCTGCAGCTGCCTCTGGCGACCCCTGGAGGCTCCTGGAGGCCAGCTCAGGGGGCAGAGGAGGCTGGGGCTGGGCCTTGGTCTCCCCTGTCTCTCCCTCGCTGGCGCTCCTGGGCCTCAGGGGCCCCCACTCTGCACCTGTCTGCCTGTCGAACAGGGGGGGAGGGGGGGTTAGAGCGATGGGCTGGCCACGAAGGGCCAGGACCAGGACGCGCGAATCAGGCGAGCCTGTCAGGGAGAGAGTGGGTCAGCAGGGCAGTGGGCTCCTGGCAAGCCATCAGGCGTGCCAGGAGCATGGGTGGTTCCTCCCCCATGGCAGGGGAGGAGTGGAGAGAGGGGGGGGCTCGTGCCCCCCCATGGGCGAACTAAGTATAAAAAAAAATCTTAAGATGGCAGTACCCTACCCTTGTGGCATGCCACAGTGTATGGAGAAGGGGGTGCTCCTATGGCCATTCGCCTTAATCCACCGTGTGGGCAGCGAGTCAGGATTTGTGAGGAGAGTTAACCACTTTGTGAATTCCTGGCCAAAGCCAAGGGCGTTGATCGCTTTGTGGTAATAGGACCAGCTGACGCGGTCGAAGGCTTTCTCCCAATCGATTGCTAGGGCCACGCCCGGTTCGTCTAGGTCGTCAAGGGCGGCTTGTAGCAGTTTTAGTAGATGTGTGGCTTCGCCAATTTGTCGTCTAGGGACGAACCCAACTTGTTCTTTCGAGATTATAGTCAAAATAGAGGTTTTAAACCTGTCCGCGAGGATGCGGGCGAGGATTTTGTAGTCTGCTTGAAGGAGTGTGATTGGTCTGTAGTTGCGTGGGTCTCGGACGTCGCCCTTCTTGTATAGGAGGGAGATGTCACCGGACGTGGTTTCGGATGGCAAGGTGCCGGATTGATGTGCTTCCACAAGCATGTCGTGGAGAGGGGGGGCAACTAGGTGCTCAAAGCTCTGGTAGAATTCGGACGGGAGGCCGTCCGGGCCGGCCGATTTGGATTTGGCCATCCTTCTAATGGCTCTCCTTACTTCGCTGAGGCTTATGGGGCGATCTAGTGCTGTGGAGTGGGGGGTGGGTAGGGGTTGTTGTTTGAGTAGGTTTAGCAAGGGTTGTGGATTAATCGAATCTTTCTCTGAAAAAAGCCAAATGTAATACCGGCGTAGTTCATTAAGAGTATCGTGAATCGAGTGTGTGGTGAGGGTGTAGGGAGGGGCTGGGTTACCCCAGTTAATGCCTTTGTATATGCTCGGGATATCGCCATTGGCGTGTCTAGGTGTAAATTTCCGGAAGAATTCCTTGGTGACTCTTTCTTCCACTCTAAGGGCTCTTTCGGCCACGTCGACATGTGGGGAGAATCGCTTTCGCTGATCGATGACTTGGGAGTTGAGGTCCCGGATCCGGGCGTTGGACGAGTTGCTGGGGGGCCCAGAGAGTTGGGAGGCCCTAGCTTCAGCCACCGCGTCGATGTATGGGTCTATAGGGGTGAGTGCGGATTTGATTTCCGTTTGTAGTGCTAGGAGGAGTGTGGAGACTGATCTCTTTGCTCTCACCCACGCCTCGGCGTGTCCGTGTACTTCGGGGGCCGCCTGGGCGTACGACTTCTGTGGATTGATGTTTGAGGGGTTGGAAGCCGTAAAGGCTCCAAGGATTGTTTGTTGAGTGAAGTGCCCGCCCCCGAGGGGTGCACTGACGGTAGGACTTGCCTCCATGGGGGTGGCAGCAGGGCTGCCACCCACCATGGGGAGTCCTTGTTGTGGAGGAGCGGCAGCAGAGGCTGGTGGGAGGGCCAGATGCTGGCCCTGTTGGTCTGCAGGGAACAAGACTCTGCCTGTTCCCTGCTTGTGTGGCTGTTGGGGCGGCGAGGGCGGAAGGATCATGTCAACATCGCTGTCAGTCAGGGGGGCGGCCTGTGAGCGCTTCGACTCCGGCGGCTTGGGGCGGCCCCGGTGGGGCGTCGTGGGGCTGGGAGCGGTCGGCGCGCGCTCCATCGCTAAAACTATAACAATAGTTTTTTTGAGTTGCCGGGGCAGGTAGGGGGGGACCCTGAGGAATCCTTGGACACCCAGGGGAGGTGGGAAATAGTGGTTAAAATGAGTGAGTGACCGGGCTAAGGCTAGCGCGGGGGAGAGGGAAGCGCGCGGAACTGGAACTGATGCAAGAACAAGGAAGGGCCCAGGCGGTGGCGTTGTGCAAGGAGACAAGCGCGCAAAGCAGGCGAGGCAGTCCGGAAAAAACGCGGCGGGGCACGAAAATGGCGCGGGTCGGCCGGCCAGTTCTTATAAATAACCTTAAATGGTCAATTGCGCACGCAGAGGGTCGATCGATCGCGGATTCGACAAAGTGGTTGTAAGTAGTGAGGCAGAAGTGAGAGGTGAGTGGTGGAGAGATGCTCGCCCTCCCCTTCTCGGGCTCTCGGGGAAAGCAGGATGACGTATAAGACACAAGGATACACTTCAACTTGCCTTTGTTGTTATTCTTCTTCTAACTAATACTAATACTAATACTAATACATAGCATCCTCCAGCAGGACGGATCGATCCCCGTTAGAAGTTAAAACTCGCCGACGAGGTGCTCGGATGTCATTCAAAGCAATGGCGATGTCTTCCTCGGTCCGACTGTCTCACCCCCTGCTCCTGCGGCAGCTTGGGCTCTGGTGGGTGCTGGTGGGGCTGAGCGCACTCGCGCTAGTGCTTGTCTTCCTGCTGCGCCTTCGATGGCTCAGCGGCCTCCTCTTTGGAACCACTAGCCTCGGTTGCGTGCTGCACTGTCTTTATTTTTGCCTCACGCGAAGGATCAGGGGCTCCCGCCTGCTTGTACAGCTCAATCTAGCGTGTCTGGCGGCTGGTGCGATGATGCGTGAGGAGCTAGAGCCTTCAACGACCGCAGGGCTTGTGCTGGGCGCGCCGCTGCTCTCGTGGTACCTCCTGTGGGGCTGGAAGCTCATTGGAGCGAAGCCGGCAGCGGGAGAGGCGATGAGGCCTGTCAAGAGCTTGAGGGAGTGCCACCCGGTCAATGCGGGCGTGGCGGTCATGATTGTTGGAATCGAGTTTGTGCAGCTCAACTCGCTGTCTTTCAACCCGGCGCTCGGAGGTGCGCACAGCCGCGACGTGGCGACGACAGCAGGCAGGCAAGGTTCAATAACGGGTAGAGAGAGGAGGGGGAGGGGGGGGGGGGGCGGAGAGAGACGTGCTGCAGGCATCAACACGAGTGCGGTGTTCGAGGCGATGTTAACGGGCGCTCAGGACTAGCGGTCGGCTGGCTCGACGTAGTGCCGCTCAAGATGGGCGCCGTCAGGACGTTCAGTCCAGCTGTTCTGTGATGCGCACCGCGTGTAGTCCTTGCCACATCCACTGCACGGGCAGTCATTTGCCACACCTGTGGGCGATTATGCATTGCGCCTCGTCGATCGGTGGACAGCTCGTGCCCCGCCGTTGTCACGACGCACGAGGTGATCACCTCCGATCTCACCCTCGAGTGTTGACACCCCCTTTGCACGCCCACTACTCGCGCCCACTTGCCCCAGGCATCTGGGCGGGCGTCAACTCCTTCACGACTTCCTTCAAGGTCTCGTTCCTGGTTGCCGGTGCCGAGTCCAACTTTGCGTTCTCGCTCTGGATCTACTTTGCGCTCAGCATGGGATGGGCTCTCTTTGCCCTCGCCACGCTACACCTTAGCCAACGGTAAGCCGCTCGCACCTCCTGCAGAGGTGACCTCACCCATTGCTGCCTACCCTGCGCCCCTCTCTCGGCCTGCCGTAGGCGTGCCGCACAAGACGCCGCGGGTCAGCTCCGGTGAGTTGCATCCGGCCCCGAGCGCCTGCGATCGTCCTGCCCCTGCGGGCACGCCCCCACCGTGCCATGCTTCACCCGCTCCTTCACATGGCCTTAGACTCGCCGAGTTCACAATGGCCTCGCCGCTCTCCCTCGCGGCGCTTCGCATCTTTGGCTTTGGCTACGCCTCCTTCAACATGCAGATGCAGTGGTACCGAACGTCAAAGTCGTTTTTGCGGCACCTGTTCTGGACCGTCAGTCGGCTGACGTGCGCTTGCACTTGCCCCTCTCGTAGACGTGCCCCCAAGATACTGATCCTTCGCCCGTCAAACTTTTGCAGGCCTAGACTGGCCGCCGCTGCAGCCACGTCGGCAGCAGTGTCCGCACTGCCTCTTGCTACGGCCGTTTGCATCGCTGGCATGGTGCGCCGCGCCACGCGCTGTGCGGCATGCCTCTGCGCGCCCCTTAAACATCTTGATTGAAAACCCTTCGCCACACGCCCTCAGGTTTTTGCGGCTTGCGGCGCCCTTGCCGTGTGCGCCTTTGGGTTATGTATCTGCGGCGCCTTTGCCGCCGTGACTTTGTTGCATTTTCCAATTTTAGTGTGAGCAGTCACTCCGATGGCGCACGTGCTCACTGCTATCTCCCGGCCGTGTTGAACGCCGCTTTTGCCTGTAAAGCTGCGCCTTACGTCTATCGTCGCAGGACGATGCTTTCCACTCTCCTCTGCGTGTATCCGCTCGATGGAGGGGCGGGATACATGGAGCGCATGCCCACACAGCAGTGCTGGCATGGCAGGTGCGCGCCTACTTGCCCGGTTCCTTGCTTAGCGAGACCTGCGGCCCCCACGTCACATGCGTTCGTTCACACAGGCACTGGTGGTACGTCGCGATCGCCATCCTCAATCTCGCGGTGCTCTTCCCGGTGCGAATGCCCGCCACCCACGAGCCACCGTTCTGGATGCGCGTCAACCACCATTGATGTGTTCATCGCCTGCTCCCCGACGTAGATCATGGTGCACTTTGAGCGAAAACAGCGGTCGGCAGCGGAGGTCTCTTACCACGTCCGCTTCACGGCGAGCATGCTTTTTGGTGCGTTCACTCTCCGCTGCGCCGAGTGCTGAATCCGTGGATCTCTCATATGGTTCCTACGCGCTGTCAGGCAAGCTCGCGCTCTCGGTGACTACGACGCTCTTTTCCACGTGGCCGTCCGCTTACCTTCTTCTCTCTGCCACCATCCTCTTGTGTCTCCTCTATGCAAACAACGAGCGCGAGCAAGTACGGGGCGGGCGCTGGCTGAAGTTCCAGCAGCCGCTGCCTCCCGCGCACGCTTGACTTGCGCGTCCTTGCCGCGTCGTAGGATAATCAGCCGGCATGCTGCAACGTACGAATCGTGCGCATCCTACGAAGCATGTGTCTTAGTTGTGCGCTGTGGGCAACGTTGATCACGCTCTCTGCGCATACCATCGGTGTGGCTGAGGCTCCCCTTGTGGTTGTGCTAGCCCTTCTTTGGGTCAGTACCATCGTCTATTTCATCTGCTTGATCATCATGCCGCAGGTACGCCCACACGTACAGCAGGTTGTCGACGCATCCCTCGCATTGGGCGTGTGTCCTCCACGACAAACATTGCGCCTGCCCTCTGTGTCCATAGTACGAGCCGGTCTATTCGTCGTCGCCACCGCAGCTTACCGCCGTTGCGATCAAGGGGTTCAAATCACCTCACTCTAGATGCAGCATACTGGTGCACGGTGCTGACGACGTGCTGCGCCCGGCAGCCATCCGTGATTGCGGCTCGACGGGCGGCAAGGTGGCTGCATCGCGCACGCCGACGGCCTTTGAGCCCTTCTCAGGGGGCCGCTACATCTTTGCGGACCACAACGACGGCTTCGACACATCGGAGCGGGTGCGCATTCCCAAGGTTGCTCAGCGTCTTTGCCGCCGTCGACAACACCCCTCCACCCACCCACCACCCCAAGTTGCCGCAGACGACCAACGAGCGCCTCCGACCCATCCTGCTCGCTGCGCCTGAAATCTCGGGCTTGCGAACGTTTGACGAGGTGCGCTCTTGCCGCGCGCACCCAACCGTTAACGTGCTCTGCCCCTTCCTAAGCGGGACAGCCGCACACGCCGATAGGTGCTGGCTGTCGACGGGGTGGCGGTACATACGGCGGAAGACGCCGCGTCCAGGCTCGCCTTATTTGGCGCGAGCGCCAGAGTGGATGTTCAGCCGGCACCGCTCCGGCGCAATGGTAGCAAGATGGGGCCTCGTGGCGATGCGCTATGGCGACTCGAGCTCGACCCATTGCTAGAGGCAATGATGAAGTACCCGCAAGACCCCCACTTGCAGCAATACGGGATGACGAGGCTCGCCAAAATGCTCAACCTTTGCGATCATGCGGAGCGCACGCAGGTGCGCTCACCATACAAAAACCCTTCGGGGAGCCGTCGCCACCACTGCCGCTCTGACCCCCAAATTCGTTGGTGCAGGCCTTTCGACGGCTGCACGAGGCCGACGCCCTACAAGTCACCATCAACGCCATTGAGGTCTGTGCCCACCTGGATCCTTTCTGCGACACCTAGCCACGGGCGCCAACACGAGCCCCTGCTATCCAGGTGCACCTCGAGGAGGCGATCGTTCAAGCCGAGGCGGCCTCCTTCTTGCGGGCCTTTGCGTCGTGCGGCGGGACGGCGAGGGGGAGCATCGTTGCCGCTGGAGCGCTACCGGCGGTGTGCCTTGTCCTTCAAGTCCATAAGCCCAACGTGGATGTGATCGTTTCCGTCTGCCGTCTTTGCGCCGAGCTGTGCAGTCGCCGGGACGCACCTCCAGGTACGATTGCTGCAACAAACGGCTGAAAGCAGGCACGACCGTTGATATTCAAGCCCTGTCCGCGTGCACCAGGCTCTCGGAGAGCACTCGCTTCTGCGCTCGCAACCACCGGTGTGCTCCAGGCGACGATCGCGGCCCTACTTCTCTGGATTGGCGAAGAACGTGTGGTCGCACCAGGTGCACCCTCTTCGCCCGCAAACGCCTCCGGCACGGCGCTTATGCCATTCTCCAGCTCGCTCCCGCGTTCGAGATGGTCGTCAGACCATGCCCCACAGCATGCTCTTCCCACCGCTCACCTTGGCAACGCCTCCCCCGCTCCCTGCCGGGCATTGGCCGACTTGCCTTGCGCCCGCCGCGGCAGCGCCGCGGACTCATTGGGTCGACCCCTTCTCCATCCCCTCGTGCCCCCCCCCCCCCCCCCCTCCACATAGCGTCTGAGACAGACCCCCACCCCCTTCACGTAGTGTCTGAGATTGTCCTCGCTTGCGTTGACGAGTTTGCCGGTGGTTCAGCCCAGCACACGCCACTGGAGTTACAGCAACAGCTACGTGAGTCCGCCCTACTCGCCGCGCTTGCCACCACCCGGCATGTGTTTGTCGGGAACCACACAATCGAACTCGCTGCGGCGTGGGCTGCCGCGCGCACCCACGTTCAGATGTCGGCGACCGTTTGAGGTGGCGCTGCCGGAGACTCGCCGGTGGGACCCTCTCGACGACGGTGCTCTCATCTCTTCCGATTCTCAATGTGCTTCCCTCTCATTCTTTTTCGCGCACTGCGACCGACTTGGACGTGTTTTGCGTCGCGATGTGCAGCCGACTTCAAACAATCTCGGAGATCCATACGCGAGGTGCTGCTTTGGATCGAGAACTTACTCTCTTATGTTCTTCTTCTTCTTGTGTGGACACCAGCTATGGGTCCCAATCGAGCTATCGCACGTTCCCCTAAGCAATCGCCGTTTCGGAGCTAGCGACTCTCCTACTTCAGCGGGTTTTTTTTCCTTTTATTTTCCGTGCTGTTGACGGCCGCTCCTCTGCCCCCGTTTTAACTCCTTCTATACCAATTTTTGATTCGTCGACCAATAAAAGTTAGTGATTCTGTGCTTGCTAGAAGATCATAACTATTGTTATAGTTTTAGCGATGGAGCGCGCGCCGACCGCTCCCAGCCCCACGACGCCCCACAGGGGCCGCCCCAAGCCGTCGGAGCCGAAGCGCTCGCCCAAGCCTCCGCCCCACCTGACAACGACGTCGACATGTCCCCGCCATCCTCGCCTCTCTCCTCCCCACCAGCCACAGAAGGTTCCCTACAGAACAACAGAGCCAGAATCTGGCCATGCCGCATGCCGTCTGCTCCCTCCAGCCTGCCTCCCCAACAAGGACTCCCCATGGTGGGTGGCAGCCCTGCTATCACCCCCGTGGTGGCAACTCCTACCATCAGTGCACCCCTCGAGGGCGGGCACTTCACACAACAATCAATTCTTGGAGCCTTTACTAAACCTTTACGGCTTCCAACCAACAGAGAGCAACTTCCCGGAAGTCATACGCGGAAGCCGCCCAACACGGACCCAAAGGGAAGGATCTACAGAAGCCAGCCCAGACACAACCCATCCCTCAACCATCACATCAGTCGCGCAAGCGAGCCGACCCCTAGCCGGATCCAAAGCCGACTCTGATGACGAATTGGAATGGCCCATAGATAGGGCCTGAGGGCAATGAGGAGGGAGGCATGCCAGCGGCAGGCGCGGCTGAGGAGACGACTTCGGAGACGCTGACGGGCTGAGGCCCGTCAGCAGAGGAAGGCGGGCAGGCGGGCTTGAGCGAGGGCGAGGACGGCGGCGAGAGCGACATCGAGTATATCGGCTGCGGCGGCTGAGTAATATGTCGGACGAGGGCTAATATGTCGCCGAAGAAAACGCGCCGCGTACCGCCCAGTGGGTGGGAGGCGAATTTTCGGCGGCTTCCACGACCCGCCGCAAAACACGTGGATTCCGCACAACCCCCCTCGGGCGTCGCGCGACGTATTAACGCGGAACCGAAGATGACACCGAAAAACACCACTCGAGACTTCGACCGGGGGCCACGCCCCTCGGAAGAAAAAAACGTGACACCACGCCCTCGGAAGAAAAAAACGTGATCGACCTCACCCGGGGGCCACGCCCCTCGGAAGAAAAAAACGTGACACCACGCCCTCGGAAGAAAAAAACGTGACACCACGCCCTCGGAAGAAAAAAACGTGATCGACCTCACCCGGGGGCCACGCCCCTCGGAAGAAAAAAACGTGACACCACGCCCTCGGAAGAAAAAAACGTGATCGACCTCACCCGGGGGCCACGCCCCTCGGAAGAAAAAAACGTGACACCACGCCCCTCGGAAGAAAAAAACGTGACACCACGCCCTCGGAAGAAAAAAACGTGATCGACCTCACCCGGGGGCCACGCCCCTCGGAAAAAAAAAACGTGACACCACGCCCTCGGAAGAAAAAAACGTGATCGACCTCACCCCGTCACAAACTTGCTCTTCTTGCGGAGGAGTGCCAGGAAACGGAAGCGCTTCGTCAGCGCAAGATCCGTGGTCTGAGAAGATGCACAACGTGCCTCAAGCATCTCGGGCGCGACCGCAATGCGGCGGGCAACATTGGCCGGGTCGACGCGGAGTTATCCACGACGCTCTCGCGGCTGTACAACAACGCTCGGCGTCCAGTCGACAGGTGGCGGTGTCGAGCGAGTCGAACGAAACCAGCGAGCAGGAGCACGAGACGAGAGGACGGAGGACCGTACCGATGCGCGCCGAGTCGCCACCATCGTGAGGAAGACGAGGGCGAGGAGAGAGCTGGAGGGTGAGCGAGGAGGGAGGAGGGAGGCAGGCAGTAGGAGCCGTCTCTCTCTGGTAGGTCGATGAGAGGGGGAGGGGACCCGGGGGAGGGGGACCCGGGGGAGCGGAGAGACCCCAAGACACCCTCTTGCGAGGAGCCTAGCTCATCCACCTGAAGTCGGGGAGACCTATCCCACAATATAGTTTGAACGTCCGAGTCAATGGCCTCCATGAACCATGCCGGAGGAGTGGACGTGGATAGCCAATATCTCGGCGTCCCGTAGATTATGAAGTTCACTAGCAGCGTCCTCCCGTGAATGGAGAGACTCTTCAGACCTCTCCATGTTGCGACCTTTTTCTTAAGCTTCGCGTATAGCTTCTCCCAGAAGGAGTCGTTTTCTAGCCCTTCCCAGAAAGGGACTCCTAGAATGGTCGCATACTCGCCTTCGCCGAGTGTTTTAAGATAAGTTAGCGTCTCGGGGACCTGCGCCCCTGTAAGCGATCCCATTATTATTAGTATACTCTTGTTTTTGTTCACCCTAGCCCCGGTGGCGGTTCCATATGTCTCTAAGATGTGCATCGCCCTCTCCAGTGACTCGAAAGAGCTCGCTAAAATTTGCGTGTCGTCGGCAAACTGCGAAAGCCTTAACTCTCTAGGTCCTATTGTGATTCCCTTCATCTCAGGGTCGGCGTTGACTAGTCGTGTTAGGCCTTCGGCCACTAAGAGAAAAGCTAGGGGCGATAGCGGGCACCCTTGGGGCATGCCGCAATGTATCGTGAAGGGATTGCTGCGTCTACCATTGGCCTTGATCCATCTGATCGGAAGGGAATCCGCGTTAGTTAATAGTGTTAGCCATCTAGAGTAACCGGGGCCGAAGCCCAATGCCTGTATCGCTTTATGATAATAATCCCAGCTGACTCTATCGAAAGCTTTCTCCCAGTCTATCGCCAGGGCTAATCCCTCTTCGTCTGCGTCTTCCAAGTATGCTTGCACTAACTTTAGCAAATGGGTGGCTTCGCCTATCATCCTCCTAGGCACAAAGCCCACTTGCTCCCTGGAGATGATCGTATGTATCGTTTTTTTGAGTCTGTTAGCTAGGATCCTGGCGAGGATTTTGTAGTCCGTTTGGAGCAACGTTATTGGTCTATAGTTCCTCGGGTCCCTAGCGTCCCCTTTTTTATAGAGCAGGGCTATATCACCCGAGCACGTGTCCTCCGGTAATGCCCCCGACCGGTAGGCTTCGTGAAACATGTCCATCAGGCGCGGGGCCGCTAGCTTTTCAAAGCTTTGATAGAACTCCATTGGTATGCCGTCCGGCCCCGCGGATTTACCTTTCGCCATTTGCCGTATAGCACGGATGATCTCCGAATATCCTATGGGCTTGTCCAAGAAGGACCTATGACCCGTCGGTATCTGACGTTGCCTTAGCGCGTGAAGGAGGGGCTCCGCGCCTTGAGAGATCTTTTCGCTGAAAAGCCATACATAGTAGCCCCGTAACGAGGCCAGAATCGCGGTGTCGTCGGTTGCTACTTTGTCTTCATCTAGGGCCGGTTGCGGGTCTTCCCATCTCACTCCAGCGTACATCGCCGGGATGTCGCCGCTAGCGTGTCTAGGCGTGAATCTCTTAAAAAATTGCTTTGTAACAAGCTCTTCCGCCCTTATGATTTTCTCCGCTAATGACGGGGCGGGTGAGAAGGTACGTCTTTTGTCGACTACTTTGCGGTTCAGTTCCGCTATGATGTCCGACCGGGTCGTCCCGGGGGTCGCCTCCATTTGGGCTTTTCTAGCATCCGCCACCGCGTCGATTTCCGCTTGCGCGTACCTCTGTCGTCTGCGAAGCTCAACCGCCTTCGCGAGGAGTATCGAAGATACCTTCCTTTTGAATTCCGTCCAAGTGGTTAACTTGTCCCCTTCGTCCTCTCCCGGAGGGGCTGGGTAGAGTCTCCTCCAGAGGAGGCTGATCATCTCCCGGGTCTCCGGGTCGTCTAATACCTCCAAAGGTATCTTGGCATCTATTTCCGTTGCCCGTCGTGGGGGGGCGGTAGCAAAAGTCGCTACCACCGGGTGGTGGTCCGACGCCGCCAGGCCCGTGAAAAGTTTAAGATCTATGTATGCCTTATGCCATCTCCACGTGGAGTAGTATTCTGCGGCGTATACTCGATCTATTCTC
This sequence comes from Isochrysis galbana, assembly GCA_018136815.1. Taxonomy (NCBI): domain Eukaryota; phylum Haptophyta; order Isochrysidales; family Isochrysidaceae; genus Isochrysis; species Isochrysis galbana. The sequence continues at coordinate 3,974,397 of CM030931.1, forward strand.
GTGTGGGTCTGGTGCCCGCACCTCGTGTATTGCTCTTTTATGCCCGGATTAACCAGCAGTTGGACGTCAGTGAGCCCATGCGAGGCAATCGCCCTCGTGAGGGCTCTGCCTCCCGTATTTGCATAGGGGGTCGCCCCCGCGATGGGCCGGGTGTCTCTATGTATGTTCTCCACGCAATTGAAATCGCCCGCTATAATTGTGTGAGAAAGTATTTCCGATGTCTCATGAAGGACTTTGATTTCTTCTTTACGCTTACTAGGTCTAGCATTTAGATACACCGAGGCGAAAGATATTGTTTCATGTCCGAAATTAGCCTTTACTACTACCAGCCTTCCCGGGATAACTACCGACCAAGATTCTACTACTACGTCGCTTCTGTCTCTTCTAATGGCTACCGCCACTCCGCTCCCAGGGTCGCCCCTAGACGCGGGGGATTGAAACCAGTCCCAGCCAAGGGACCGGGCCAAACCTTGCACCCTTAGGTGCCACCCATCGCTGTAATGGTGTAGTTCTTGCGCGTACAGAACATGGATCCCTCCTAGTCTCGCTTGCGCTAGGGTCGACGTTAATTTATGTTTCGCTCCGTTCAAATTGTATGTCGCAATCTTTAAGTCGCTACTATTCACCATGACGGTAGAGGCAACTAACTCCGTTCACGCAGTACCCTGGATAAGCCTTATTAGGTTTAAGATTGCATTTGACCATACAAGTTTGTTTGCCCGTGGTGGGGTCCTTTACCCAACATCCGGGGATGTCGTGGCTGGAGGAGCATTGGACTATTTGACGTCCTTTCATGCGGTTGTTTTTGCATTCGCCCGCCATGAATCGGCGGCATGGCGCCGCCGCACCAAGGCCCATGAGGGCCCTGTAGTCCATGGCGTTACTTGCGTCCCTTTGGCGCTTTCGTTGTTCCGCTTTCGCCTTATCTTGTTCGCACGTGCATTGGCGAAAGCTAACTTGGTTTTTACGAAGAAATGAGATAGCCCACGGCTTGTCGTATCCTTTGCAGCCTCCGGGGGCTCCATGGATGGCTAACTCCCCTTCAGGAGTCACACATTCCACCGATGATCGGACCGCATAGTCCAAGTTGAAATTTTCTCCGTCATCGAGAGTCACATGAAAGTTGCGAGGGAAGCGGTGCCCTAAGGCAGACGTGTCCGTGTAAACATAAAAGTGCCAGATGGGACGCTTGCCGGACTCAACTTTCGTGATACCTTCGAGTGAGGTTTTGGCTCGCTGTTGGTTGCCCCTTAGCACGTGGAATCCCTCGCGCTCGAGTGAGTTAGCCAAGTGCCTAGTCTTGGTCTTAAAAGCCTTGATCGGATCAAAGATGCGAAAAACAATGTAGGTCGCCACCTCTTTTAGGGAGGACCGGATAGCGCTCGACTTTCGAGGGGCCGAGTCGATTAACGCACCATAGGTGATTCCAAATTCATGCGGGACTCCCGAGAGTGCTGTGTTAACTTTGTCTCCGTATGCGGCCTTGAATTGATCGTGTGCGTCTTCATCAACATAGAAAATCCAAGGGCCTTTGCGGCCTTTGTCCATGCCGTCTGGAGTTGCGTCTAGGCCTTCCAGCCTAGAGAGG
>CM030931.1:3976084-4269783 GCA_018136815.1 Isochrysis galbana
CCCGGGGAGCTATCGCGTTTTAAGGTCGGCCCCCAATAGCTATCGGGGGCGAAAGGCGGCCCCCGATAGCTATTGGGGGGAAAAGGACGGGCGCCGATAGCTATTGGGGGAAAACGACGGGCGCCGATAGCTATCGGGGGGCTGTCCTCGAGCCCCCAGGCGCTATTCCCCCCCGTAAGCTGTCAAGGGTGCCTGTCCCGTTTCGCTGGCAGTCACCTCGTACTCTGTCTCTGTTCATACCTCAATCTTACGGTGCTGTTACGATGAATCTTATGGTCGTTCTTGTGGCGGTGCCTTGCGACTTTTCGACACTACAACGAGACTCTCGTCGGTGAGAGTATCGAGGTAAGAGGTAAGGGTGTTTATGGAAGAAAACGCTGGCAGCAACTCACCCAGGAAATCCTTTCTTCTTCTTCATATCGCACTCTCTCTCGCTCCCGCACCGCATGTCACAGATGACGCCCTCACCCCTTCTCAATGCCCCTTCCGCTGCTGCAGGTGTGACACCGCAGCAGTGGGAGGAGGCAAAGAGACTCTTTTATCAGCTGGTGGCTGACTTCAAGAGCCGCGCCATGGATGCCGCAAAACGTGCTGAGATCGTCCACCATCTCAAGAACTGGGACGTGCTCGATGCCAAGCAGCGGCGTCTCTACGGGGGGGGCAACCACAACTATTGGAAGAGCAAGTACGAGCTCGCGCCCACGCTGCCCAACAAGCCAGCAACTCTCCTCTCTAAGGCCACTGGCAAGCGCGTCGTGGTGTACGAGGAAGCCTTCGACGCAGTGAAGGTGGTCCACGAGAATAGTGAGTGCGCCCGCCTCCCCCCACCCGCCTCCCCTGCCCCTCACACCTGACGCCCTCTTCCTTGCGTGTGCTTGGTAGAATTGCATGCGAAGGATGTGCAGCTGTACAAGGCCGCGGCAGAAGCGTACGGCGACTCTGTCACGCGCAACATGTGCCTCGCCTTTGTCAAGTGCTGCCCTGTGTGCGTGTCGGCGCGAGTGCGGAAGGCAAAAGCCGCAGGGCACAGACCAAGGCGGCTTGCCTTCATTTGGTCTCCTTTCCCTCAGGGTTTCTTCCCCTCCCTGTGGGGACTCTCACCCTACCATGAGCCCCCCCGCGAGCACCCCGAAGGAGAGGCCCAGGAGCACCCCGTACGCGACGAGAACGGCGTCGCCTTGGCTCGGCATGAGGGCGCGCCCCGAGAGGGCCTGGTAGACGCCCACGCCGAGCACGGCGTAGCCCGTCCCCTTGTGCGCGACCCGCCACACGGCGCGGCGTGCGGGGCGGGCGCCGGGCGTGCCGCGCACGACGAGCGCGTTGAGCGGCTGCAGCAGGGCGAGGGCGAAGGCGACGATCCCGAGCGTGTGATGGGGGTGCGAGAAGTGGCGCCCTCGGGGCACCGACGCGACGGCGAGCGCGACGCCGGCGGCGGCCACCGCAAGGCCGCTTCCCTGAGAGATCGGGGGGGGGGAGTGCGTTGTTGGGGTTTCCTCCCTTTTTGGGTGGGAGGGAGGGCCGATGGGGGGCGCGAGGAGGGAGAAACACACCTGCACCACGCGATGCACACGGAGCCAGCGGCCGCCGGTGAGCCGGGAGCGCCAAGCGAGCGAGAAAAAGGCGCCCGAGGGGAGGAGCACGCCCCACGCGACGGACATGAGCACACCGTGGGCGAGCAGCGGCAGGGTGGGCGGGGACGCGGAGGAAGGGGGCGAGGACGCGGGGGAGGAAGGGGGCGAGGGCGCGGAGATAGGGGGCGAGGACACGGGGGGGGAGGAAGGGGCCGAGAGAGGGGTCGTACCCACCGCGAGCGGCGGCGGCGCGCAGACAGGCATGCTCCTCGAGGTCCTCGACGACTCGTCCCCCGCGAGCGAGATGTCGTCGGTAGAGAAGCCGAGCAGCTCGCCCTCGTCCACACCGACGCTCCACACACAGCAGGGGTCCCCCAGCTCCATCCCGTTGCTCTGCCCGTCGCTGTCCGTATCCGCGAGGCAGAGAGAGGTGGTCCACGCCCTGCCTTCGTCGCGCCTCTCTCTGACAGTGCCAGATAGCAGATAGATTCGGCGCTGATCGATGAGGCGAGACCCGTGGGCGGCCTCAGGCCTCCCTCGGCGACGGCTCAACGTTCAATGGACTCGGCGGATGGGTGATTTCGACGAGGGTTCGGCGCGCGGCCTGCCCGATTGGCGTGAACATCCGGGTGGGACATGCGTATTTGGTGGAACGTGGAACGCGACTTAAGGTGCAACTCGAGATTCCCTTTTTTTTCACCCCCCCCCGTCTATTTAGGTACCCAGCGGCACAGGAGGAGCAGAAGAGAACACACCGCTGAGGACAGGTGCACCCCGCCCACCCCAGAACCTCCTACACGACCTGAGCCCCTAAGTAGAGCACAAGGGGAGTTGCGCCTTGCTCACGCCGCTACTTCCTCGTGCTGCTCCAGCTTTGCAGTGAGCAGCTTGGCCCGAGCCTCCTGCCTCCTGCTCGTGACGTGATAGCGTGCATCGTGCAGGGTCCGCGCGATCCAGAATCGTGGCGGGAAGCGTCGCGACCAGCGCAGTGCGGGTGCGGGCGAGCAGGCTGGGTACGTGCACGTGCGTGCATGGCCTCTGCTGCCTGCATAGATGCTCCATTAGGCTGATATTAGGTCCTGATATCATGATATTAGGTCCTCTAGACCTGATGACCTGATGGCTTGATATAAGGTCATGACGAGGTCAGGCGACTATTAATATAATTGACAATTGAATTCTCTTGTAGTAGTAGTCGTACACTTGGCGCGAAAAACAGCGGGGGAAAGGGGGGATGGGGATGGGTGGTTCTCGCCCCTCATGACTCATGAGGGCATGAGGGGAGTCAACAGAGTGAGGAGGGGCGCCCCCCCCACCCCTCCATGGCGACCAAACACAGAAGCAAGATTAGCGTCTGGGGGTATAAATAATGATCAATGATCAGCAATGCAGAAGTATAAGTAAGCTATTCTTTTGACGTTTCACTACTATACTTATAATATCGCGTAACAACCTGATATTAGGCTGAGGCTGAGAATAGGACCTGATATCATGCTAAGGGAGCCGAAACCTGATGACCCGATACCTAACGGTGCATCTATGGCTGCCTGGAGAGGCTACAAGGAAGGCCCACAACAGCCGCTGGAGGTCTCTGTGCCCTGGGTGTGCGCCGAGCCCCCGCGTGCGCCGAGCCCCCGGTCACCTTTATATGGCTAGAAATGCTAGCCAACAAGATGTCCTACGACGATATAAGTTCAAGTTCTAATGCTCTACTAGCCTCTCAAGTACTGCTGTGTTTTATGTTTCATTTAGAGCGGGGCAGGGGAGAAGGGACGGGCAGGCGAGGCGCGGGAGGGAACCGGCGCCACTGGGGGCCGCCTTGCCTCTCCTCCCTCCAGAGGGAGCCCCTCTCCGAGCCGTGATGAGCCGGCGTCGGCGTCGGCTTTCAAACAACGCCAAAGTGCTACTGCTCGCGTGTGGCCTCTTCACGCTGATCACCGTCTCGCAGTACCTCGCCGCCCTTGCCGCCCACTCGCTCGCTCTTGCCGCTGATTGCGCCTCGATGCTTGCTGATGCTCTCTCCTTCCTCGGCAACTTGCTCGCCGAGTGCGCGCCGCGCAGGCACAAGGAGTGGCTCGAGCTTTTCATGTCCGCACTCTCGCTACTCTTGCTCGGCGGCTTCACCCTCTTCTTTGTGCTGCAGGCCATTGATAACATTGACGCTGATGGCTCGGCAGGAGAGAGCAGAGAGGTCGACGCGAGGATCGTCGTCGGCTTCGCGCTGATCGGGCTGCTCTTCGATGTTACCTCGCTCGTCGCGTTCAAAGTGTGGCATCTGGATGGCGCGCACGAGGAGCCGCCTGCGCTCGGCGCTATCCGCTCTCCACGCACCTTCTCGGGCGATGCAATCCTTGCAGCCGCTGCAATGTCGAGTGAGATAGAGGATGCCGACTCGGGCACGGGCTCCGAGCGGGAGAGTCCGCTTGCCGCTGAAGGCCGGCCCATGAGTTGGGATGTGGAGAGGTCGGGCGCGCGCCCGGTCGGTGCCGGCGCAGAGCGCGCGCCGGTCGGCACAGAGCACTTGACAGCAAGTGGCAGCAGAGATGAGGGCGCTGAGGAGCACATTGAGGAGCGCGTCGAGGCGCCGCGTTCCAACGTCAACATGCTCAGCGCGGCGCTCCATCTGGTCTCCGACTTTGCGAGGTCGATGACTACGCTCGTTGAAGGCGCAGTGCTTATCGGCGGTTACGGACGCAGCGCGGGCGTCTCGAGCGCGTTCATCGATGGGATAGCGGCACTAGTTGTGTGCACGCTCATTGCTTCAGGCTTCGTTGTGGGGTGTGTCCGGTGGGTTGTCGAGATTATCCGGATCTGCCGCAGGAATCGCGGCGACGAGCGGTCTGTGGGCGCGCGGCGACACGCGGAGGATGGCGTCGAGGGGCGCGCCGTGCATTCAACCAGCAGACAGGGCTCTGCCCACGCCGCCAATGGCACGTGCGATGGGCGGCAGGTGGGCGTGGCCCGTTCGGACCATTCGGACAGGAGCGTTGGGGCCGTGAAGATGCCACCCAACCTGCGCTCGATGAGCCTGTCCTCATCCGGGACGAGGCACATGCGGCTGGATGAGGGGGCTGAAGAGGAGGACGGCGAGGCATGGAGGGGCCGGGAGCGTAGCGCGAGTCGGTGCAGTTGGTGTGGTAGCGGCGAGGACCACGGCGCGCTCAATTCTTGCGGGAGTGAGGCGGCAGACGTCGCCTGTATAGTGGCCGAGGACGAAGGTGTAGATGTCACCGTTGGCAGGCAGAGCCAGGAGACTGCTGCCCAGTATCTGGGTGCTCTGCGCTCGTTGTGGCCGCAGCGGACGAGCGGTCAGGGCAGCAGCAGCCCACACTCGAGCGCCCCCGCAACACCGTGCAGTCGAAAAGGCGGATCTCCTTCTGTGCGGGCGTCGGTTTTGCACATTTCATGCCGCTCCTCCAATCGCGGCACAAATGAGGGCCGCCGGCCGCGTGCCACCTCGCGCTCTGGTTTCAGGTCAATTAGGCGCGAGGACTCCGACGTGTTGCAACAAGGCGAGATAGAGCCCGCGTTGTACCACGAGACCGATTGCAAGGATGAGCCCGCGTCGCCTTGCTCGTCAACAGCAAAGGCACAGCGATGACCTAGCGTGGAGTAGGTGTTGGCGAGGCTGATGTCACAGCACTAGATGCCAGAATATAGAGAACTGCAGGGGGTCGTGCTGGACGGCGCATGGCTTCGTGCAATGCGGCACATGGCTTCACAATAGTTGTCACGCAGCCATGCTACTGCTGTGGAAAAACGATGGATGGTCATTGGAGCCGTTGAGTTCGTTGTAACATTGCGGCATGGATCGTGTGTTCACTATGCCTTCCGCTTGCGGGATCGCTGCGTAGCTCACGGTCATGATTAGCCCTGCGCGGGTGTCATGTCAACGACCCGTGTGATGGTGCAGCCCGCGATAAACGCCGAGTGGCACCTCCTCTCAATTCTCTTATGCCGAGCGTCACCTGGATCGAGCGCCCTCGACGCTCGTACAATCATAGTTGCGTGTATTCTAGTTGGCTGGCACGTCTACGCAGCGTCTATGTCTTGCCACGCTTACCTTTCTGCTGTGCTCCATTGTTCTTTCGTGCACGTGCGAATATGTGCTATTATAGCCTCGGCTGGTTGCGCGACGTGGCTGGGTGCGCAATGCATCGTTCAAATGCGCAAGACCGCCAAGTCGTGCAGCAGGTGCATGGCCATGGCGTAGCCACGAGGGCCCGTCACCGCACGCATTCCCCACGTCGCTGGCTCTATCATCAACTCCCCTTCCCCTCCTAAGACCAAAAGCGTTCAATTATCCCCATCCCTGCTAGCACCTTTCATTGTCACCTGGAGGTTACTTGAGCACGAGCCTCAGCCGGAGATCATAAACCACATTTTATAATCTCGGAACGGGCGCAAAGTGCACAATAGCATCGACAATGTCAAGAAGTGGGAAACACCGTCCATTCGCTAATCTGGGTACTAGAAAGCACCAGCTGCAAGACTTCAATCAACTACAGCAAGCCCAGGCCGACACAACCACCTACAACCGACTTACTACCGCCGCCATGCTAGCTAGCTACGTTCTACGTTCCCGCTGCGCCGGAGCCGCCGCACACCACCACGAAAGCGAATGCGCTGGGGCACTAGGAGCGTGCGGAGCGCCGGCGCTTCTCCGATCCTTGCTCGCGGCTGCCGCGTCGCTCCTCACGCGCGAGGACCGACGGCTCCGTCCGTTTGGGGTGGTAGAACCAGCCCGTGGCGAGCAGGCGCAGCGCAAGGGCGTGGCTGGAGGGGGTGATGCTTTGCTCGAGGTACAGGCCTCTCGCGAGGAGGTCGTCCACGAGAAGGGCAAGGGTGATGCAGAAGCGAGTTCCGAGTCCTTGTTGTCGGTGGCCAGGATCGACGGCAATCTGGACGATGTCGATGTCCAAGGGCCCGTCTCGGCCGCGACGTGGGACGATGGACCAGCGGAGCTCCGCTCGCACCGCGCCGCAGCGGAGGTCGAAGTATCGGCACCGTGGCGTGAGGCCATCGAGGAGGAGCTGGTGCAGTGCGCTCCACTGAGGCATCTAGAGCTCGCTCAGGGGCGACCACCTCGAACCGAGTCAAGACTACGGCTGGTGCGTCGGACGCAGCCGTCTTCTCCTTCTCCATCTTCTCCGTCTTCTCCGTCTTCTCCTCCTCCTCGGCTTCGTTGTCCTCGGTGAGAGCGAGCGCGTGGGCGGTCTCGACCTCCTCCTCCATCGACTCGGCTGGCTCTTCGACCTCCGCAACCGGGGCGATGGGAAGAAGGCCTGGAGCGTCCGACGCACAGGTCTCGTTCTTCTCTTCTCCTCCCACAGACCCGGAGTCCTCGTCGGTGGTGGTGGTGGTGGCCTCCTCTGTCGGAGAAAGGGCCTCCTCCTCGGTATCAGGAACGCGGACGAGCTCCGCCTCCTCCGCCGCGCCCTTGGAGCAGGAGGAGGAACGAGTCGTGCGAGCAGCGCTTGCGCTCGGCGTCCAGTCGACAGGTGGCCGTGTCGAGCGAGAGCACGAGAGGAGAGGACGGAGGACCGTACGGATGCGCGCCTAGTCGCCACCATGTCGAACATGCGATGACTACTGGCTCGTAGGCAGAGGCCCATAGGTAGGGTCGCCAGTTGCGAATAGATTCAAGCGCCGCCAGAAGGTCCAATTCCTCTCGGCGGGAGATAGGGTCCGACCGTAGTACGCGACCACCCTCTCGCGGCCTTCGTCGTCTCGTTGGCAGAGAATACCGGCGATACCGAGTTGGGTGGCGCCATCTGTCTTGACGATGAACGGACGGTCGTCCTTAGGCGGAGTTAAGACAGGTTCAGCGGTGATGGCCCGCTTCAAATCCTCGATGGCCTCATGGCAGGCCGGGGTTTGCGACTCGGCGGCGACATCGACGCCGGAACGAGTGAGCGCGGTAAGTGGGGCGGCGCGAATGGCGATCTCCTAATGCCTAATGAAGCGGCGGTAGTAGGAACACAACCCCAAGAATGATCGGACCGCCTCCAGAGAGTTAATCCGCTTGGGGTCGATATTGGCGACGGCCTCTACTTTTTTCGGGTCCATGTGCAATCCATCTCGGGACACTACATGTCCGAGGTATTCAGCTGAGGTAGCGAAAAAGAGGCACTTAGACATCTTGCATGTCAGACCGGCCCAAATGAGGCGCTCGAGGACGAGGTCGAGACGGTGGAGCATCTGCTCGAAGGAGTCCGCCTCTCTCTCCTCGGGGTTGTTTCCGAGCCCTGTGGCCCAGATACCTACATCGTCGAGATAGGGCATGCAAATCTCCCAGGCGAGCGAGCCGAGGGCGGCGTCCATGACGCGGCACATATAAGAAGAACCAGATTGGACGTCGAAGGGGAGCACGTTAAACTCGTACTTCCCACGGTGGGTGACGAATGCGGTGATTCCGCGGTCACTCTCTTTAATGGGGATGCCCCAGAAGCCGGAGGCTAGGTCCAGGGTGCACAAGAACAGCGGGAGTCCAAAGATCCACCGCCGGACGAAAGCCGGTCGATAGCCTCCACCGTGAGGGGAAGAGGGACCGCGGGAAGCAGAGAAAAAAAGTCGTCTGCATTTAATTTTAAAATACTGCTATGTACAACTGTGGACATTCGATCGCTCAAATCGACTGATGTCCCACAATTGACGGAACGACACCTTAGGTGGCCGTAGGATGTGCGGGTAGCTGGGCCGCACGGAGGAGGGTCGAGGCTGCTTGCGTGCCCTCAGACTCGGAAGGGAACGCGGTCGGCGGACTGATGGCGTTGAGAGGGTGCAACCTCAGGTTTGGTTGTTTTTTTCGCAAGTGCCCCCCCCCATGTGGACGGTATAAGTTCTACTTAAAGGACCCCCTTATTAAAGTACAAACGTGCAGGTTTCAGATGGTAATACCGCATGTATGTGCGCAGCAGTTGAAAGAAGTGCCGGACACGGGCCCACGTTAGAACTGAGCATGCGTAGAAAATGGCAATGGGGGGGCAAAAAAAAAGGGAACCTCAAGTTGCATTCTCTGATCGGCAGCGCACCGCGCACCTGCACCTGTCCCGCTAGCGGCCAACAAACTTTTGTCGACCAGCGAGCACCATCGAGCGCCATGGCGTCCTGGTGCTCCAGCTACTCGTCAGTCGCGAGCCCGGGCGAATCCTGCGGGGCGAGGGTTGGGACAGTCAAGGAGCATCCGGTGTCCTGTGACAGCCGAATGGGCCGTGTGCCGTGTGCGAGCTATGTGTGGTGCGCATGTGCATGCGCGGACGTCATCGCGTCATCGCTGGGGCACCATGGTTTGAAATGTGCTTTGTAGGCAATATGGGGCGTCGGACCCCTAATTTAATAGGTATGTAGGCACCATTTAGAGTAAAGAAACACATCTCTCAGTGGGAGCGACGTCCAGTTCGGCTCGTGTGAGCCGCCAGAGCGTGTGCAAGGGGGGGGGTTCCCACGGGCGACTTCGCACCGTCTTTTCGGACGAGGATTCTGAAAAGGCGGGGAGACCCTCCGAGCCGCTTTCGCCGGGGCTTTCCGCTCACGGTCAAAAATGTCGACCCCCCCAACATTAGTACTTAAAAAGCCCTGTTTGACCGCCCTATCATTTGTCTATCAATAAACTACCTAGGGCCTCCACCCTCACTTTCATGGGAGCTGGGTCTGTCGGCGCTCGCACCATCACTAAAGTCACCTCCCTTAGCGCCGTCGTGCCACTGACTAGGCACCATCTGCATATCTCTGCCAATGCTGCGTCTTTGGTGCGTCTGCGTGTCGGCATGCTTGGCTTGTGCGCGAAGCCTTTCTAGAGCCTCAGAAACTGCCTCCATCCCCGGCATTGGCATGCGGCTTAACCCTGACACCTTCGATCTCCGCGGCCGCGGCAGGTGGGGGGTTGGCACCGGAAGCCCTGCGTCGATGTCCGCTTGCCTCTTCTGCTTCCTCCATATGCGATCGTTGATGATCCCCTCCAAGATGTGAACAACTGCCACTGTCTTGGTCTTTCGGACCTTCGCCTCGGCAATCGCGCAGCTGGGTGTCTTACAAAAGTAGAGGTCCTCGACAAAGAGCTCGTCCACGTCGCTCGAGCGCGGATGGCGCGAGAGAACTCCTTCACAGCGCGGGCAACAGAAGACCTCTGGAAGGCCGCGTCTGCGCCTTAATTCGAGCATTGCCTTCCACTCAGACACCTTTTGCCTCCAGAACTCAACGAGCTCATTGCCTGGCTTGCCATACCATGGGATCACGTGCCCGTCAGGCAGCAGCACGCCATGTTTGAAGGCCTTCTTGCGGATGCCAAGCACCGCCTCAAGCCGGACGGGCATCGTCGGCTTATTCACGAGCCGGTGCACGCGATAGCGGCCCGAGGCGGCCTTGTGGAGGTATTCCTTGCGCCATAGTGATGACGAATGGCGCACAAGTGGGCGGCCGAGAAGTGCGCTTACGGCGGCTCGGCCAACGAGTGGCAAGCCAAGCAGAGCTGAAACCATTCGACCGACCGACCGGCGAAAAGACACGTGCAAGGAGGGCCAGGGAAAGAAGGAGGGAGGGAAGGAAGGCGGGAGAGCCGAGCTGCGGCGCGCCGGCGGAGCGAACAAACACGCGGACAATCCTGTCCCAAGTTCAAAGTTTGTCGACGACTGTTAGAGCTATTGGTAAAGTAGAGGGCGGTCCAAAAGTCCAAAACCTACATCCTAGATGGGAAATACGGTGCTGGGTCCTGCAAATACAGCCAAATTTGGCCTCCGGCCGAATACATTTCAAATACATTCGAGGCCTACAACCCAGGACGCGCTTCAAATACAGCCAAATACATATGTATTTGGCCTCTGGCCAAATACGGTAAATACGTATTTCCCATCTAGGACCTATACATGGGAGATACACTACCGTAGGAACTTATAGCGTCGTATGTCGTATGACATCTTGTTAGCTAGCATTCCTAGCCACATACACCGGACGAGTCATGCACCAACCGCGCACACCCCCATCGCGGGGAAGGGGCTCCGTTGCCGTCGAAGGGCTTCGGTCCCGCCGCACTAAGCACTAAGGTTCTACTCACACAACACACAACAATAAAACTCTGACGCTCCCCCATCCCATCGCCATCGCCAAAGGCGAAACCCTGATCCCTGATTCTCCCAATCGTTGCCATTCCCGAGAAAGGTACAAGTACAAGCTTACCTTTGACCTTTGAGGCTGAAATTTGCTCAAGCTCAAGCGTCAAAGACATAGGCCAGCAACAATTCTTCACCTAAGTCGGACTTTAAGTCGTAAGTCGTAAGTCGGCGGCATGCGGCATCCAAATTTGTAACATTCCTGCGGTCGTCACCTGGCACCTGGTTGCCTGGTTGAGGTTGAATGAAGTGGAGGCTATTACCAAGCAAGTGACATGAAACATGAAGTCAGAGAATGGGGCAGGGTGTATGGGTTCACGTTTACCCCCCTTTGGAGAAACCTCCAAAGTCGGGGCATGTGGCCATTGCATGCATCGACTCGCCCTTCCCAGCCGAAATTTTGGGGTGAGCGGGCGTTCGCGCTGCGGCACAGTCCAAATCACCCCAACGAGCGGCTGTTGGAACCAGCGAGCGTTGCACACTTTCTCTCTCCCTGGGCGGCGCGCCGCGCTTTATGCCTGCTCAAGGCCGCCTCTGCCTATTGCATCACTATATTGGCGCTCATGCGGGCGAGTAGGGGCGGTGATCGCGTGCAGGTGGGGCGCCGCTCTCGATTTCTCTCCTTTCCTCCCTCGTCGCGCGAAGCGGCACGCCAGCTTGTAGAAAGAATGAGCAAGTGGCAAGTGGGCACGTTTTGCGTCGAATTTGGCCGTAATTTTTGTGTCCGTAGGTTTGTATGTCCAGCGCAAGCCGCCCGCCGGAGTGATGAGTCCTCGGGTGGCGTCTGTGTTGAGCGGCCGACTTTGTGCTTTGTACCCCGACGACACAGCGGTGCTGGGGTAGAAGTAATCTCGAGTCTTAAAATAATATTCGTCGAGCGAATGGGGTCATGTGCGCTTCTGGTGGGCTCTCTAGATCAATGGTATCGACCTAGAACTCAAATATCAATAAAAACTGAAGCTGTGGTGAATCTCCAAGAGCTTTGGAAGTTTGGGGTACAATGTAGCATTTGGGGTACAAAACACGGCCCCTTTATCCGCCAACCTCCACTGCCCCCATGAGCCGCCCAGCCGCCTAGCTGGAGGGACTTGCAGGTCCCCCCGGAGGCCAGAGGGGGGCCATGGCGCGCGCAGGCGGCACGCGACGACCTGAGAACGAAGAAAAGCACAAAAAAGCGACAAAAAATTGACAGTCACTCACAGACCAAAGACGGTAAGAAACGCGCATGTTTGCATTAGTCCGCAGAGGATTCGACAACAGGCAGCTGACGAATTGTGATGGCCCATAGGGCCTGAGGGCAATGAGGAAGGGGCCATGCCGGCGGCAGGCGCGGCGGAGGAGACGAGTTCGGAGGTGCTGACGGGCTGAGGCCCGTCAGCAGAGGAAGGCGGGCAGGAGGGCTTGGGCGAGGGCGAGGACGGCGGCGAGAGCGACATGAAACGAGCGGCGAGAGGCGAGGGGGGCGAGCCATACCTCTCTTCCCGCGGGGGGGAACTATTCGGCGGCCGCGGGGGGGAAATTCGGCGACCGCGGGGGGGAACAGGAAAAGAATTCCCGTACGTTCCCGTACCCCGATCAAAGGTAAACGACGGCGTTAAGAGAGATCGGAGGGGGCGTGACAGTCGCGACTGTCAGAAGAACGCAGAGGGTGTATCGAGCAGAGAGACGAGGGTGCGATCCGATGGCGACAGGCGTGCGAGAGCCTCGGAGCGACAGCGAACGAAGGTAGGCGAGGCAAGGGCATCGTGCGCAAATGCGTGGGAGCCAAACCACGGGGAACCGCGCGACGATCCCGACGAGTACCACCACTGCCCGAGGACGAAGACCGCGTGCTGCGGCCGTATCATTGGACCTGCAGGGTTGGCAACAGACGGGCGGGCTGAGACGGGCAAATGGGAGACATGAGCAATGGGGCCACTGTGCGAGGGCGGTGCGAGACGAGGCGAGCGGCGCGGGGCCTGATGATCCGAGCCGGTGGTCTCGGATGCCACGGGAGCTTCGATCGCGTGCGACGTCGGTGGAGTTGAGGCCCGACTCTGCAGAGGTGGGGAAGACCCCCATTGAGACGTCCAGCGCGGGACGCACCGGATAGGATTCTACACCTGACGAATTGTGATGGCCCATAGGGCCTGAGGGCAATGAGGAAGGGGCCATGCCGGCGGCAGGCGCGGCGGAGGAGACGAGTTCGGAGGTGCTGACGGGCTGAGGCCCGTCAGCAGAGGAAGGCGGGCAGGAGGGCTTGGGCGAGGGCGAGGACGGCGGCGAGAGCGACATGAAACGAGCGGCGAGAGGCGAGGGCGAGTGTGAGGAGGGCTGTGATGGCAGGGGCTGGCGAGGCGAGGCGAGGCTGTAGGGTATGAGTGTTACGAGAGCGAGAGCGACGAGAGCGAGAGCGACGACGGATGACGACTGACGACAGGACGACGGACAGAGACACCCAGGAAAACACCCCGACTCTCGCCCCACGACTTTCTCACATAACTCGACTGAAATCAAACCCAAACACTCCGGCCAGACAACGACGGACGACGATCAGAAGGCGATCTGTCGGCGATCCCGTCTGGAAGGGGAATCGCACCATAACGGAAACGAGGGGCAATCCTGCCGCGCAGGATTCCAAGAGACCTACCGAATAAGACGAAAGGAGTGCGATGTGCCTCAGGGAGAGATACGAAGAGGTCGCAAATTAAACCTAATTGCCCCCTGAAGCAGATAAAGAAACGCAGGGGAGATAGCAAATTAAACCTATTTGCGAGGCGCCTGGGAGGAAGAAAGGTAGGGAAACTTCCCTTCTCTTTCGAGAGAAAGAGAGAGGGCGCTCCACAACCCACGATCCCATGCATCCAAGCGAAGCTTTTGACCGAGAACGAGAACGAGAGAATTATAACGATAAATACCGAACGACGAAGAGAAGAGCGAAGCCTAACGAGTGTCGATTCGCGAATGCGACAGCAACCGGGACAGCGGCGATAGAGCGACTTGGACTCGAGAAGAGAACGACTCAAACGTCCCCGACCGAGAATTTAGAGAAAATAATGTAAGCAATGTACGCGTTTACATTTGTCTACAAGACATAACTGACAGGCCTGCCCCAGCCCCCCCCCCCGCCTGCCCCGTCGTAGTGCACGCGGGCCCACCCTCCTTAGGGGGGGTAGTGGGTGTGAGAGTGTGGGGTTTAGGCGATGGCGAGCGCGATACCGGAGTGGTGTGAGTCACTAGAAGCGTGGCGGACACCTTCAAGAATTTTTTTACTTACCACCTCATGACAATAACAACCAAACCAACCAACCAACCAACAGACGGGGCGATGCATGTATGTGATCCGCGAGAAAAGTGCGAGGCGACGGCCAAATTTTGCAATCCGTACAATAGGGAGTTCCATCGTTGTAAAATAACCTCAAGCATTGAGCAGAGTCTCCGCTTCTAAGGAAGAGCTTTGCCAAAGCTGGAGTTTACGAGCCCAGCCATGATGACGCCCACCTGCCACCAGACTCTTTGTTAAACTGCGGTACCTTTTTCCATGTCAAGCTCTGCAGCGGGCCACACAGGGAAAGGGGAGCGCTGCATTGGAATTTCAACCAGAACGATGCCGACTCGATCGGAGTGGGAGCCAGGGCAATAAACTTCGCAACAGTAAGCTGGCGACACAACCACATGCTCAGCGAGGCACACCTGCCGGCCAGCAACTGTCAATTGGAGCGTGTTGTCGTCGATCAGCTTAGCTGTACGGGTCCGAACACCGCCATATGACTGCCTTGGAGTCTCTGACGCCTTGAGACGAAACAGAGGGTGAATCCATGTGAGTGTACACTCTAAGATGTCGCCAGACGAGTATCAAAGGTACCAGCGCCTCAACGCCGGTGCACAAGAGAAAATCGCAGGAAATCGCTTACCTCGAGACCCTTGCCAGAATCCTTTAGGACTTCAAAGCACGCCATTGGCGAATTGCAAAGGCATACGTGGTACATCTGGCCATCCTCAATGTGCCACATTCCCGAATATCCAAAGTGAAACCAGCCCTTCAAATTAGTCACCTGTGTGAGACATCAGGGGCCCGTCGGTGGTTGGAATGACCAGAGTCCGTGGAGCTTGACCCCATTGCACGGCGAATGAAGGCCCACCTGCGCCGCAAAGTACGAGTTGGAGTAGAAGAGTCGTCCCTTGGGCTTCTTGACCCCGGAGAACTCGGCGTCGTTGCTGGCCATTTGCACGAGCTCCCAGCAACCATATAGCTTCTCTGCGACCGCCTTGTCCTCGGGCGAGGCCTTAGGCGGAAAGTTGGGGCGAGAGCATAGGGCAGAGAGCCGGAAGTGTGCTGATGCTGAGGGCGAGCTAACGAGCATGTTGAATCTGGGCAACGGGGAGGGGGCGCGTCCGTAAGAGTGCGCGCTCTCCCGCCGGGTGCGGAGCAAGGGGACGGCGCGTACGGAAAGATGGTGTATGGTGCGCAGTCCTCCCCGTTGAGCGCCATGAGCAGTGCGAGCGGTAGCCACGCCTCGTGGTGCGTTGCACCCTTGGTCGATCCTTTGGTGGCGTCAAACATCGGGTACGCATCGATCGGCGGCGGCGACGCGCTGCCGAGGTCGGCTCCTTCCCATCGCATAAGAAGTGCCGTATCGATGAGGAGTAGCGGCCACGCGATCGAATGCGGCAGCGCCTCGAGTCCCACGTGCTCAAGCCAAGCCGCAGCCACCTGCTCCTCACTCTGTGCCCAGCTGAAGCTCTGCCAAGAGAGGCGCTCTGCAAGCCCGCGCCAACTCACGCCGCCCTTGTACGCGTCGGCGGGCTGCACTCCGGCTGAGAGCGGCGCCTCCCAGTCCGCGAATGAGCGCACACCCTCCCACCCGTTGACCAGCATCTTGCGAGAGATGTGAGAGATGAAGGACATGGCGGAGAGAGAGAGCGAGAGGAGTGAAAGCACTAGTTGCTACTCCGTGTGCAGCCAACTCCTAGCACTCTAGTCCTTCCCCTTAGTATTATTTCTTGCCAATGGGGGCCTGGGGCCCCCCCAAAGGTACTCAGCCATAGGCATGGAGGGTGATCAGCCTGCCGGCACACTAACAGCTTCAGGTGTGCACCTTCACGACCGGTGCGGCATGCGGCCCGCCGGCCTGTGCGGCCTGTGATTCTAATAGTATACTTGTCACCTGTCATTTTGTCCTTCCAAGTTGCAAATGCTGATAATAACTCGGCCAAGGCCAGGGCCTAGGTACTAGGTAAGGCAGTTACCTAGGTAACTTAGTTAACTGCCACTAACTGCCCCTAGAGCCTAGAGTGGCGCCACGTAGTTACTAACTGCCTGATCTCTCCAACCACCGAGTTACTAACTGCCCCTAGAGCTCTTCTAATCTCTCTATCTGACCGAGTTCCTCGTCCTCGCTCTTCGGGGTGTTGATGGCAAACACAAACACATCCATTCCGGGCTAGCTAGTCAGTAGTGCTTAAGTGTGAATGTTCGGTTTTGTAGTAACCGCCGTTCATAGCCGCCGAACTGCCGAGCGAGCCCGGCTTTCGCTCTCCCACCCTCCCATCCCGTTATTGCTGTGCGTGTGCGGGTAGAGATAAGATTATCCCTACAAGGCACAAGCACATCCATTCCGGGCTAGCTAGTCAGTAGTGCTTAAGTGTGAACGGGCGGTACCACCTGCGCCCCTCGCACGCGTGCACCTTCGATCGGCCTCTGAAAAACTTTTGGGCGGAGGCCGGGCGAGCACGGTTATTTTAAACGTGTCCTCCCTTAACCCTAGTAGGTGCCTAGTCCTAGTCCGCGAGGCGGACGGTCGGGACGTTTTTAGTACATATGGCTATATTGTGGGAGCCCCTAAGGGCACTAGGAGGGCCCTAGGGGGCCTCCTGATGTGAAATGGGACCCCTCCCAGGCCTGGGTAGATCTCCCAATCATAAATTCGTCAATGGTGCTTGGTTTTAGAAGCTCGGGAGAACGTTGCCGTTGCCACGAGAGGTTGGTGCGAGCCGGCAAGGCGGTTCCCGTCCCGTGGCCCGCAGAAGAAGGCCGTCCGTGTGTCCCCCCAAAAGGGAGTGTGTGGCTATGCTCAGTGTGCTGTGGCGAAACCAAAGCGGCCCCAGTTCAAATGTTTGGCCTGTCGTGCAGGAGTGGGCGCCTATTACCACATTCCTTGTTTTTTTGCGTGTCACCGATGTCTTCTAGAGTAGTCGGGGGTTTCTGGCTGTTTTCGGCTGTTTTTACATTTTCGCCGTTTTCGCCGCTCTGAAAATGCATTGTAACCTTCTGTACTCAAGTCATGCTGCTTAGGGGGTTCTATCCTGCCTTTATACAGGCAACCCAGCCAAAAATATGACTGCTCTGCCCCCTGCATCAACCGAATGTAGGCACCTAAATTCCGGTTTATCCACCTACTAGGGTATTAAGCGCCACGCAGAGCGCTCCCGAAGGGGGGGGAGGCGCCCTCTCCCTTCCCCCTCTCCCTCACCTCCTGGCTGGGCTGGCTTGGCGGCGGCGTTAGGCCCGAGGATGAGCCGATGGCAACGGCTGATCCCGCTCCCATCGGCCCTCGCCCGTGCTCTCCAGCGCTCTGGCTTCGATCCGCCCTCCGCCATCCAGCGCTCAGCTGCCCCGCGTGTCTTTGCAGGAGAGAGCGTCGCCGTTCACGCTGAGACTGGTTCCGGCAAGACCATGGCGTTCCTCGCGCCACTGCTCGCCAGGTGCACCCTTGGTCTGCCGCGCCAGGTCCTCGTCCTCGTACCCTCACATCCGCTCGCATTACAGATGATCGACGTCGTTGATGAGCTGCGCGAGGCGGCTGCCGGCGCTGATGGTGGGCCGCTGCCTGCTGCGGAGCTGCTGCGCTCGGCAAAGCCTGCCGATCGCGCGGCGTCGCTGGCTTCGCAGGAGGCTGAAATTATCATTGCGACAGGGGGCCAGCTAGCGTCTCTCCTGCCCACCCTGGAATCAGCCCCTGGCGCGCTCTCTAGTTTACGCACCAATCTGAAGGCCGTCGTCATCGATGAGGTTGACGCCCAGCTGCGGATCCCGGCCTCCGTGGCGCAAGGGCCATCGATGCAGCGCCGTGCTGCACGCGATGCCTACCTCAAGAAAAGCGCATTGGGCCGGGCTCTGAGGCTAGTGGTTGCGCGGGGTCGAAAGCGAAGCCTGCACCAGCTGATGTTCACGGAGGGCCGACGTGCCCACCGTCCTAGATATTGCGACTTCTCCGTGAGCTTTGGACACGGTGGGGGTGATACGAGGTCGCGTGGTGCACCGGACATGCTGGATTCGGCAGAAGCGCCCGTCCCAAAGTCCAGCTGCTCCAGTTTTGGTCGCGTGCAAGTCGTCGCTCTCACAGCAACTCTGAGCCACCGCACGTTGCGCGATTTGCTCGCCATCGTGGAGCGCGAACCTGGACGTCTAGGCTTAGTCGTTGCGGCCTCTGGGGGCGTCAGCGTTGGCGCAGGCTTGCCGTCTTCTTTCATGGAAGCCGCCTACGCGGCGCCGGCCCTGCCACCTATCGACCCATTGCCTCCTTTGGAAGAGATGCAACGGGAAGTATCTCAAGATTGGAGAGCGGTTGGGTGCAATAGCGTTGGTTCACTCACGAGACTCGGTGCACAGGAGGTCATGGCTGCGCCCAAAACATGCACGCATGACGCACGCCTCGACTTTCAGAAGGAAGACTATGCCATGAGGGCTATTTCACGGGCCGCAAATGAAGCCGCCACGCCGCCAACGGCTGAGCATGGCCAGGCTGATGCCGACCGTGCATCCCATGTGCGGGAGGGCTTCGGCGTACGCGGTGGCATCTTGCGGGTTCCCATGCCGTCAAGCATCTCGCATAGTGTAGTTCTCTGTCGAGAGCGTGATAAGGCGGCGGCGGCGGCGGTCATCCTCGAAGAGAGCAAACTCAAGAGCACGTCCACGGCGCTCTTGGTCATGAAAGATGGCATCGATGGCGAAGATGCTCTCAATGAGATGGAGCGTGCTGGCGTGCAGGGCGCGAGGCTACTGGACGATCTGACCAGTCTGGCGGCTGCAGTGATGGGCCAGAGCGAGTTCGACCACGACGCAATCAACACGACCTATATGGCAAGCCTTGGCACTTGCGTATTGGACTCGGCAAATGCCGATCAAATTGTGGGCGACGCGGCTGCTGCCCGTGCACGTGCGGCTCTAGAGAGCTTGGATCGCGAGCCCGCACCGCCGCTCCCCGGATGGGCGGTAACTAGAAAGGGCAACCCCGAAGGATCGAGAATTGTTTCCATCGCCAGCGTGTCACAACGCGTGAGATCTGGCGAGATCGAGGATGGCGCCAGGGGTATGAACACTCGGTGCCCTGCTGCTAATGAGGTTGAGCGTAAAACGAATCGGCGGTCTGTATCGAGTGCCCTTTCGCGTGTGGTCGCCGCGGAAGGCGCTAAAGTGATTGTGGCGCAAGAGTCAGCGCTGCGAGGCTTAGATTTGCCAAGGGTCGACCTCATCCTCTTGACGATGCTGCCAGACGATCCTGAGGCATACGTACACATTGCTGGGAGGACAGGCAGATTTGGTAGGAGCGGCCACGTTGTGAACATCTGGACAAGACGGGAGCAAGAGCGATCTGGCTTCATCACAGCCTCCTTGCGTGGCGTCAAATTTAGGACGAAGGAGTTTAAACCTGGCGGCGAGGAAATAGCCGGCGCCAAAGGTGATGAGTTGGGTACGGGCAGGAGTAGCCGGGCGAAACCACGCGCCTCGTATGGCACTTATGGTAAGCAGAGCTTTGAGCAATGGTCCCCCCACCTTTCTCACTATCAGCAGCGCAAACAGTAGCTCTGTCTTAGGTCACAACGCAAAGGGGGTCAGCATGGGGTGGTGGATAAATGAATTTGCTTTTTGTCCCTGCGAATTTTACCGAGCAGCATGCAAAATTCAAAATGGGTCGCGTTTCATGTGCCATTGCTGCTGCTAAGTTGCTAAGCACAACAAACAACAAATCCTTAACCTAAAACTGAGAGCTGAGAGTGCGACGAGGAGGGAAAAGACAAGTAAAACTTTTTAGTTTTCTGGCCACGCGCGCGGCCTTGGGCTCTCGTGCTGCTCGTATTGTATTGTTTATTGTAATTGTAGCCACGCCACGCGCCACGCCCACGCATTCCTTGCCCTCCCTCGAACTAAGTTTATACTTGGTTCTCGCCCATGGGTGGGCACGAGCCCCCCCTCTCCACTCCCACTCCCCACTCCTCCCCTGGCGTGGGGGAGGTGGAGCAATCACCCATCCTCCTGGCATGCCTTTATCGTGCTGGCTGGCAGGGAGCAGCCAGAGCAGCAACAAAAAGCAGTGAGGTCATGACAAACAGTGAGTGAGAAAGTGCTCCCCCCCTTTTCTCCCCCCCTGCCGAGCGCGAAACCGCGCCGAACGAAGCAGGATGCTCGGCTTGGGCCATGTGGCGCGAGCCGCATGGCGGCAGCACCGCCTACTTGGCCGAGCCATCTATCCCGTCCCGCCCGACAACACAAGCCCGCGGGTGCGGGAGCGCACAACCGGAGCAGCTGCGATCACAACACGACGGCAGCTTTGGTGGAAGGTGGAAGGCGCGCGATCATGGCCTCCCAGCAAATCCTGCGACCGGGCGGCCAGCGGGGCTGCCCACTTTTAGCGAAGATGGCTCGACAATACTTGGGTCGCCCGGCTAGCTCGGCGGGCGTTGAGCGCATGTTCTCCAAGGCCGGCAAGCTACATGATAGACCTCAAGGCGTCTCAGAGTGACGAGACACGAGACCCTTGAACACCTCGTCCCCTTTCTAGAGGTTGCGTGCGGGAGGAGGGGGGGTATGCGGCGCCGGCGAGCGCGACGAGCGTGCGCTGCGTGCGACCCGACGGGTGCGCCCCCACGTACCGCGTCAGCTGGCCCGAGGGCGACGAGGGCCCGCAGGTGTGTTTCTCCCTCCTCGCGCCCCCCATCGGCCCTCCCTCCCACCCAAAAAGGGAGGAAACCCCAACAACGCACTCCCCCCCCCCCGATCTCTCAGGGAAGCGGCCTTGCGGTGGCCGCCGCCGGCGTCGCGCTCGCCGTCGCGTCGGTGCCCCGAGGGCGCCACTTCTCGCACCCCCATCACACGCTCGGGATCGTCGCCTTCGCCCTCGCCCTGCTGCAGCCGCTCAACGCGCTCGTGCGCGGCACGCCCGGCGCCCGCACCACACGCCGCGCCGTGTGGCGGGTCGCGCACAAGGGGACGGGCTACGCCGTGCTCGGCGTGGGCGTCTACCAGGCCCTCTCGGGGCGCGCCCTCATGCCGAGCCAAGGCGACGCCGTTCTCGTCGCGTACGTGGTGCTCCTGGGCCTCTCCTTCGGGGTGCTCGCGGGGGGGCTCATGGTAGGCTGAGAGTGAGGGAAAGGAGACCAAATGAAGGCAAGCCGCCTTTCGGCCGATTGCTATCCACCTAGATATAGATAGTGCATTGGCGCTATCCACCTAGATAGAAATAGTGAAAAAGCGCCCTAGATAGGTAAAAAAACCTTTTAATGTTCTCACCTCGCGCGCGGCTATGTATGCGCCCTAGATAGGTAGATGTCTAGATATCTGGGTATCTAGTTCCACGCCTTACTTACACACGGAAGGTGAGGGCAAAAGTTGGTGAAGACTATCTCTACAGACTTGGCCATGGGGAGAGCTAAGCATGTATGGGAGACAAAGATAGATGAATTGGTTCAGTTGGTGGGAAGCTCAGATTCTTCAACCTAAGCTATGCCCTTGAGGCACAAAGGCCAGAGTCCTACGACCTACGAATGCATGGAAATCGTAGTACGCGGTCCTGCAATGTCGGACGGAACCGGCTGACCGCCGCACGCCCACACAACACGACCGGACAGCAGCGCCTCCGGAAGCCGCGACACCTCAAGCCCAAAACCCAACGTGAAAGCAACCACCAAGCGAATGTCACATAAAAACCGACTGCCCGATGGCGCAGGAGAAGGTCGAGGAGTCGTCCGTCGGTCCGTCGGGGATCGGTACACGCCGCTTGCCACCGGAAACCTCGAACACTGAGCCCCTAAGTAGAGCACGAGGGGACGAGCCGCAAGGCAAGTGAGAGAGAGTGTTAAGGGACGCGGGCGCGGCTGCTAAGTAGACCTGCATAGTCGCACGCGCGGCGAGAATATTAAAAAAAATTCAGTATGTCAGAGTAATGTCAGAGCACGGCAGATCTTCAGATGAGCAGGATTACAACATAGTAGCGGCATTAACTCTCAGATGGTAAATCCAAATCAAAAATTTGATAGCTCAAATCAGCCGGTTCCACTTTTGACCGGACACTACCTAGCGGTATCGCAAGATCACGGCAGGCATCGAGACCCCTAGATCCAGGCATCGATCGGCAGAACGACATCCTGCGCCGCGCTGCATACCACCGACACCTACCAGGGATAGGTGTCACTTAGTGTCACTGTACATGTATGTCCGGGCGAGGTAGTTGCGAGGAAGAGAGACCATGAGAGTGCGTCAATACGAAGGCGCGCCCAATTGTACGCCCTACACCACTACCACAGTAGCATGTGCGATTATGTACGGTGACAAATGAGAAGACTAGAATGCACAAGGGCGGCAACAGATCCAACTCGCAGCTAGAGCATGGGTGACGGGTATGTAGTTACATGCGGGTGGGAAATGTCTTCTCGATCGTTGCACTTCACTCATCGAACACGGTTGAGGTCTTCAATGCCACTGACCGGCTGGCAAGCAATGTGCGTTGAGGTCTTCAATGCCACTGACCGACTGGTAAGCAGATGCTTGTCAGTGGATGGCCATCTAACTCGGATCCATGGGTTTTTAAAAGAGACAAGCTTGAACAGTTGTGAGCAATGATGAGGTCGCCCGCTGGGAAGCAACATCGACGGACCAAACTCTTTGTCTGCTTCAAGAGGTGTTCCGATTTCTTTTCCCATTTTCATCATCGACAGCTGCGCTCATTTGAGCGAGAGTTCCGCCGCAGAGCTCGAGCACCTCGTGCCAGAGTGGTCTCTGTGCCAAATCATGAAAAGGCAAGGTACAGGTGGGCAGTTACTGCATGCCCGAATCCGACTTATCGTCAATTGTATAGCGGACAGAATCAATAGGATTTGTGTGTTGTGGGACATCATCACAGTTCGCAGCAACATCGGTACATTTGCGCATCACTACTTGGAATACAACTCACCGGCAGCGATCTGCATTGTTTCAGCACGAGTGGCCGGCAGCATGCGACTGCCTGCCATTCGGTACCTATCATCTTTGAATTCAAGTCGCGACAATGTCCAACGAATATTCGAAAGTCGTCTGCACGGGCAGTCCCTCGGAGTACGGCTGCAGTAGCAGTTGCCACATTCGCAGTGAAGACTCCAGTTCCACGCACCAATTCCACCGATCCTGGCACTCGAGTCTTGGTGAGCCCGTGCATGCAAAGTGCAGGGCCATCCATCCCGATGTCTCCTCCCTTGTACAAGATGGGACGAGATCCGAATACCCTGAGCACATCAGATGGAGCGATGCCATTGACACCCTTATTTTGTGGCGATTCAGAGAGAGTGTCAGCTTCATCCGTGTGCCCCAAAGAGGTCACGAGCTCTGCGATGGACTTGCTCCACGAGAGAGGCCTATTCAGAATGATGGAGACGCCGCCCTCGTGTTCACGAGTTCCAGGAGGTTTTAAGCATAAACGGACCTGGCCTCTCAATGTGAGCGCGCGCTGCTGCATCCGCCAGAGGTCGCCCTTCTCGCCCGCAAGGCTCTCTCGATCAAGCCCTAAGAAGGCGCGATTGGACAATAGGGTTGCAGCTCTCCACATGGCCCCAAAGCCTACGAGACGGCGAGACGCCTCCTTGCCCTCAGACGGAGCATTCGATCCGTCCACCTGTTGCACATCTCCGTACAGAGAGCTGGATACATCGGAGTCCACGAGGAAAGAGTCGCCCCCATCCACCTCGAGCATCCGAATCAAGGCTCGCGGCCAAGGTTCCTGACTGCCCATGTTCGCCTGCTCCATGAGGATGGCTTGCAATGGCATGGCGCATAACAGGCTTCCCGGCTCTGCAGTAGGCAGTGGGTGTGCCCACGCATCAGAAACGTACTCTTGCCACAAGCGAGGCGACTCGAGCCGCAATCTTGCGGCGTTGGCCGCGCAGGCGACCCCAGGAGGTGCACTTGCAGCCGAGGTGGAGGAGGAGGCCTGCCTGGCGACAAGCGCAGCGCGGAAGAGTCTCCACTCTTCGGGCGATCTGGGCATCGGCAGCTCATCTCGCGCAGAGGAGAGGCTGATGCTCCCGCCCCGTTGCGCCAGCCGCGGCAAGCCTGCGCTGAGTACCAGCAGCGCCTCACCCAGTATCATCGCCAGAGGTGCACCAATTCTTCCCCTTGGCCCCGCGCCGGCTGTCGGGCTCGAGGCCGGCCGATGGCGGCGGGGGAGAGGGGGCGAGCGCGGACGCCCGCCCGCTCGGGAGCCCCCAGGAGCTCCTTCCTAATAAAAACACCAGTAGCTCTTGTCTAAGTACTCTACTCCACACTAGTAGTAAAGTATTCTAGTAGCTCTAGTAGTAGTAGAAAAAAATATTCTTGAAGATGCCCGCTACGCTACTACTTACTCTCTCCTTAACCGGATTCACGCTCGACATCGCCCTCGCCCCCACCTCTCTCCCCTTCCCGCTCCCCCCCCCATTCCTTTTTGTTTGGTTTCGGTTTCGGGGGGTCGGCCCAGGCGTACACTACACACTACTTTGTGCTTTGGGCCTAGCGTTGGGGGAGGGGGGGGGGGGAGCTATTGGGTTGTTGTCGGATGGCTGCGTGCGCTGGTACATCGCGGTGTGGGGACCCAGCCTTGCGGCTTCCGCCAGGGGAGTCCTCGGTCGTAGGGCGCTTCAACTTCTCGCGCCCGGCTTTTATCTCCTTGGTCGTTTGTGTTGTGTGTTGCTGTGTGCTCTATTTTTTCGTGTTTGATGCAAAGTTTTAGCGATGGAGCGCGCGCCGACCGCTCCCACCTCCCAGCCCCCCGCCGCCACGACGCCCCAACGGGGCCGCCCCAAGCCGCCGGAGCCCAAGCGCTCTCAAGCCTCAGCCCCGCCTGATCAAGACGTCGAGATGGCGCCACCTCCCTCGCCTCCCAAGCAGCCACACAGCCAGGGAACAGGCAGAGTCCTGTTCCCAGCTGCAGACCAAAGCCAGGGCAATGCCTAGGCACCTGACTCCCTCGTCTCGCCCCCCAACCAAGGACTCCCCATGGGGGCTGGCAGCACTGCTGCCACCCCCATGGCGGCAACTCCTACCAGCAGTGCACCCCTCGGGGGCGGGCACTTGACACAACAATCCATTCTAGGGGCCTTTGCGCCCTCCAACCAACAACCAATCCTTGCACAGAAATCGTATGCTGAAGCCGCACAGCATGAGCCCAAAGGGAAGAACCCAGTGCAGCCAGCTCAGAAGCAGCAAACCCCACAACCACAACAGCCCTCGCGCAAGCGAGCCGACCCTCAGTCGGACCCAAAACCGATCGTGTACAGCACCAACCAACTCGCACCCCCCCCTCTGGATGAAGAGGAAGAACCTGAAGACACACCTTTTTTCATTCAGCTAGCTCAGCTAGCTGACGACAAAAAGGATATCAAGAGCGAAGATGTGGCTACATTCATGAAATTCCTTCTCTCTAGTTTCTAGGCTGGAAGGCCTTGACGCTACACCAGACGGGATGGACAAGGGCCGTAAAGGCCCTCGCATCTTCTATGTTGACGACGATGCGCATGACCAATTCAAAGCCGCCTATGGCGACAAACTTTCAACGATACTCTCGGGAGTACAACACGAATTTGCGGTCGAGCAACGGACGAGGCTAGAGGACCCATTCCAGATTCCAGCTCCAGTTGACGGGGTGTGAGTAGAGGCCCGCGGAGGCGGCGGAACTTCGACCGTCGGCGCGGAGAGGCGAGAGGAGGGGAGAAGGGGAGAACTGGCTCGGAAAGGCTCTCTTTTGAAGAAGGGTTCTGAAGGAGCCCAGCCGGAGAGCGCCTGACTCACCATTGGTTGCCAAATCTGCGACACCACTGACTTCGGGCGCTCGACTGGCGACCTCTACGGCCTCAGCAGCATCCTCGCAGTTTGCCGCTGCAGCACTCCAGCAACCCCGGGAGTGCGCAACGCTACCCCTTCGCCGTCTGAAGGAGCCTAGGCCCGAGACATGACCATTAATGCAAGCCGGGGCGCTCAGATGACCCGCCCGCCCGCCCCCGGGCTCTGCCGGGGTCTCTGCAGGGCCTGCTGGGACATCTTCACTTGCGTCTTCACCTGCGTCGGCGTGCAGCATCGGCCAGCGGCTCAGTGCAGCCGCCGATATTCCCAGTTGTAATTATTTTTTATTTTGTCGCAGTGTATTTTATAGAAGTCGGTGAGTATTGTATATATCTCCATGCAAGCTAGTAGGTATAGTATTTCTCTAGCTAGATTGCGGCGCTAGAGGTGGGGGAGGGGGAAGCTGAGTAAAAAGTAAAAACAAACTCTAGTTGATCCGGAGGCCCAAATTCTTTTATCGTGGAACCGGGGGAAGATTCCCCTCGTCTCTCTCCCCGCTCGAACCCGAATTCCAGGCAGAGCGATGGCGAGATGGCGAACGACCCGCCTGCCGCCTGCCGCCTGACAGGCCGACCTTCGCCGCGCTCCAGCGAGAGCACGGCGGTGGTCAGCCCCCCCCCCCCCCCTTGTCGCTTGTCGCTGGTGTTAGGACTAAATGGTCCGGGGACACTACCGGTCGGCGGTCTCACCGGCGTTTCCTGCCACCGCACTCGGCCGATTTCTGCTTCACCTGCCCACGCAGCATGGCCGCCAGCCGCCAGCCCCATCCCACACTACTTCCAACCCCAACCTGAGGAGGATGACACCGGCTTTCCTACACTTTTTTGTTTAGTTTCGCGACTGTTGGCAAGGGGGGCCACGGGTTCCTCCAATGAGCACTATGAGCGTGAGTATACCCCACTCTCCACTGGCACTAGTCCGGTCGGTATTCACACTCGACGGCTCTCAGCGCACTCGTCTGACCCCCTCGCCAACAGTCGGGCGCACCATACATACGGAAAACGGCCGCCAATTTTGGCATGCGACCGGTAGCGAGAGGGCCAGATTTTCCACAGCGGAGCGGCAAGTCTCTCTCGCTGGCGAGAGGAGGTTTACGATTTGCTAGCGAGAGGAGGTTTACGACCTTGGAACGTGAGACCTTGCCCAGCCAGATTTCATACAAAACGCGCGAGTTTCCGCAGATTGTTCACTCAACTTCCCGACGGTCGGCAAAGGGGGGGGGGGGGGGGGGGGACACGCCACGCCCCGTGCTTGCAAAGCTACTCCGTGGTGCTGGTCGTGTCCCCCCCCACCCCCGTAACCGCTGCGAGTCCACCCTCGTGGTCTCTTCAACGTCTCCCCCCCTTCCCCCCCCCCCCCCCTCTCTCTCTCCGCTCCCAGAGACACTCCCCTCCCCCCCCCCCCAGCGCACCTCCCCACCGGCAGAGAGAAGAAGGGAAAGGGCGAGCTTCTCACGCCCCCCCAGACCGCCTAATAAGGAATGAGAAGAAAGTACTCCCTCTCCTCTCCTCTCCTTCTTCTCGGCCGCGGGTCTCTCTGCCCGTCGGCGGGGAAGAAGTGGCGGCCGGCGCTTTGATTTCAAGAGAGGCGAACAGAGAGCCCCCCCACAACGCTCGGACGCCCCCCCGCCCCCCCCCGCGCGTACTCTTCTTCACTCTCTCTCTCTCTCTCTCGCTCTCTCTCTCCTTCTTCTTCTCTCTCTCTCTCTCTCTCTCTCTCTCTCTCTCTCTCCTTCTTCTTCTTCTCTCTCTCTCTCTCTCTCTCTCTCTCTCTCTCTCTCTCTTCCTCCGGCACATTCCTCTACTCTACGAGAAGACAGTATATTTTGTAGGACGGGCGAGAGAGAGCGGAGAATATCCTCGACGGAGACGTGAAGAAGAGAGATTAGAACGGCTTCTGAGGCAGGATAAATTTCGACGGGGGTTATGATGAGAAGCAAGTAGTCCCCCTGTGGGTTTGCCTCCCTTTTCCCCTATAGTGACCTCTTTCTTGTCCCTGTGTACATAACAGAAGACCTCTCTTCTTCTCTTCCCCCCACCTCTCCTCCTCTCTCCCTCTCTCTCCCTCTCTCTCTCTCTCCCTTCCTCTCTCTCTCCTTCTCTTCCCCCCCCCCCCCCACTCTATCTCTCTCTGCCCCTCCCCTCCCACCCCCTCTCTTCCGCAAGCCGCGGCACGGACATCTACTAGATACTCGGGCGCTCCCCCCCCGCTCCATACACACACAGAGAGAGAGAGAGAGAGAGAGAGAGGGAGGGAGGGAGGGAGGGAGACACCCCCCTCTTCTCTCCGCCCACGGGAGCTTGCGGGAGCACACCCCGCCCTCCTCTCCCACCTCTTCTCGCCCAGCTGAGACCACAGCCTCTCGGTCCCTGTCCTCTTCTGCCCTCTCTCAGCTCCAAGAGGGGAGGGGGGAGGGAAGCGGGAGGGAGAGGGGGAGAGGGAGGGAGGCAGGGAGGGACGGAGAGCGGGAGCGAGGGAGAGAGAGGTCTCGTGCCACGGCTGCAGCTACAGCCGGAGTGAGATCAGCTCGCACTACAGATACAGCTGGGGCGACGGTAGGAAACCCCCCAGTGAGCAAACTAGTGCCGGAGAGTCCGAGCGGATGCCCTTATTCAGTTCTCGGCGGCGCGTCGTCGTCTTCCCCACGCCGGCCGAGCCGTCCTCCCCACCTAGTCGCTCGCCTCCTTTGTTCCGCCGCCCTTCATCGTCTGTCAATCTGGTGTCGCTCATCGCCTCAGGCCTACGCTCGCCTGAGCAGGACGACGTGCTTGACGCACTTGATGCGCTCACTGACGCTCTTGGCAGGAACGAACTACGGACCACCACGCTCTGCAAGGAGCTGAGGGCCGCAGGCGTCGTGCAGCAGCTTCTCGCATGCGTCTCGCACCCCGAACCATACATCGCGCAGCAGGCGCTCGCAGGACTCGGCAACCTCTGCTCACTCTCGGTCGACCCGGGCGCGAAGTCGACACATCGGCTGCTTCAAAAGTCCGACTTCGTCCAGCCTCTCTTGCGCGCGCTAGGGGCGGCCGACAGAGCAACGTGTGTCTATGCGGCGGCGCTCGCGCAGAATGCCTCATCCAATCTTGAACTTGCCCAGATGCTCGCCGATGCGGGTGCTGTACATGTGCTTGAGCTTGTCATCGCCGAGCTTGACGTGCCCAAGTGCTCAGCGGATGAGGCGCTCAGAGGTGGGATGGGGCCGAACTTGCTGCTGTACTTTGCAGCAGGAGCGCTCCAAAACATTTGCGATGCGCCCCAGCAACTCATCGAGCGGCTGGCTAGGAGTCCTACCTCCCTTCTCCAACGCGTGCGGGCAGTACCTCGCACCGAGCACGTGCTGCGCGAGGCATCGCCACAGCACAACCGTGCTGTAAGATCGCAAGATCAGTCTGGAGCTCATCCGGCGAGCGCCCAAGCCCAACCAGTTGGCACGAAGAGCGCCTCGCGCTTCCCACTCACCAAGAGGTCCTCGAGCAGCGTCTCTCGGAGCCTGAGTTCGGAGGCGCTAGACCTTGGTTTGAGCTGGCATGCGCTTCGAACCATTGCATGGCGCAATGGGCAGCAGCTCATCGCCAACCCATCCAGCGAGTATCCCACCTCCAACGCAGCCGAAGATGAATCCGAAGAGGGTGATAGTCGTGGCGCCGCGGAGAGCGCCCCCGGTGATGCCAGCACATGTCCCAGCGGCCCTGCTGTCGTGAGCCTGACCGCTGATATTCTGGATGAGACGTCAACGGTATGCGCTGAAGTCTCGCCCGCGCAAACTGAGGCAGGGCATACGCACAGCCCTCGCTATGATGAAGTGGAGCCTCATCCGGAGCGGCGGACAGTGAACATGCCGTCATCGTCAACCGGCTCCTCGGGAGCTGGAGACTTGAGCGAATGTCCTGAGACGGTCCCCAAGGACTCGATTAGGACATCGGGGCCGCCCACCTCGCCTGAAGCGCCAGGGAACCATGGGCCATACTCTCGTCTCGTCCCCGCTCATAACACCAAGCCCGCCTCCGAGAGCCTTGGCTCCTTAATGCTACGGTCTTCCACGGCGGAGGACCTTGCCATGCCAGGCTTTGGCTTGCCCACGCATGTAGACGGGGCCAGCCACTTCTCTAGCACCTACGTGACTGCGCGCTCTGCGATGCGCGCGAGCAACAATGACAGCAGCAATGCTGATGGTAGCGTGCGCAGCGGTCCATCGCGCAGGGCTTCGCTTAGCAGCACCCGCACTGCGAGCTTTGCCGGCTCGCGCACTAGTGCGGGCGGTAGCCTTGTCCACACTCCAAGGCGCTCAGCGGCCACACTGCACACAGATAGTGAGGACGAGGAGGATCGCGGAATACAGTTGCTTTAGTGGTCCCATGGGGAGGGAGGTATCCATTGCGAATGGGCAATTGATCCCACGATGGACGGGGATCGCGAAACGCGTGCTCCCGTCTGATTCTTTTCATCATCCGGTGACTGGAGGGATCGCGGCCGGACGGGACGCCAGGGTTTAGACCACACACCACACACATCTTCATGCGCACCTCTTGACCTTGACGCGCTATTATCATTATCGCCTTCTTATTATTTGTCATGACGACTACGTGTTAAAAGGTTGCTGGAGGGGGAGTCTATCCTTGTAAACGGCACGTGGCACTGTCGCCTTCCGACAACGGCCCTTCAGCCTTCAGTTGTAATGGTAAAAGAAAACTTCTTATTATTCTCACCACTCGCGCGGCCCTGCACACTTCCTACGTAGCCACGTCCACTTTCCTTAATTCTCCCCGCACCTGCCTTGCGGCCCGTCCCCTCGTGCTCTTCTTAGGGGTAGCCTATTAGGGGCTGGGTGTTTGGGGCTTCCGGTCGTGGGTCGTGGGCGGATTGCGCCGGTTCTCGGAGGTCCTGTTATCGTTCTCGGCTCCCTCCTGCGCCTCCGGGCGGCCGGCTTCTTCGTTGGAGTATTGTGATGTTCGTGTTACGTGGTACCCGGTTCCAGGTTCCAGGCGTTGGGTGTTCTGGGGGGTCACGTGTTGTGTGATATCAGTTGTAATGGTAGATGGTGATCTTTTTTGCTCTTGTAGTTGATAAACTTAAACTTGGAACCTAAGTCTGCAGTCTGCCGGAGCAGATGTCTAGCTAAGCCAAGTCTTCCGTGGTCCGTGGTAGTGGTGGACGCCTGACGCTGACGCCTGATGTGAATGTGAATGAATGAACGAGAGTCGAATGAACGACGGCCTGGAATGTAACGAGTAACGATAACCTCACAAGTTTATCTTCTACTGGTAAAGGTAAACGCCCAGATCTTTCATCAACACTGACGGCCGCAACCAACACCGTTTTTCTTGTAGAGCGCGTACGTGTAGATTTTTTTGACCAGGGGGGGAATTCGGGGTGGAGAGCCGCCTGGACGTTGGACGTTGGCGCTCGCGCTCGCGCGCTCGCCACCACGCGTCGACGGCCCCAGCGTCGCGGAGGTAGAGGTTGTTGTCGATTACGAGCGCGAGCGATTCTATCGAAACAAGCTGGTGCTCGTTCGTTGGGCAAGTTTCAAGGGGCACAGAGCACAGTCTTGAGAAGGAGAGAGGGAACGCGCGCTATAGCTATAGCTATATATAGCTACGTGGCGACACAAGCCACAAGCCACGATGACACATCACACATCACTCACAGCTCACAGTCACAGAACCGCCCAATCAACAAAAAAAAAACCTTTTAATATTCTCGCCTCGCTCGTGGCACTGGAAGACGCTCACGAAGCCTCGCCCTTTTTCTACCCACTCCCCCACTCCCTGCCTTGCGGCAACTCCCCTCGTGCTCTACTTAGGGGCCCGGGTCGTGCGGGGGTTTCGAGCTAGGCGGGGTGCACCTGTCCCCATCGGTAGGTTCTCTCCTTCCTCCTGTTTTGATGGGTGACCTGTCTATACAGTAGTTGTTGCCGGGCGTCTTAATATTAGTGCGTACGAGCGTTCGCTCAGCGTGTCCGTGGTCATGGACGGTCGTCCGTCCGAGCTGTCGGTCTGAGCGGGGTGACGCGTCGCTTCATGCGAGTCTCTCGGCTAAGCCGAGAGCTTTCGCTACGAGGCCGAATTCCTCGCTGAGGTGTAGCCTGCCTTTCTCGTCTTCGACAAATATAGGGGTGCTGAGTTCTGTCGTTTTTTTGATCTTCGGTTTTCTGCCCTGGGCGGCCTTATATGTGCGCATGGAGTTGTGGGGGTCTGGTGAGGTCTTGCCTCGAACTAAGGTGGCAAACCTTATTAGAGTGGCTTCAAGGACTGGTATGTAGTGGTAGTTGTACGCCTCGAAGTCAACTCTATAGAAGTCTTTTATTATGTATTTCCATGCTATTATATAGAGCGCTTTGAGGCTGTCGGGGGTGGTCATGCCGGGGTATGCGAAGAGTCTGTCTTTGATTTTTTGCGCACTCGATCTCTTAGGAGGAGGCGTGTGCTTTGCCAGGGCGTCTATGGTTTCGAATATCTTTTTAGTCTCGGGGCACCATGCTAAATGACACGATCCCTCTCTGTGGTCGCGGCATAGTCTACATTTAGTCGTTAGGCTATTTGGGAATCTGTTCCTAGTGCCGATCCTCCTGTGAGTAATATGCTTAAAGTGCAGGTGTTTGTCCGTGTGTTTTAGCAGCGGCATTGCATATAGTCTAGCTATATGTATCCATTCATCTTTCGTGATGTTTAGTCTATTCTCCCATGCGGACCTCGCCGCTTGCGAGACGTTTTTTCGGGTCGTTTTAGTCGCTTCCCTGGCGATGTCGGAGACGGTGATCGCGTCAAGAGCGACCCTTCCTTTCCGTATGGCGTACTCGTCCGCCAACGGGTATTCCATGAATCTCGGGCCTTTGTACTGACGAATTGTGATGGCCCTTAGGGCCTGAGGGCAATGAGGAAGGTGGCAAGCCGGCGGCAGGCGCGGCTGAGGAGACGGCTTCGGAGACGATGACGGGCTGAAGCCCGTCAGCAGAGGAAGGCGGGCAGGCGGGCTTGAGCGAGGGCGAGGACGGCGGCGAGAACGACATGGAACGAGCGGCGAGAGGCGAGGGCGAGTGAGAGGAGGGCTGTGATGGCAGGGGCTGGCGAGGCGAGGCGAGTTTGTTGGGTACGAGTGTTACGAGAGCGAGAGCGACGAGAGCGAGAGCGACGACGGATGACGACTGACGACAGGACGACGGACAGAGACACCCAGGAAAACACCCCGACTCTCGCCCCACGACTTTCTCACATAACTCGACTGAAATCAAAACCAAACACTCCGATCAGACAACGACGGACGACGATCAAAGGGCGATCTGTCGGCGATCTTGTCTGGAACGGGAATCGCACCATAACGGAAACGAGGGGCAATCCTGCTGCACAAGATTCCAAGAGACCTACCAAATAAGACGAAAGGAGTGCGATGTGCCTAAGGGGGAGATACGAAGAGGTCGCAAATTAAACCTGATTGCCCCCAGAAGCAGATAAAGAACCGCAGGGGAGATAGCAAATTAAACCTATCTGCGAGGCGCCTGGGAGGAAGAAAGGTAGGGAAACTTCCCTTCTCTTTCGAGAGAAAGAGAGAGGGCGCTCCACAACCCACGATCCCATGCATCCAAGCGAAGCTTTTGACCGAGAACGAGAACGAGAGAATTATAACGATAAATACCGAACGACGAAGAGAAGAGCGAAGCCTAACGAGTGTCGATTCGCGAATGCGACACCCCCCTGCTAGGATCGAGCGTCCCGCGAGGAAAGAAGAGAACCTAACGGACATCGGAGAGCTCCAAGCAAGCCACGAGAAAGGCAGAAGAGCAATCCTGAACGAGACCGAATGAGCCAAGAGCGAAGAGCGAATAAATCCGAAGAGCGAATGAAACAATAAATCTGAAGAGCGAATGAAACAATAAATCCGAATGGAGGGAGAGCCGCGCACCCAACGCCGAACCAAGACGGAAGACGTGATGAGCGACGCACCGAGAAGTTACGAATTACGAACAACGAACAATCGAGGACCGAGGAGAACGCGGAACGACAAGAATCGAGAATCGAGAGCGAGAAACGAAGAACGCGGAACGACGAGAATCGAGAATCGAAGAACGAGAAACGAAGAACGCGGAACGACGAGAATCGAGAATCGACGATGAATCGAAGAACGAGAAACGAAGAACGCGGAACGACGAGAATCGAGAATCGACGATGAATCGAAGAACGAGAAACGAAGAACGCGGAACGACGAGAATCGAGAATCGAGAATCGAAGAACGAACGACGAACGACGAACGACGAACTATAAGAATAGTGCGCGACGATCGAAGAGACAGGAAGTACCACACCCGTCCGGACGATAAGGTGTAGAATCGGCGGCCGGCGCGGCAGACCGCAGGACTCAACGCTGCAACCCATCCTCTTCTCTCTTTTACGAGAGTTTTACCTGGATGTTTGGGCGGTGTGGCGGCACCCAAGTCACAACGCGGCGTCTCCTGTTCTTCGATATATGAGTAGTCGAACAGCCAACGGCGAAAGGCGGCGAGATATCACGACGGGCTCGGCACGTCACGCGCGAGCTAAACGACGAGGTACGGGGGTCTCCTGACAGAGCGCAGCGAAAGGGGAGGGAGATCCATCCTCCGTGGTCGAAAGGGGGGGCGAGCCATACCTCTCTTCCCGCGGGGGGAACTATTCGGCGGCCGCGGGGGGAAATTCGGCGACCGCGGGGGGGAACAGGAAAAGAATTCCCGTACGTTCCCGTACCCCGATCAAACGTAAACGACGGCGTTGATAGATATCGGGGGGGCGTGACAGTCGAGACTGTCAGAAGAACGCAGAGGGTGTATCGAGGAGAGAGACGAGGGTGCGATCCGATGGCGACAGGCGTGCGGGAGCCTCGGAGCGACAGCGAACGAAGGTAGGCGAGGCAAGGGCAGCGTGCGCAAATGCGTGGGAGCCAAACCACGGGGAACCGCGCGATGATCCCGACGAGTACCACCACTGCCCGAGGACGAAGACCGCGTGCTGCGGCCGCATCATTGGACCTGCAGGGTTGGCAACAGACGGGCGGGCTGAGACGGGCAAATGGGAGACATGAGCAATGGGGCCACTGTGCGAGGACGGTGCGAGACGAGGCGAGCGGCGCGGGGCCTGATGATCCGAGCCGGTGGTCTCGGATCCCACGGGAGCTTCGATCGCGTGCGACGTCGGCGGAGTTGAGACGGTCTGAGATTGTGATTCTGCAGCCCGCTTTCTCATCTGAGGCTTACGAAGAGGCGGGAAGGGGTGAGCATCATCATAGGCGGTGACGAGCGACTCGCAGCGGCGAAGCAGTTCGGCTAGCGGCTCCCATGTGGCCGCAGCTTTCGCGTAGCCACGCCATTTGACGAGATACTGCCTTGAATCGCCTCGACCCTTGCGGTCAAGGAGGGAATCAACCAGATACTCATCTCTTTGGACGGGGTCTTCATCTGTGAGGGTATAGTAGGGACGGAGGTTAGTCACATGCACTTCCCCGGAGAGGAGGCGATTTTCTTGGTCGCGTAGTCGGTAGCGGCCAGCGCCAAGCGCCTCAGCAATGCGGTACGGTCCGCTGTAGTGGTAGAGGAGCTTGTTGCGGTGTCCTGGAATCTTGCGAACCACCCTATCACCTGGGGCAAATTGGATGGGGGGAGAGTGAGTGCGTAGCGTGTCGGCGAGTGCGTCGGCTTGAGATTCTAAAGTTGCATCATAAGCCGCGGCCCACGCCGCCTTTAAACGACAATGCACTTTCCAAGCGTACGAGCGAATTTCCTGAGGTAACTCGGGAGGTGGGCCAGTGTCAGGTGGATCAGAAAGCTGTGCAGGCAGGCGAAGCTCACGGCCATAGAGCAAGGCAGCAGGCGACATGCGGGTAATGCGATTAGCTGAAGCGCGCATGCTCATTAGAAAGAACGGGAGATGATCGACCCAATGACCGCCGCCTTCATCGGTAGCGCGAGCCATGTTGATCAATGTTTGCTGAGCTCGTTCGACCAGGCCCACGCTCTCGTGATGATGAGGTGTGCTCGGCCGCAAGTCGGTGCCGGTGCGCTCGAGGATGATCGAGGTGAGTTGACTAGCGAGATTGCTGCCGGAGTCCGAGCGAAGTTGCCTTGGTACTCCGTGCCGAGAGACGACGTACGACATGAAGGCGTGAAGTGCGTCGGCACTCGAGGGGTCGCCGTTGTGAGGGGCCGCCTCGATCCAACGAGTGAGCGAGTCCACGAAAACGAGGAGCTTGTCGAAGCCTCGAGAGCCCTTGATGAAGTCGTGCGTGGGAGCCATCGACACGACGTCGCAGAAGACGATGTCGAACGGATAGGCGCCGACCTGCGGTCCCTTTGGATCTGCGAGGTGACGGAAGGGAGGCTTAGCTAAGGTGCACTCGTGGCATTGGCGAACGTGCTCACAGACGTCTGCGTTCATGCCAGGCCAAAAATATCGGTCGCGTAGAAGGCGCGCCATCCGGTTGTCGCCGAGGTGGCACAGGTGGTCGTGAAAGGCTTCGAGGTAGGCGCGGCGCATCGTCTTCGGCACGTAGAGGCAAAGCTTCTCGCCATCCCTCGTTGGCACTCGTCGGTAGAGTAGTCCAGATCGCAACAGGCATCGAGAAGATTCACGACTGAGCCAGCGCAAGCGACGGTGATCGAGATCGGGGTTGTGAGGAGACGAGGAGAGGAAGCGAATGAGGTCGTGGCAGTCAGGGTCCTCGGCCTGTGCCTCCTTGAGCGCCTCGGCGTTGGGTGTACCGACGTCGAGGTAGGAGAGGTTGATGGAATCCCTGGTCGTAGAGGACAATCTGGACGATCGTTCGTCGGCTTGCAGACTGGAGGCCGTGGTGGTACGAGAACGAGAGGCGGCGACGGCTGGTGGCTGACCATCCGATGCCGTGGTGGAGCGAGAGTTAGGGACGACGGCGGCTAGTAGCTGCCCACCCCCCTGCTTAGGAGCGGACGTCTCCGACGTCTCGTCGTCTGCCGCCACCAAGCGCGACACTCCATCAGCGTCTTTGTGGTTCGCGCCAGGTTTGTGCTCGACGGTAAAGCGGTACTCGGACAACTTGAGCGCCCATCGCATCAAGCGCGACGCCGGCCCACCCTGGACGGTGTCCTTCATGGTGTGCAACCAACGGAGCGCTTGGTGATCGATGACGAGGCGAAAGTGCCGGCCCCAAAGGTACGGTCGCCAAGTGCGAATGCTTTCCAGGGCGGCGAGAAGCTCCACCTCGGTGGTGGTCCAATGACGCTCCGCGGCGGTGAGGCGGCGACCGTAATACGCGACGACATGCTCGTGCCCATGATCGTCGACTTGCGACAGAATACCACCAATACCCAGGGTACTGGCCGCGTCCGTTTTGACGATGAACTCTTTGTCGTGACGAGGCGCCGCCAACACTGGAGCAGACGTGATGAGCTCGATGAGGCGACGGATCGCTGTCTGACACTCAGGTGACTGAGAGACGGTAGCCACATCGACGCCCGTACGAGTAAGGTCGGTGAGAGGTGCCGCGACGTGCGCGAAACCCTTGATGAACCGACGGTAGTACGAGCAAAGACCGAGAAACGAGCGGACCTTTTCGAGCGAATTGATGTGACGTGGATCAATCGAGCGTACCGCCTCGACTTTCTTGGGGTCCATCTCGAGACCACGACGAGAAACGACGTGCCCAAGGTACTCGCCCTTGATAGCGAACAAGATGCACTTGGAGGCCTTACACGAGAGACCGGCCCACCGGAGGCGCTCGAGGACGAGATCGAGACGGTGAAGCATTTGCTCGAATGAGGCGTCGATGCGTTCTTCGAGCGTGCTGCCTGTACCTGTCGACCAAATCCCGATGTCGTCCAGGTACGGCATGCAAATTTCCCATGCGAGGCCTTGGAGCACCGCGTCCATGAGACGACACATGTAGGAAGGGCCGGATTGGACGCCGAACGGGAGGTAATTGAACTCGTACTTCTGGCGGTGGGTGCAGAACGCCGTGATGGGTTTGTCCTCCTCCTTGATGGGCAGACACCAGAAGCCGGAGGCGAGATCGAGCAAGCAGAGAAAGAGAGAATCTCGAGAACCTTGGCCTCGGGATAGACGATCGATAGCTTCGACGGTGAGCGGTAGAGGGCTGTCCGAGATACGAAGCTTCGAGTTCGTGTCGCGATAGTCGACGCAGAAGCGAACAGATCCGTCCTTCTTGCCGACTAGGACGACCCGCGAAGCCCAAGGCGAATTCGACTTGCGGATGATGCCCGCCGCCTCCATCTCGGCGACGTGCTTGTCGACGATGGCGCGGCCCTCGTCACCCATCTTGGACGGAGCGTGTCGGTGGGCTGTAGCACCGGGGAGGAGAGGCAGCTCGACCTCCATGACGTGCGTGTGCCGAGGGTTCTTCGGGTCGAGGGCGAACGCGTCGATATGCCGTGCCAGCAGGCAGCGTACGCGCTGCTTCTGGGACGGCGACAATTGCTTGTCGGGGTCAATGGTGATAGCGTCGAGGAGCGCGCGCTGTGCCTCGGTGAGCGAGGACTCGGGGTCGTCTCCATCACCGGCGGCTGTCGACCGCGCCTCGTGCAACTTGTACTCGATGTGAGCTGACGCCACCGGCGAGTACGCAGGAAGAGTTACAGGTCGTGGCGCCAAGTTCCAAACGGTGATCAACACCTCTCCCTCCGGAGTTGGAGTTTCGACGCTAGTGGCGACCATTGGAGGAGAATCGAGGCCATCACGAGGCGGTAGACGGTCGACGAGGATGGCGGAGTCGGGGTAGTTCTCGATGACCTCTAGAGGTAGGCGAACAGAGAACGTACCCTTCGATCGCGCGGGGATGGTGATGGGCTGCCTGGTGTACAGAGCAAACTCTTTCAACGAGGCAGCCGACGACGGGGATCCCTTTGCGAAAAGCGGCTCGACATCGACAGCGGCGAACGAGGGAGAAGGAGACGAAGGAGGACTGCGAGTGAAGTCGAAACGAGGGGGCGGCTCGAGCTCGGGATCGAGGGGCGGCAATGGAATCGAAGACGGCATCGCCGGCGGCGACTCGCCGTGAGCCTGGCAGGATGAGAGATCGTCCGCGATGGGGACGAGCGGCGAGTCATCCGCCTGAGGCGAGTCGGCGGAGATCATAGCGACTAGCGGTGCCGAAGAGATACGAGGGCGAGTAGATACGAGGGATGGAACGCGACGATCGTTGACCACAAGGGTCAAGCGGCCATCACGTTTCGCATCAGGCGACAGTTCGATACAGGCGGCGTATGCTTCCAGGAAATCGTTTCCCAGGAGAAGCATAGGCGCGCCTTCGACGACGAGAAAGCGGTGCCGAAATTCGACACCGGAGAGGGAGAAAACCAACGTAGCGTAGCCGCGAGTTCGAAGGGGGTTACCATCCGGTCCGACAACGGCAGGTCGGTCCGAAGCGTGTTCGATCAAGACGCAAGCGTCGCGGGGCAATGCAGCCAACAACTCGGTGG
The DNA here is from genome assembly GCA_018136815.1 of Isochrysis galbana. Taxonomy (NCBI): domain Eukaryota; phylum Haptophyta; order Isochrysidales; family Isochrysidaceae; genus Isochrysis; species Isochrysis galbana. The sequence goes on from CM030931.1 coordinate 4,015,240, forward strand.
TCACAACCGAGGGGCCGGCTCCCGTGTCGGCGAGAGTCTTGTTGACGGCGAGAGCGGAATCGACGATATAACGAGTAGGGCCCGTAGCGGATTGACGGCAAACGATAAGATCGCGAACATATAGGCAGTGACGGGGGTAGAGGCTCGGCGGCGTGTCGGAGACAAGCCTCGCCGGTACCTCCCTGGTCACAGAAGCGACAACAGCAGGAAGGCTGAGAGCAGGCGTGAAGCCCGAGGGAACGAAAGCGGCGTGCCGCTGCTTATGGTCGGCAATGACCTCAGCAACTGAGCGGCGAGCGGGGCGGTCGAGCGGAGGCAGCGGCGGGTGCAAGTCCGGCAAGGCACCCAAGCCTAGGCGAGATGGCGGCGTCGGAAGCAGAGCAAGGCGTTCCTGGCCTGACCAGGTTAGACGCAAGGCGGCATGCCAACCCTCTGGAGTAAGCGTGTCCGGAAAGGAAACGGAGGCACACGTCTCCAAGAGAGGAGGCATCGGCACAAACGGCGACGAGGACGAGGGAGAGGGAGAGGGAGTAAGGATCGGCAACGGCTCCTCCTCCACCGCGGGCGAATGAAGGCGGACCTCTGCGTCGAGAGCCGACGCTAGCGACGGAGACAACGGCAGCCAGGCATACGAGATCGAGCCGTGCGCACCGCGCACCGCCGTCCATACACGCCAGCGGTTGCGGACCTTACGAATCATCCGAGCGGGACGAACGGGTAACAACGACGAGCGGGGCGACCCTAGCCACGGCCGCCACTCCCTATCAATCGCGGCGACACTCGAAACATTCGAAGGCTCAGAATTGGAACCAGCCTGAGCCGCCAACCGGCTTGATTGCAGGTCACGAGCCTGAGATAGGAGGGAGGCGGCGGACGCGGCCGGACGAGTCGGAGTACGACGGCAGTAGTCGAGGACGACGGGCATCCACTGCATCGCCATCGCACCGGCGATACCCACGTAAGTGCGGCTGCGCATCGAGCCGCGATGAGGGGACATGGGGAGGTTTGCCATTGCGTGCTGGCGACCAGGAACAATGCACGTCGGCACGAGCGGAGGAAGGCTGGGCGAAAGGTAGAGCCCCGTAGCCTTAGTATGTCCCGTTCCATGTTGCCATGGATGGACGTATTGCGTGGCTTCGAGACCCCCGAGTAGCGACTTGGCATAGTGGTGCATCTTCGGGTTCTCCACCGCCAGAAACGGAGCCCTGGCGTTCAAGCGACGGCGAAATTGCGCGACGTCGCACTTAGCGATCAGCACGTCGGCATGCAAGCACGGGTTAGCGCAAAGGACCGAGTCCCTAACCGCATCGAGGACATAGGCCATGATGCGAGGGTGGCCTTTCTTTGGATCGCGAGCGGCAAGGAGGAGGCCATTGAGAGCGTCCTGCCAGTCCACGCCCGAGGTGAGCGAGCCCTCGAGTGCGCGGATCAGTTGCATGCGGAATCCATCCCAGGAAGCAGCCGCCTTGTTCGGGTCGGTAGAGCGAAGGTCGGCGGGGAAGCGCAGCGACTGGAGGCTCTCAAGACTAGACTTAGCATCGCGAGTGCCGCCCTTAGTGCGGACGAACGTACGAGCGCGTACCCATTTCGTAAGGGTGCGAGTTGTGTAAATGATGCGAGCGTGCCAGGACTCACCCGAGGGGACCTCCCGAGCCGCCATCACCTGGTATTCGAGTGGGGCACTAGCGGAGTCGGAGTAGGCCTTGCCGTGGCGCCCATAGTGCCGTAGCCATTGTTCAAGAATGTCCGGCTCATCAGACAGGGCTGGGTCCGCGGGAGGAGCGGCGTGGCGCTTAGCGTGACGTCGACTCTCCCGGTTACTGTGCTGGCCTGACTTGGACTTAGAAGCGTGGGGGCGGAGAGATCGGCGAGAGTTAGAATTTAAACCTTCGGGGACCATCATAGACGGCCGTCCCTCCTTAGTATGATAACCTTTGCCTGAGGTAGCATAGTGGCTACCCTTGGCGCGGCGAGGCTTGCGGCGCGAGTCCGTAGATTCGGATGATCCGTCGGAATCCGAATCGCTGGTCGACGAGTAGTTGGACGAACGCGGGCTGGAGACCGGAGATGAGGACTGGGAGGACGATGAAGATGGGGAGCTATAGCGGCGGCGGCGGCGGGTCTTCTTCTTGTTTTTATGAGCCTTTTTAGATTTCGGTGAGGAGCGAGGGAGCGGCGGTGGAGGAGGCAAAACAGTTTCGCCGCCATCTTCGGATGGAGGTGGAGGCGGGCTGGCTGCCTGGACTGGTGTAGGAGGGAGTCGGCCCCGCTCAATCGCGTTGGTGACTGCGGCGAGCTGCTGTGAGAATTGGGCGGCCATGGCCTGCATGAGCTCAATGTAACGCAGCTCGACGGGGTTGAGCCCCGGTGAAGCCGACGAAGTTGGCGGCGGAGCCGTAGCAGACGGTGGAGAAGGAGAGAGATGAAGAAGGGAGTCGGGCAGCAGGCCCGGGGCCTCTCCACAACGAGACGGCTGACTTGGGGCGACCGAGGCGACCGAGAGGCGTTCGAGCGATGGATGGTAGGGCTCGTAGGCGGCCTCCGAGTCCGATGGTAATGGTGGCGGTGCCTCGAGACATACGCGAGAAGAGGGGAGGAATCCTTCCAGAGGATTATCCTCACCCTGGAAAGACTCGGGCTTGGACCTGTCCTCCATGGGCTCCGGCGGCGATGGCGGAGATGATGGTGGGGGGACCGCAGAGAGATCAGGAGGCGAGGGAAGGGAGGGCATCATCTCCCCCTGTGAAGGTGGTGGTGGATGCCCATCCGGAGAGGAGAAAGGGGGCAGGGCAGGCATGATGCCCGACTCTGCAGAGGTGGGGGTGACCCCCATTGAGACGTCCAGCGCGGGACGCACCGGGAACGATTCTACACCTGACGAATTGTGATGGCCCTTAGGGCCTGAGGGCAATGAGGAAGGTGGCAAGCCGGCGGCAGGCGCGGCTGAGGAGACGGCTTCGGAGACGATGACGGGCTGAAGCCCGTCAGCAGAGGAAGGCGGGCAGGCGGGCTTGAGCGAGGGCGAGGACGGCGGCGAGAACGACATGGAACGAGCGGCGAGAGGCGAGGGCGAGTGAGAGGAGGGCTGTGATGGCAGGGGCTGGCGAGGCGAGGCGAGTTTGTTGGGTACGAGTGTTACGAGAGCGAGAGCGACGAGAGCGAGAGCGACGACGGATGACGACTGACGACAGGACGACGGACAGAGACACCCAGGAAAACACCCCGACTCTCGCCCCACGACTTTCTCACATAACTCGACTGAAATCAAAACCAAACACTCCGATCAGACAACGACGGACGACGATCAAAGGGCGATCTGTCGGCGATCTTGTCTGGAACGGGAATCGCACCATAACGGAAACGAGGGGCAATCCTGCTGCACAAGATTCCAAGAGACCTACCAAATAAGACGAAAGGAGTGCGATGTGCCTAAGGGGGAGATACGAAGAGGTCGCAAATTAAACCTGATTGCCCCCAGAAGCAGATAAAGAACCGCAGGGGAGATAGCAAATTAAACCTATCTGCGAGGCGCCTGGGAGGAAGAAAGGTAGGGAAACTTCCCTTCTCTTTCGAGAGAAAGAGAGAGGGCGCTCCACAACCCACGATCCCATGCATCCAAGCGAAGCTTTTGACCGAGAACGAGAACGAGAGAATTATAACGATAAATACCGAACGACGAAGAGAAGAGCGAAGCCTAACGAGTGTCGATTCGCGAATGCGACATGTACCCGTACCGCCCAATCAACAAAAGGACACTCCGAAAACTCACGCAAACAGTCGCCACAATCAAAGAAACGAGTCCGGAGGAGAAGAATGCAGCCAACCGAAACGAAGCCCTCGTCAATGATCAATGAAGTAGAACGGCCCTTAGTAAGCCCTTAGGAGTAAAGTATAGCTCGCGCCGCGCAGTGCAATCCTCGAGGGAAAGATGACCCCCTTCTTTTTTTTGTTGTGCCGGCGCGCGCCCTCCGCTGCACGCCCTCTCACGCTCTCGCAGACGCGCGCGCGACCCGCCAGAGATGCTGCGCAACAAGGTGAAGGAGCCCCTCTGCTGCTGCGAGCTGGGCTGGACGATCGAGCAGATCGCTTGCTGCCCCTTCACCGATTGGTCCCATCTGATCGCCGTTACGGGCGAGAATACAGCGCTACTTCGGCTGAGCGAGACAGACAGCAGCAGCTTCGTGCTCAAGCCCGCTGCCAAACATCTCTCCGCATTCGAGGGGGCCGCTCACACGCTTGCGTGGGGACGAGATGGCGATGTACTCAAGCTCGCGGCGATTCATGAAGGTTCAATTCGCGTGCTTCAATTCCTGGGTGATGTCCCAAAGGGGTCGATCAGCACCTCACTACCTGCTGAGTTCATGGGAGCAGACGTGTATGACTCCTGCTATCTACCTCAGAGTGATCTGCTCGCAGTCACAGGAGAAACTTGCCGATGCGACTTGCTTCGCATAACTGGTGACGCCATGGCTTCACATCTGGAAGTTGAACGTTCGATACATCTCCGTTCAGAGGGTGTGTCCGTGCGTGTACATGCTGAACAGCCCGACCATCTAATGGTAGCCGAGGCGGGAGGGACAGTTCATTTTGTCGACTTGCGCGCTCCGAATCGCCATTGCCCTGCGATTTCTCGCACTCTTCCTTCAGCAGCGTGCGGGAAGACCGGACTGCGCGATGCTGACTGGTGTCCAGCCGATCCGCATCTAGTCGGAGCAGTTGCCGGCTCTCAGTGGTTTGGATGGGATCTGCGACACGGCGGCAGCGGCGGACTAGATGCGTTGGCACACGTTGGCGAGCCTGAGGCGCACGGCACCCTGGCTTTCCGCTGGGCACCAAGGACGCCCCACTTTGCCATCATGACTAAGGGCCCAGAGGCCAGCATCCACACCCTAAGTACCGGTGCAGGACGCGACGAAAGGGGTACTTGGATCGTCGAGACTGCACGCACTCAAACAGTGACACATTGCTTGCAGACACGAATCTCCTCCATGTCATGGCTCCACCACGATACCGGGCTAGATGGTGAAAATTTACTTGCAGGCTCGGGAGACAGCAAGATTTGTATCTGGAGTGTGTAATTCTGAAGGCCCATGATGTACCGTGAGAGTTCAGAGCTAAGAGTTCATAGTTGAGGGTCGATCCGCCGTTCTTCTCGACGCTGAAGTGTACAATTCATCTCCGGGGGATGGGTCCCGAGGCACCGGACACCGGGTATTTCGCCTCAACCTCGATTTTCCCAGATTTCTAGCGACACGCACGATGACGATCACCGGCGAAGCCCTCAAGAGGCTCTTGTATTCCATGGCTTTGGCACAGTGGTCCGGACGCTGACACTTAGCTATTTGCCATAACGCGATATCTCTGGCCCCTCCCAAACCCGATGACCCGCAACACTTAGAGGTAGGGAACATTTGAAGAATCGGGGCTAATTACGGCTAATACCTACATTGGGCACGGCTCAACTAAGTTTATACTTAGTTCGCCCATGGGGGGGCACGAGCCCCCCCCTCTCTCCACTCCTCCCCTGCCATGGGGGAGGAACCACCCATGCTCCTGGCACGCCTGATGGCTTGCCAGGAGCCCACTGCCCTGCTGACCCACTCTCCCAGTGGCAGGCTCGCCTGCCTCGCGCGTCCTGGCCTGTCGTGGCCAGCCCATCGCTCCAACCCCCCCTCCCCCCCTGTTCGACAGGCAGACAGGTGCAGAGTGGGGGCCCCTGAGGCCCAGGAGCGCCGGCGCCAGCGAGGGAGAGGCAGGGGAGACCAGGGCCCAGCCCCAGCCTCCTCTGCCCCCTGAGCTGGCCTCCACGAGCCTCCAGGGGTCGCCAGAGGCAGCTGCAGGCCCGTCGCAGGCGCGCCATCGCGCGTGCCTGCAGGAGAGGGGAGAGAGAGCGCGGAGAAGGGAAAATATGTAAGTCTCGCACCTGTTTACAGGAGAAGTCGGGACTGAGAACGCCGCCAGCCCGGTAGGCATAGGAGGAAGGGGGGAACGGATCACCGGGGGGGGGCGCGGGCCACCGACCATATCTAAGCCCTTTTCCCCTATCCCCCTAGTAGTGCACGGGGGGAGTCGCCTGATGGCGGGGGGGAAAGGGCCGGGAGAGAGGGGGTGTAGAAAGTTTTGCTGCGTGAGTAGAAAGTAGAGGGTCCACGGCCGCGTGTGCGGTGAGACTATTAAGAAGTTAATTACATTGGGCACGGCACTGTCTACCTTACCATGACCAACGCCCTTCAAGTTCCCCTCCCTCGCCCTCCCTACTCCTACTCCTTCCCACCACTTTCTTTCTTCTTTCCTTTTTGTGATCGGTGTCTGGGCTAGAGCGTGCGCGCAAAGGACGAGGGCAGGGAGTAGAGTATTAGAGGCTCAGCGTAAAACTCCGAGCGCAAATCGTGCGTAGACTGCCAAGAGGTAAGAGGTGGCAGTGTGGCAGTGGAACAATAACGCAACAGCAGCGACAGAAGAACACAGGCGAGAACCATATTTAAATAAATAATAAAACATCTGAAGATTCGGGCTACTCACGCTAGCTATACAGTCCACGTACTCACGGTACTCACTCACGACATCGCCTATACCCCAGTTTACTCACTCCCTTACACCACCCCCTTCATTCCTTTGTCTTTGGTATCGGGGGGGGGGGGCCGCCGCGTGCACTACAACGGGCCAAGTGCAGGGGGTGGGCTGGGGCAGACCTGCTGGTGTGGTGTTCCTGTGGCAAAACAAACGTAAACGCCTGTTGCATGTGACACTTCGTGCCCCTGGGAGGTCTCGGTCCCCTCTTCTCGCGTCTTTTTCAAGTATCTCCGCGTTTTTGCGGCATTCGTGTGTCGCTCGGGGTATACCGTAAACAGGCGTGAGTCTTACCTTTTCTTGGGTCAGATCGCGTCGTTTTTTTGTCGTTCCTTTCTCGCGGTTCTCTTCGTTCTCTTACGGGCGTGCGATGCCTGCGCGCGCCATGGCACCCCTCTGAGGGGACCCTCGGGTCCCCCCAGAGGGCCAGCTGGGCCAGCTCAGGGGGCAGTGGAGGCTGGGGCTGGGCCCCTTGCCTCTCCTGGCTCTCCCTCCCTCGCTGGCCTCGCTGGTCCTGGGTGCCCTCTTGGCGGCTCAGGTGGCCTGTGGCTCAGTGGTGGAGTGGGGGGTCAGTACGATCAGGGGCCAGTGCAGGCGAATGCGTGCGGCGCGCGATGCGCGCTCGGCGAGGGTCTGTGCCAGAGTGATGTCAGCTCAGCGGGGAGGCACGAGCTCCCCCCTTCTCTCCACTCCTGTCCCCTACTGTGGGGGAGGGGGAGGAACCGAGAACCGAGGAACCATCGCACTCCCCGGCCATGCCCTACCTATGTATGGCATATGGCATATGGCATGCCAGGGCGCAGCATGCACAGCTGGCCCACTCTCTCCCTGGCAGGCTCGCCTGCCTCGCTCGCCCTCGCGGCCAAACAAACTGTGGGGCGCCAAGCAGCTTTAGTAGCCGCCTATCCCCTATCCCTATCTATTTTTGAGAGTGGGTGTGATTGCCAGTACCATTACTTGTTCCTTCCTAGACTATTAGCAATCGCAATGACAAATACAACGTTGGCAATCGCAATGTAGGCTGATTATGTTTATGGTCTCCGGCTGGGGTTTATGATCTCCGGCGGAGGCTCGTTTCAGCGCCCTGCCATGGGCTTCCAATCTTTGACTTCTTCTCCTATTCCCTCCTCCTATGTCCTATGCCTACCTGCCTACCTCCTACCTAAACCTAACCTAGGCAACACAATTACACAATTTCCCTCGTCTATTATTTCAGGCACCAAACATCTACATTAAACTTCTTAATGATCTCGCCCAACATCCCACATCTCTAGCTTAATCTCCCACCAAACGCCGCACCTCGCACCCCCCACGACTCCACATCGCAGGCTCGGTGCGCAACACAGCCCCATATTCCACTCTTCACGTGACAACACCCACGAAAACCACAAACAAGAGAAACCGACCGTCCGATGGCGCGAGGGAAGGCCGAGGAATCGACCATCGGGGATCGGTGCACGCCGCCTGCCACTGGAAACCCCGAACACTGAGCCCCTAGGTAGAGCACGAGGGGGCGAGCCGCAAGGCGAGTGAGAGGGAGTGATAAGGGATGCGGGCGCGGCTGTCAGAAAATGTCACAGAGTCGCGCGCGCGGTGTGAATATTAAGAGGTTTTTTTTCTCCCCCACAGCTCCTCGCTGATGAACTGCACTTGCCACCCCACCCATTTATCTAGGTCCCTCTGCGCTGCAAGCAAGACCGCAACAGGGTCCCCGCGTGGGGCGTGGGGGGTTGTGGGCTGTCTGGGTGTGGAGGGAGGGGTGGCCTCCAGATAGTGAAGAGCTTGGTGGCACAAGAGGGGAGAGGGGAAGGATGCTTGCGCTTGCCGCCGCGGCAGGGAGTCCTGGCTCCTGAGTGAGTGGTGAGTGGTAGCCCCATACCTTGGTCTTTTGTCGCACCGTGACCCATATGATAGTTCATAAAAATTTGATCTGCTAGTATTTGGTTGCGCATCGCTTTCACTCACACAGCCACTACTTTACTTCGACAGTTCACGTGGATGCGCACCGACCGATGCCGATGTGTCTAGACAGTATCACTACCACGTTGCTGACCACGATGCGCGCCAGCAAAAAATGCGCATCGATACGAACACAAATGGCGCTTTTTCACGATCACCGAGTATGCTATTGGTGTGAATCGAAGCCTGCATTTGAGTCAAGCTCGTGACCTGTAGCTATGTCCACGCGTCGAAAGCCTACTTTCTCCAAGAAATAGGTTGCGTTCTCACCTACGCGTGGGGCCTCGACCACCAACTTTCGTGAGCCGCCATTCTTCCAACGCTGCAGGTGCAAAAGGGCCCCGTCCTCGATTTGAGGGTCAGATATGTAACGCCGACGAAACCAGGCGCCGTTAAGGTAATAGAAGCTCCAAGACCCAACAAGTCCGCTCGGGCCAAAAGCGCTTGAGTTCACACAAAATTGGTCAAATGGAGCAATCCATGGGAAGGCACATTCATGTGTTATTGGAAGTGGCAAGAATTCACCCTCTTCGCGATTCGGGTCATGTGTCCGAACCGCGCTACCCGGTGACGGCCATAGTGTTTCAGATGACGGGCTGCACCCTGAAATGTAACCGATGCAACGTTGGAGGGCACGATTTTTGGTTTCTTCAGGCATGAAATCGGCTTGAGCTTTCTCATTGGTGAGGCACCTGCGAAGGACCGCACGGCCACGGCCTTGCCCGGACGGTGGAGCGCAGATATTCAAGTAAAATAGCCCGCCCTTGCGATCGTTCCAAAGCTGAGCGTGAGAGGAGGTAAGGAACGCAGTCAATAATACCTACTACAAGATGCAAGTGCTGATAGAGTACGTTCAATCGCAACAGAAAGTAATGTCCGTGTCAGATGTGGGCTAAGGGATCCATGAATGCATGGAGTCTTCCATTTTGGTAGTATACGACGATGACACGTGCACACGGCCTTCTGCGCCAAGCACGATTGTGTACTCGACACGTCTTACCTTGGGTACATACTTGATACGAAGGTCCTTCTTGGATACAAAAGTGCGTGTCATACAGCCCTCGTCTGCCACGTGGAACGGCATCGGAAGGCTCCTACCCCTGCGAATCTCACGCTCATGTAGGAACTGTCTGAGCCGTAGTTCGTACAACAAGCCCCTTGAAGGCTCGCTGCTCCCGCCAAAGTACTCGCACCCAAGCCACACCATGGAAGTCGCTGGAGATATCCGAACCATCGTAAATTGACCGTGGAAGAAGAGCTGTGTGTTGTCGTCATGGTAGCGATAGGTGACCACATCATAATGATGGAGCTCATCGTGGTTAATGTAACGTTCCAAATCGCCCACCACCATGTCGATGTCAGTGAATGCCCAATGTGTGTACTCTTGAAGATAGTCTGTCCGGTAGTGGGAAGATAAGGAGAGGGACTTTGCTAGACGATTGTCTACTTGAGGGAAATCTAAGCATGTGCAACTTTGCGCTTTTGCTTTGCCAGCGAGCTAGGCCGCGCACCGGCGAACACGTCTCCGAACATCGGCCTCTTCTCAGTGATCGCGTACGTTGCGTTGGCAAAGTCTTCCTGCAGCAACCTTACGTAAATATCGCTCTTCGCTTCCTCCCCGAATATCTTGGCGAGCCTGGTCCCAAAAAGGCGTCCAATTCCGCCAGCCCCAAGCGCGTGGAAGTGCACGTTAGGCGGCGTCACCGCGGCGGAGGGCAGAACATCCTCAGCAAAGGTCTCATAGAAGAAGAGCCAGTCAATGGTGGTGCCGCCGCCGACGCAAGAAGCAAGGAACATGGGGAACCACGGGGGGAGCTTAGTGCCCAGCCAAGGCACAAGCATCGCCAGGCGCGGACGCTTCCGCCTCCCATGCCACGCCGCGCCGGCGGAATCGATGGGAGACGAGGCGGTGCCCAAGGCGGACATGCGAGTGCGATGAAAGAGAAGATTCTACTACTAAAATCAAAAATACGCACATTATGGAAGTGAGGAGGTTTAGAAAGTAGAAAAGAAACGTTGAGCCCTGAAAAAAAATGCCCTGGAGGATCGGGGCCACGTTCCTAACCCACGTTCCTAACCCTAACCCGACCCACCGTAGTGCACACGGGTCACAGCCCAGGAGACCGAACACAAAGGAAAGAAGGGGTGACGAAGGGAGGCGGCTTGCCTACTTGCCTATTGCCTATTGCTATTGCCTACATCCCGGTACCAGCACAGCGCACAGCAACGGGCCGCGTGGAGCGTGGGTAAGAGCTAGAGAGAGAGTGACGTAGTGACGTAGTAAATAGTAGATGTCAGGGCGGTCAAACAGGATTTTTTATTTGGGATAAAAAAATGACCAGGGTAGCCGCGTGCGCGCGCTGTGACTGTGAGGAGCTGGGGGTGGGCTGCGCGGGCGCAATGACGAATGACGCCAGAGGGTCAGGGGGCAGTCGGACTGTCGGCAGCCCGACACGGCGCTGCATCGGGCGGGAATCAAATGCCAAATGTAGCTTTGATATAGATATAAAGGAACCGATGCCGCCGTGGGCGCGACCGCAAATTCTTTACGGGTTACGGGTAGAGCGTGAGAGCGCGCGTCGTGACGTCGTGACAGTGACAGTGTCGGAGCGAAGCTCGTTTCCTCTTTGGGAACGAGTCGCGAAGGCGCACCGGCGGCTAGCGCGGCGCACAGTTCATCCGGGGAGCCCGGAACGGGCTCTCATGTGGAGAACGGGGGAGGCCAATGACGGGCATTTGAAATTGACGTCAAATTGACGGTCGGAGGGGCACGGAACGCGAATCGGAGGGACGGAGAGCGTAGGTAGGAGGTAGGGAAGGGCGCGGCGAGCAGATACAGCTTATTTGCTTATTTGGGACTCGTAGGGACTCGTAGACTCAAAAGGATGACTCGGGAGACTCGGGGCTTGGGGGTACTTACTCAGGGGGCTGCAGGCTGCAGGTCACCAACAGGCGATACACAGATAAAGATACACAAACACAAATCAACACTCTCTCTGCACTCAAACATAAACAGTAACAGGCCAGAAACATACGTAAAACGGACCCCCTCTGATGAGCAGATCCAGGAGTGCCCGCCAGAAAAAGAGGAGAGAGAGAGAGAAAGAAAGAGGGAACGAGGGCTCGAGGGTCAAAACACAATTAGGCCTGAGCCAAAATATGTACTTATTTTTCTACATATTTGGGTGGGCTTTCGGCCTGTACATATTTACATATTTTTACACATTTACTACATATATTTGGGGGCGCGAGCCGCCGTGCGCCCCGTGCCAAGGGGAGGGGCAGCGAGGCAAGAGGCGGGGGAGAGGGGGGCCATGGCTCCAGGTGAGCTGCCTGTCTGCGCTGCTAGCCCCATTTGTGGTGCGACACGCGCGGATGCATGGCCACTTTCACGAGGCTCCCATGCCCTCGCCACGCAGGTTCGCGCTTGCGGCACACAGCAGCGCGCGCAAGCAGAAGCAGGAACGACGAGGCCCCCGGAGGGTTTTTATTGTTTATTGGGCATCACGCCACGGTCAAAAATGCAGCCCAACCATTGCTAGTTACTAGTACTAGTAGTTAAAAAGCCCCTGTTTGACCGCCCTGTAGACTGTAGATGTCGTGCGCTACCTTGTTGATTGTTGACAACGGCTTGTTCTACGATAGTAATAAAGATCATTAGTGCCGCTACTGCCACTAGCCATGCACCAACCTGCTAAGCTGCTAAGCCACGACACACATGACCGTATTGAGAAGGTGCAACTTGAGGTTCGCTTTTCTTTTTCATGCTCCCCCGTCTATTTTGGGTAGTATGTAAGCAGCTTTGCCCGACGAGCGCCAGGCGCCAGGGGTTTCTGAGAGGGCGAGCGTGACCCGTGCGGAGGAAAGAGGCGGTCCTCCTCGTTCCGAACCCGGCAGTTGCGCGCGTTCTCCCGAATCACCCCCCCCCACCACCACACAAACATAAGACAAGAAAACAATCTTTGCTCTTTGCACGATTTCTCAGGGGTGGAGATTTTTGGAATTTGAGCGGCCAATTCTTGGAATTGTGATCAGCGATCATCGCCTTGCTTCGACACGGTGGCGACGCGGGCGAGCAGGAGCAGGGAGGGCACCATCAGAAGTTGCAAGTTGGCGTGTGGTGAGTGTGGTGAGTGCCGCCACTGACTGCAGACATCGGCAAGGCTTCGGCATTTAGAGTCTCAAGTCGGATCACGACCGTAATCTCCATACTCAGATCGAGCGAGACTCGCAACACCTCTCCCCCCCGGCACCGCGGGCCGCGGCTGCTTCGACTCGAATCTGTTTCTCTTCTTCTGTCGGAAGACACGTTCTCTTCGCGAAAATCAGTGAAGGTCCCTCGCGACGCTGAGCAGACTCGCTTCACTCCCCTCTCGCCCCTCGCCGTTCTTATGGCCCCCGGCCCGTCCGTGTCAAAAGCTTATCTCTTCTTCTCTTTGTCTAGGAGTACGTGGGGGAGGAATGAACAATCGCCTGCTGGAGGAGACTCTCCTCTCTCTCTCCCTCCCTCCCTCTCTCTCCCTCCCTCTTCCCCCCCCCTCTCTCCTCTCCCCCCCCCCCCTCCTCCCCCTCTCTCTCTCTCCCCCCCCCCCCCCCCTCCCCCCCCCCCCCCCCCTCTCTCTGTTCCCTCAGGAGAGGAGAGAGAGAGAGTACTCTACCTACGAAGTCGAAACCTCAGAAGTTTGCCGAAGCCCCGTCTTCAAAGTCTCAGTTCTGAGGTTTGGCCGCCGCACCCTTCAAGGCCAACACCTCTCCCTCCGCCCCCGAGCCTCCCCACCCACTCCACCTACCTCATCCCTCCCCACGTCACTTCCAAGCCAAACTCCATCTACTCCATCCGTTGCACCCCATCATTTCAGGTCTCGACGCCCTCCCTCCCATCAACAGCCGAAGGGGCGGAGAAGGGCGGCGATGAAGGGATGGCCCGCCGACGTCTGGGCGCCATACGCCCAGCCCAGCAGCTCAGCACTGACCGTTAAGCACCAAAGCGAGAGTATGCAGCTGCGCATGAAGCTGATCGTCGTACTCTCCATCCTTGTGGGGCTGTCGTCCTTCATCATCCTGACTCTTACCGTGCTCTTCGTTGAGGGTGAGCCAGTGTGCTGCTTAGTGCATTGTGCTCCGAACCCACGATGTGCACGCCGGGAGACGCGCCAAACGACCATGCAACTGCAGCCAATCCCTGATTCAAGTCCGCATCCATTAGAGGACAGCGTCGATTCTCTTTTCCAACCGAACCGTCTTTCTTGCAAGCTCACCATTGATGCTGGTGATATCAAGTCATTCGGTCTCGTCGTTGCTGTGAGTGGCTTGAATGGTGCTCGACCACTTGCGGAGGGAGACGTGAAGACCCGCCAAATTGAGACGCGAAGAATTACCTGTGCGTGTCTACTCACTGTTTACTAGGACCACTTGGTGTTTTGGTGCATATCTCCATGTTCGATTCTCAGCCACGCTACGAAATATATTGCGTTCTCAAGTGTTGCTGAGTGCAACCGTTCCAGAAGAGCTGCCCATGAGAGACCTGATGGCGCACACCCTTGTTGTAGTGCCAGCCCAAAGAGCACGACCCATCACTTGCTGGCAATAGGCTTTGATGGACCATCCTTTCTTGTACCAACGCAAGGACTACGACAGAGTAATCTATTGACTCAATCGCGCACGCCGGCGGCCTCGCTGCCACGGCAAACCTAATAATAAGCGTAACCGCGTGTGAGGAGAGCCAAAATCTGCTCTGCACTACTTAAGGCCTGGATCGGAGTGCGGAGTCCAGGCAGGCCTTCTATTTGTCTTGTGTTGGATGCGGCTGTGTGGACTGTGTGCCGTGGCATACATCCCGCACTGTTGAGAGTGTTTGACGCTTGTGTTTGCCTTTGCTATGTGTTGTCTTGTGAAGTGCCGTGCATTTTTTGCTGGGACGGCTTCCACTGTGTGATCCACTCCTGGGGCAGTGGCTAGAGTGAATGGCTCTTCTCTGGAAACGAGTTGGTTTAGGTTGTCTGTGGTGAATACTAGTCTAAGGCAGTTTAGGTCGATCCTTTTTTTTCAGAGAGGCCAAAACACGAAACATAAATGGCCCTCCTGGAACCCGCACCACCCGAACCGGGCCCAAGGTAGCGCACCTGGGCCGCATCCCGGAAATCGAAGACAAAGGAACGAAGCGGGGAAGGGAAAGGGGAGGAGAGAAGGGAACAGGGGCGATGTCGGATGGAAGGCGTAAGGAACCGGCCGATAGTTGGTGTCGTAGCCCTGAATACTTCAGATTTTTTTTATTATTGTCCACGTCGGGGCGGGAGGGGGGGAGGGGGCAGTAGAAAAAACTTTTAACATTCTTACCGCACTCGGGCGAATGGAACCACTACCTACTACACGTAGTATGTAGCATACTTTCAACACCCCCACTCCCACCGGCCCTTCCCCCCCCGCCATCAGGCGGCTCCCCCCGTACACTACTTACTAGGGGGATAGGGGTGAAGGGCTTAGATATGGTCCGGTGGCCCGCGCCCCCCCCCCCCCCCGGTGATCTTCCCCCCCCTTCCTCCTGTGTCTCCGAGTGGGCGGCCGACTCTGCCCCGACTTATCCTGTAAACAGGAGCGGGACTTACCAATTCTTCGGTGGGCGGAGCGCTCGAGCTCGAGCTCCGCCCACCCCCTTCTCCGCGCTCTCTCTCCCCTCTGCTGCGGCACGCGCGATGGCGCGCCTGCGGCAGGCCTCCAGCTGCCCTCTGGCGACCCCTGGAGGCTCCTTGTCGCATCCAGAGTATTTTATATACTCTATGCGGATGCGGTGTCTCCATCATGCGTTGTGTGAAGAATTAACTTCTTAATATTCTCACCGCACACGCGGCCGTGGACCCTCTACTTTCTACTCACGCAGCAAACCTTTCTACACCCCCTCTCTCCCGGCCCTTTCCCCCCCGCCATCAGGCGACTCCCCCCGTGCACTACTAGGGGGATAGGGGAAATGGGCTTAGATATGGTCGGTGGCCCGCGCCCCCCCCCGGTGATCCGTTCCCCCCTTCCTCCTATGCCTACCGGGCTGGCGGCGTCCTCAGTCCCGACTTCTCCTGTAAACAGGTGCGGGACTTACATACTTTCCGGTGAGCGGAGCCCTCGCTCCGCCCACCCCCTTCTCCGCGCTCTCTCTCCCCTCTCCTGCAGGCACGCGCGATGGCGCGCCTGCGACAGGCCTGCAGCTGCCTCTGGCGACCCCTGGAGGCTCCTGGAGGCCAGCTCAGGGGGCAGAGGAGGCTGGGGCTGGGCCCTGGTCTCCCCTGCCTCTCCCTCGCTGGCGCTCCTGGGCCTCAGGGGCCCCCACTCTGCACCTGTCTGCCTGTCGAACAGGGGGGGAGGGGGGGTTGGAGCGATGGGCTGGCCACGAGGGGCCAGGACGCGCGAATCAGGCGAGCCTGTCAGGGAGAGAGTGGGTCAGCATGGCAGTGGCCTCCTGGCAAGCCATCAGGCATGCCAGGAGAGTGGGTGGTTCCTCCCCCATGGCAGGGGAGGAGTGGAGAGAGAGGGGGGCTCGTGCCCCCCCATGGGCGAACTAAGTATAAACTTAGTTGTTAGTTGTGCGTTGTGTGAAGAAAATTGAGTGAGTTTTGTTTTCACCAGTGAGTTGTCTCGAAGTCTCGAAGCTCCGCCGCATTGCACGCCGAATTTGTTCGTTTGTCCTTACTGATTTCATTGGTTTGTTTGTGCGATGTTGCGTTAGTTTTCGGAGTTTTCTTGTTGGTGAGTGGGTGATGTGGGGTGGTGTCTCGTGGGCCGTCGTCGTGATGTAGCGCGCTCCCTCCCCCTCTCTCAAGACTTCTCTTCACTCTATGCCCTAACTAACCCTGATTGAGGCTTGCCCCACAATCAAGCTTCGGCTTGATTCTGTCAGAGCAAGGCTCATCTCACTCTTGGAGATTGCCTGCGAGGGCGCGCCGGCAGCTAGCGCAGAACGCGGTTCTTGTGGGGAGCTCATGGAGCTTTCCTCGGGGGTGACTACGGGCATGGTGATCGACGCACGACGCACGACGCACGCACGGAACCTATTGTCCCATCCGGGCTCCGTTACCCAAGACACAAGGTAGGTCCTAGGCGTCCACGCGAAGCTTTTGACAGAGAACGAGAGAACGCGGAGAATTAAAACGACACATGCCGAACGAAAGATTCAGAAAGAGAATTCTAACGAGTGTCGATTCGCGAATGCCACAAATATGGGACAGACTCAAGTTGAAGTTGATAGTTAAGCCATCAAATATCCATAATCCATATGCGATAATACCCATCGAAGAAAAATGATATTTCAAATATTTTAAGGGTACTGAGCTTACTTACAACATATTCAGCACATTCATTCAACACATTCAGCAGCGCTTGTACTATCGGCGACTGCCTCGCGTGTGGCTCCTGGGAGACGCGCCGGCGCGGTCCATGGTCCATGGCATGGTCCATGGCAGCATGGCAACTTACTAGAAAGTTAGTTGCATCGGGGACTAGCTAGCTAGTAAAGAGGGGTTTAAAGGGCGGGCCAGTTGTGCATTGAGTGTCAGCACGGTCATGGTGTGGGACCTGTCGCGTTAGTGGCAGTAGCTGTACTAACGCTCGGACATAATAAATAAATAGTAGAATAAGACATTGACATTGCGTTTTGATTCAAGCCGTTTTTTCGTTTATGGGCACCTCATGCCACTGGCACTTTGCTTCCCCGTACAAGGACACCATCCACGCCGCTGCTGTGCTTCGGCACTGGACCCGTCTGCATCAAAAGCATGCCTGCGTTGGCCGCATACCACGCGACAGGCCACGAGTGAAAGGAATCGCCAGGCAACGGAGTAAAAGTGGAGCGCGAAACTGCATGCGTGACATCGAATGTAACGGCGCGACGGAGGGGATGATTTGTTGCAGGCACCGGATCATCTGTGTTTATTACAGCCTCCGCATAGTCGGCGCGTTCTCCTGCGCTAACGCACACATAATGCAACAAAGAAGGAAGGGGGATGTTGAGCGAGCGCATATCCATAGCACCCATAGGAAGGAAGAGGATGATATCTATGTCTTGCCTGGTTACCCATCGCAGGTTGCTTTCCGTGCAGGGGATAGCGAAGCGCACCGAATCGAAGTACACCGTAGGCGCGCGGTTCGACGGCTAAACCCACGAGCCCAGAGGCGGTGAACGGATCCAACAGGGTCAGTCGACGATGAGGGGGTGTTGACGCGAGCCACGACGAAGCACCAACACGCTCACATCTGTCTGCAAAAGCGTTGCACGCAGCATTCGCGGCATGGCTGCCGACAGATATGCCAATAAAATGGACGGAGAGGAGGCTGCCTGGAGTCCCTCCCCCCGCCCACACGGCGAGCTCTCGCCCTAGCCGCGTTCCAAGTCTTCTTCCATTTGTGGCACTGCGCAGCTCGCCTCCCATCCACTGGCGCCAGTCGAACTCGACGACAAGCGCGCCATTTCCAGCGCGTCTGAGGGCGTCTGCCACAGCTGCGGAATTTGCGTCGGGCCCACCTAGCCCCGGGAAGAGTAGCACGAGGCTGTGCGGCGGCGTAGGCGGCAGAGAGGCAGCGAGGGCGCCCCATGGGTCGTAAGGCCCGAGCGGCAGCGGGGCGCGCATGTAGCCCTCGAGGCCGGCGAGCCCGGCGGTGGTGGCCGCCACCGCGCGAGAGAGCAGCGCGCGACGCGCGACGCCCGCCGCGCCCGCCACGCCCACGCAGAGCAGCTGGAGCAACATCCTCCGCCGACGAGCCATCAAATCTTGAGAGCAGACCAGACGGCCTCACACTATGGTACTCGATGAGATCTAAAAGGAGAGAAGGTTGTACTCCTACCGGTTCGCACCAAGCTTCTCGTACTCCTAAAGTGTCTGGAGTTTTGTAGTAGAAGGTAGAAGGGACGAAGGACGAAGGGACTCATAGTCCCCACGTGCCTTCGGGTACGCTATTGGGTGTCCTCCGATCTCGTCCCCTCGTTGCATCGCTAAGACCATGCTACACCTAGCCCTCGTCTCGCTACTCGGTATGAGCCTGCCTACGACAGCGCCCCACGCGCCACGCGCCACGCGCCATGCGCTTTACGCTCTACCGCTCTACTCGAACATGGTATATCCCCGCGACGAGTCTAGAGTCTATCCGCTATCCGGACGCTCGCGCTCGCATCGCTCATCGCTCGATCTCGATCGTCCTCAACCTCCACATGCCCGAATTACCCTTTGGGCTTCTCTCGACCACTCACAACTAAGTTTATAAGTATAAGGGCGGTCAAACACGGCTTTTAATTTCTAAGGGTGAAAATTCACCAAGTCTAGGGCGGTCAAACAGGGTTTTTTATTAGGCGTAAAAATGACCATCTCACGGTTAAGGAAATTTCAGGATTTTTTTCGGTAGAAAGTTCCCAATACACCCAACTAACACATATCCGGGCCCCATTGGGACCCAGACCTCCCCCTTGCCCCTTGGGCCCCCACAACAAAACGTAAGCAAATATAGACGAAAGACGCTAAAGTCGGAAAGGGCTTAAAGAGCTCAACTTCAAATCGAGACCGGGCGCGGTGCATGCCCGTTTTCGACGATCCACCTGGATGGGGGGCCCCGCCAGACACCAAATACACTGGGGCCACCCGCATCACAAGGAGCTCGATGAGTACAACGCGGCGAAACGTGTCACCAACTCGAAGGCCGAGCTCGACGCGTTGGTGAAACAATACGCCCTCGCTCTCAGTTTTTTCGACCGCTGGAAGCATTGCGGCGTCAAGACCGTGGCGGCAATGAACAGCGAGCTCGCAAAGATTGCCAAGGAGGTGGAAGGAAACATTGCCGAACATGGACGGCGAGCAGTACGGACGACGCAGCGGCAGCTCGACTGGCTCCGTGAGCAGGCCGAGATGCGCGTCATCGGCCTAGGGTTTGTTGACTTCAAGCTCCAATGGTCGTCGAGCACGGACGAGTACGTCGGCACAGTCTCTAGCCTCACGTCGCTCGTGAAGGACATTATCGAAGAAGAGGCGAAACGCCGCCGCGCTCACGAGCTGTTGTATTCCTGCCCATCTGAAGGCTGTAGGCATGAATATTCGTGTAAGGTACGCGCTCACAATTACAATTGAACAGTTCCCCGTGTTACCACTGACGCACAAGACACACAGATTCGGATTCCCCATGGTCTCAAGTCCAGGTTTGCAGATTTTGGTCTCGAAATTTGCGATTCGAATTTTGTTTTTGCTGTTACTATAATTGTTGGCTCGTTTAAGGTAATAAACCGGCATGACTTCGACTTCTCGTTCTGCAGTCGCTCTGCGAGACTCTCTCTCTCTCTCTCTCTCCGTCCGCCTCTCCTCGGCCGACGGCAAGAAGATTCGTCCAAAACATTCTCCGGTCCCAAGATATCTCGTGGACAGTGTCTGTGCTCAGGTGTCTGGAGAAAGGGACGTCTGTAGTGTGAACTGGTGTTTTGTGTCCGCTTAGCGTTTTCGCACATAACGTTACGCGCCTGTCCCCCCCCCCCCCCCCCCCCTCTCTCTCTCTCTCCCCCATCGCCACACGCACACCACGCACACTCGAACAAGTTTCGCTCTGGATTTCTCCCCCAAAACTTGGAGCTCTATCCACCACTCCCCAGCTCGGCGCGTACACACCGCCTTTTGGGGTGTGGCGCCACGTGCCCGATGGAAAGCGCCCCGGTCCGTCACGCCAGGAAGTGGGCCACATCCAGGTACCCGGCAGCACGGGCCTCGAGTGCCACCTCCGGCCACGACCGCCGGTGGAAGAGGCGCGTGAGCAGCGAGACGAGCTCGAGGTCGCCGGAGGTCGCCGCCGCCCTCACCCACGTGGTCTTCCACATCGAGCCCTGCGCACGGAGCGGACCGAGCGGCGGGGGGGTCTCGCATTTGGAAGGGCACGAGTCGTGCGAGCAGCGCTTGCGCTCGGCGTCCAGTCGACAGGTGGCTGTGTCGAGCGAGTCGAACGAAACCAGCGAGCAGGAGCACGAGAGGAGAGGACGGAGGACCGTACCGATGCGCGCCGAGTCGTCACCATCGTGAGGAAGACGAGGGCGAGGAGAGAGCTGGAGGGTGAGCGAGGAGGGAGGAGGGAGGCAGGCAGTAGGAGCCGTCTCTCTCTGGTAGGTCGATGAGAGGGGGAGGAGGGGACCCGGGGGAGAGACCCCAAGACCTATCGATTGTTTACGTTAGTGTTTTCGCAATATACGGTAATATTTTCCCCGGCCCCAGGGGTGCCCCCGCGGTTCCCGAACGCCTCTGCGTCCAGAGTCCCCCCGCGGAAAGAGTGAACGCACGGCGTGCACCTTCCTGGAAGTTGCTATGCGCACGCACGGCGCCCCGCGGGGGGGGGAGCCGATGTGCATACGCACGGCGTGCACAATGATTGCAAGCAATCACACGTGCTGCGCAAACGAAACGTCTCGTATATGGCTACTTTACGTTAATGTGGGCCTTAGGGAAAAAAGTTTCTATGCGCACGCACGGCGCCCTCGCGAGGGGGAAGTCGATGCGCATACGCACGGCGTGCTCAATGATTGCAAGTAATCACATGTGCTGCGTAAACGAAACATCTCGTATACGGCGACTTTATGTTGAAAAAAGTTTCTATGCACATCTCGTATACGGCGATTAGCTTTGTTTTGTACCACTGTTGTTCATAACTAAAAAGAAAACAGATTGTGGTCCTCTTTTGACGGAACGCGACTTTGCCTACCTGGTCGGGCGGGTCGTCTGGGCGTGGTCGCTTCGGCGACATTGGCGTGTCCATGAACGCTTCGTCCATGGCGGCGAGGGCGGCGGCAGCGAGGGCGGGAGGCGGCGCGCGCTCCATGACCCTATCAGTTTACTGATAGTTGCACTACAGACTGTCTACAGACCACAGACCTGTATGTGTATGCGTCGTCGCGTTGTCTACTACTACTACTACTTCACTACTTCTACTTCTACTTCCAAATACGGGGGCAAATACGGAGGGGGTTTCACATACGGCAAATACGGTCTGTATTTGGTCTGCGTACAAATACAAATACGGTGAATACGTATTTCGTATTTCCCATCTAGGGGCCCAATATCCAATATATTATTACGTCACCAACCACAAACCACAAAGGAGAACACAAGAAACGACCGATTGCCCGGTGGCGCAGGAGGAAGCCGAGGACGGACCCATCGGGGATCGAGACATGCCGCCGTCACTGGAAACCCCACGCACTGCGCCCCTAGGTAGAGCACGAGGGGACGGGCCGCAAGGCAAATAACAAATAAGGCAAATGTCAAGTGTATAGTGATGATGTGATAAGGGATGCGGGCGCGGCTGCTAACTACCGGTGCAAGGTCGCGCGCGCGGCGAGATTATTAAGAAAAAAATTGTTAGGGCGGTCAAACACTCTACTTTACCGAGGGGACCTCAATCAAACCTCAAAAGCTTCTTTCAAATCTAGCCGGCACGGATGAAGTGAAGCGGTAGAAAGTTTCCCTACTGCCATGGGAATCAGAATCTGTCTATAAACAGTCCGGCACTAAGCAATAACTATATGTCGCTCTCAGTTGTACTCAGATCCTTCAGCAGCTTCAACCCCCACCAGCGCCCCCCACCCCCCGCCGCGCCCCGCGCTCTTCCCCCCCTCCCCCCCTCTTTCTCTCTTCCTCCTTCCCCTGCTTCCTGCCCTGCTGCTTCTTTCTCCCCCCCCTCCTTCCCCCGAGCCGCTCTACCCTCGCCTCCCTCCATTTCTCCCGGGCCCCATCGCCTCGATGGCGAGCCTGCATCTTCGTCTCTTCGACCTCGGCCTTGACGCGAACCCTGCGCCCACCCGAGTACAGCTCGCGCTCGACGCTTTCGGCCACGAGCAGCGCGCCCCACCACGCGATTTTTCCCCCGATGCGGAGGGTGTCGCAGAGCTCGAGTGCCTCTTTCAGTTGAGTCCTGGCGCCCAAATTTCGACGTCGGTGATCGCTGCAGCATTGGGCGACGCAGATGAGACGGCTTCTGACATCTTCCTCGTTGTCTACGCCCTCAACGGCGAGGATGTTGCTGAAGTTGGCGCAGCACACCTTTGCCTCCGTTCGCTACTGGATGCGCCAGCCGAGGTTGATCTCACGCTTGAGATACTTGATGAGGCGGGTGGCGTGGCAGGCGCGCTTTCGCTATGTGTGGAAGGTGCCGCTCCCGCACTTGCAGCCGCATTGCGTGCGGTGCGGCCTCTGCCTGCGCCGCCGCCCGCGCCGATGCTTTTCGCGCGCACCAACGCAGCGGCAGCCGCTGCCGCCGCAACTGGTGACGACGGCTTGGTGCTTTCGGTCGGTGAACTGCAGATCTGGCCTGAGGCGTCAACGCGGGCTGCACGGGTAGCACCCAATGGCAATGTTTTTGTAGCGCTCGAGCTAGCGACAGGGCCACCTTCGGGCCTCGAGCTGAGCGAGTCGCGTTCTGTTTCTATGTCTAACTGGCGCGCCGCTTTCAATTGTTCGATCCCCTTTGCACTTCCAAAGGGATCGGGCGAAAGGGCAACGCTACGCAAGGCCCTGGCTACGGAGCCATCTGTGTGTGACGAGGACTCTGACCTCTACGTGATTGTGCTCCGTGAGGACGACCGAGGAGCCCAGGAGGTGGGCTCGAGTTTTATCAACTTGAAGGCTGCCTTTGCTGATGCGCCGACGGCCGATTGCCACCCGCGCACACTCGCCATTGTGAGCGAGAGCGGTGAGCGCATTGGCGTTCTCACCGTTGCATTGCGGGCAATAGATTGCCTCAGCGCCATTGCTCAGGAGGAGGCATCAGTGAGCGGATTGGGGACCAACAGTTTGGAAGACGCCGCGGACGCCACGCCGCAGTGGTGTACATGCGCCGCTGCAAGTTCGCCCGTTCCGATAGCCACGCCGTCACCCATGAAGCGTTTGAGAGAGGAGCGGGTTGCGCGTACGATTGAGAGGATCCGCAACACTCCCAGGGGGGCCAAGAAGGCTCCTAATACGCCTGGCTCGCTGCCTGCCATACGGACTCCGGCGCAGATCGCAGCTTCACCGATGCAAACGCCAGACAAGCAAAGCACACCGAAGCCACCACCCGTCCATCTCGAGGTGGACGTTGGCAGTGGTAACTTGCGCGCAAAGAGGCCAACGTCTGCCGAGATGGCATCGCGGCGCGCGCATTTGCGCGCACAGCGAGACTTGCTGCAGCAGAAAGGAGTCACACCTCCCCCGGTCGTCCCGTCTAAACCGACAGATGCAGTCGTAGTAGAATCACCAAAGCGACGTGTGCGGGCTGGAGTTGTCGATGCGCTAGCTGTTCAGCTTGGGCAAACACTGGATTGGCATCGCAAAAACGACGGCAAGTGACAAGTGAGGGTGCGCTCGCTAAGCGTTGGAATGTGTCGTTGACCCTCGTACTTCCGCAAGCCAATGTGGGACGATTTTAAGTGAAACCCCATAGTCTATCATAGTGGCCTATCTATATAAATATTATGTATGCCGAGATGATATAAAGTTAAAATGGGCTGGGGGGCTAGGGCCCCCCGCGTGGTATCTGAGTGTCGGGCCCCAACCGGTACATATCTTTTTAAGAGTAGTCGCGTAGCAGTACGTATCCAGATTCTTGCGACACTGGGCGGATCTTGAATTCATACTCCTAGTGTGAAGATACTGATGGGGGCGAGCGAGCGGATGGCCGGCCGGACTTGGCCCCAACCGACCGACTGGGCTAGGGGGTAGACCAATTTTGGACGAGTCCTCAGTATGAGTATGAGATTCGGGGCTTTTCACTGAGAAGGGTTAAGGCCTCTGACTCTGATCGGACTAGGCGAGGTCCGGTCGAGCGCTTGAGCGCCTAGCCCAAACACGCCAAAGCTATTTTGGTCGGGTCCGTATACCTACCGCAGTAAAGCTACAACTACAAGCTACTATCACCGATGGTCTCTTGCCTCCCGCTTGCCGCTTGTCGTCTCTTGTCTCTTGCCCCCCCCCTGTCCTCTTTTTACTTCCTAAGTCCAATGGGACTTCTCTTCACGTGAGGAGAGGCGACGGGCGGCCCCCTCTCTTCTTTTTCTCTTTCCTCTCCTGCTCACCCCCTCTCTACGCGCACCCTGTTTATGTTAGTTCTCTACGTAGGGGGTAGACCAATTATGTTAGTTCTCTACGTACGTGTTACTGTGAGTGCGCGTTTGATACGTGTTTTGAGAGGCAATTGCAATTGTAAGAGGAAGTTTACCCGGTTCTGTTCTGGAGAGAGCGCGAGCGATGGCGTCGCTCTCCCTGCCCTCTCGGCCGCCCTGGTTACCGTGATGGTACCAGGGAGGGAAGCGCGCGGAACTAACGCGAGAACAAGGAGGGTTCAGGCGGCGGCGTTGTGCAAGGAGACAAGCGCGCACGGCAGGCAAGACAGCTAGGAAGAAACGTGGCGGGGTCATGGAAAGAGCACGGGTCGGCCGGTCAGCCCTTATGACCGTAGAGGGTCGAGCTCGCGGATGCGATAGGAGGGGTGCAAATCCCCCCCCCCTCCCTCGCTCCACTCTCTCCCATCTCTCTCCCTGCGGCGCGTTGCCATACGCGCGCCAGGGCCTGCTCTCAGAGGTCCTTTGGGGGCCCCCAGAGGACCAGCCAGCGGCAGCTCAGGGGCAGTGGAGACTGGGGCTCAGCCCCTGGCCCCCCCTGCCTCTCCCTCGCTCGCCTCGCTGGCTCTGGGTGCCGCCCAGAGGCCCATATCTGCCTGGCGACCAGGGATGGGAGGGGGATTCAGTACGAGAGCAGGCCCGAGCGGGCATGGGAGTGCGGCTCGCGACCCGCGCCCACTGGGGGTCTGGGTGGTTGTGTTGATTGCCCTGCTCATGCCAGAAGGCAGAGCATGGGGTTGACCGACGAGGGGGGGCGCGAGGTGCCCCCCCATGCTGAACTACGTATACACTTAGTTGATAAGGGCCAAGAAAGGATGCGAGAGAGAAACCCCCACCTATACTGGTATTGTTTGGTGACTTGGCAAAACCGCCGGCCAAAGGAGGGCCCACGGGCTAATAGACAATAGCCCCCTCTTTTCGTATTCATAGACGGAACGCCGAAAACAGAGTGATCGCGACACCTAGAAGATGAAGGAGTCGGGATCATCTAGCAAGCCCTCGTAGGCGCATCTCTTCGGCTAGCGCTCGTCGTTCTACGTTTTGCTCGGCTTGCTCCCTATGTCTCTCACTGCGCAGCCCTTGGGCCAACTCGCGCGCCGACGCACGCGCCGCAGAGTTCTCGCGCTCAATTCTCTGGAGCACCTGTTTGCAAGCGTTTGCACTACTCGCTTCACCATTGACCGCTTGCACGAACGCGCTGCGGAATTGGCCAAGTCCCTCAACCGATCCTGCTCCAGGGTTGGCATCACATAACTCTGCCACGCGCTTGAGCAAGCCATCCATCTCGTCCATGATCCTCTTTTTGCGATCGTAGAGCATCGTGTGACCGCGTGCGTTGTTCGGTGTCAACGCGGATAAAGCATCCAGGCGCGTTTGCAAAGCACCAAACTTCTCATATGCCTCGAGGACCTGTTGCTGTGCAAGACTCATCGATGCAAGCTGACCAGTCATCTGCTCCATATCCACAGCATTGCTATGGGCAGCCTTCTTCTTCCGCTTGGATTTGTGCTTCTTGTGTTTTTCACCGGTAATGCTCCCGCCGGCCCCTTGCGTCGTTGGATCTATGGACGCCCCGTCCCACCCTCCACTCTCTTCTAGCTGTTCGACAAGACTTCGAAGGTCAGGCTGGAAGGGCTCGGGACTGGGTACATCCTTGCGCTGAAGGCCTAAGTTGACGAGGGAGGGCCGCGTTGAGAATAACGGTGTGGATACAGATGTCGACGCCACGCCTCGAGCTTCGCGCGCGCCTTGTGAGGGCGAGACGAAGTGACAGTGCTGCGCCTGCACCAGCAGCCGGCTCAGCTCCGCCTTGCACTCCCGCGCCCGAGGCTGGTCTCCGCTCTTGATCGCCGCGTCGTACTCTTCGCGCGCGGCACGCAGCTGTTTCGACAGTTCCCGCGCATCCACATCCACCGCCCCTCTGCCGACGAGAGGCGCGCGAGGCTCTCCCTCAGCCGGTGCCGCCATCGCAGTGCCGCCGCGAGGGAGAGGGGGGCCGGGGGGCCGGGGGGGGGTGAGGGGGAGAAAAGGAGAAGGGCGGGCGGGCGGGCGGGCGTGAGAGACAGAGAAAGGGAGAGCGTTAGAACTTATAAGAGGGTTTTTGAGAAGGTTTCACTCGGGTTTCATTCGGGTTTCACTCCGGGGGTTTCACTTGCTCGACTACCGAGTAAAGCCGGGTGAAACCCGAGTGAAACAACGTTCTGCAAAAGGCCTGCCGGCAGAGCGCGACGGGTTTCACGGCGCCGCGCCGACTCATGCCCACCCGCCCCTTCTCAGCGATGGAGCTGGAGGATGCGAGGATGCGGAGATGGCGCTGGCGCTGGCGATCGCGGCCGACGAGGATCGACTGTGGGATGAGCTCCTTGCGCGCTCATCCGGCGAAAGCGCGGACGATGAGGAGAGCATCCTCGTCGCTGTCGCTGTTGACCCTCTGGGACGCTCTGCGAAGACGCGCATCGGCCCACAGCGCCTTTCAGTGGCCCGACTGGAGCGCGAGGCGGCGGAGGCCGGTGTGGGCAAGGACGACTTCGCCAGGGATGTTTACATCCGCTTTGGCGTACGTCTCCCCGACCTCCGCCGCTTCATTGACGCATTGCAACTGCCGCACCTCATATCGCGGGACATCGGGACCTAATATATCAGGCCTGACCCATATTGTATTCAACGGAACGTGACCTTACTGCTGAGTAGTTTTGTGCCGTGGGTCTGACTTGTGCTGACTTGAATCACTTAGTCTTAGTGCGGTAGTGCGGTCATGTGTATCGTGGCCGAGCATGTTGGTGCAAGGCTAGTGACAGTGGCGGCACTAATGCTCGTTTGTTTTATTAGTAGCGGCACTAATGCTCGTTTGTTTTATTATTACTCGTACTCACCCTTCCCGCGCCCTCCAAAGGCCAAAGGCGAAATCAGCTTTGCGCCGACGCTCCGACACTCATCCGCTTTACTCTAGAGTAGCCATCTATTCCTCTAAAAAAGAGACAGGGAATCTGTTAATCGTCAGTAGCTCCCCCCACCCCTCACCCCTTCCGGAGGGGCCGCGCCGCGCCGCGCCGCTCCGCGTGCGACCGGCGGAGCACCCCCCCCCCCCCCCCCCTCATCCTCTCCTCTACTGGGTCCACCCGCCACTTGGCGTCAGTTGACGGGCAGCAGGAGATGAGCAGTAAATACTTCCCCGGGTGCCCTATGCCCGCCAAGCGCTTCTGCCTCGAGCCGCTGCCCGGCCGATTCAACGGCACCTACTCGCTCACCTCGATGGGTGGCGTTGGCACCACCTTCCTGCTCGAGTGGCTCAGGCACTTAGAGCAGACGGACCGACAGAGTCACGAATGCAAGCTCGGTCTCATTCCGGAGAAAGCACTCTTTGGACCCTCCTGCGACTGCCCAGCACTCGCAGATGGTGGCCCGCGCCGGCACCTGGCGTCGTGCCACTATGACGACGACGGCATCTTCAAACACCTGGCAGATCCATCTGTCCTGAACAGGTTCCCGAACCACAAGGCTATCTACCTCATTGGCTCGCCCTTGGATGCCGTGGCATCCGTCTTTCGCCGACGATACCAGTGCTGGCATCTATATCGGCTTAACAACTGTTGGTTTACCCGCAGACAAAGGGAAGGCCTCATTCCTTGTGAGCAGCCCGGAATCCAGGCCTTCCGCAAGCGATATGGCTCGGCCGCGTCAACGTGCCGGGTACCCAAGGAGGGGCCGCTCTCAAGTCTCGATTCGTATGCTCGAAATGGTGAGCATCTACTTAGCCTCCGACCAAGGTGCACACTGGGTGGCATTGCTTGAGTACTCCTAAATTGTGATCCTGAGCTCTACTTCTTCTTACATGTTGCGTGCCATTGCTTCAGGTATTGACCTCTTCGGCGCAGCAGCCCAGTTCCGATCATGGCTTTCCTGTCGTGCACCTCGGTGTACATTTGATATCCTTATTGTGAGGTACGAGACGCTGAACCAATCCGTTCCTGCCATCCTTGATTTTTTGGAAGTACCTCGTGCTGCCAGGAGTTTTTTTCCGAAGATCCGACCGGCGCATTCATCAACTACCCGACTCATGGGTGGTAGACAAGTGGAGCACAGGTTGCAAGCGATCTATGGTAGCTTAGATGCGGCGGTTGAGGAGGTGCCTCCCACTGGGTTGCTCCTGCGCAACAGCTGACTACTGGTGGTTTTCCGGCATTCGCCTTGCTCCTAAATTGACCCAATTACAAGAGGAGGGGGAGGAGGCTGCCGATCGCAATCAAGTCGAGGTGCCTCCCACTGGGTTGCTCCTGCGCAACAGCTGACTACTGGTGGTTTTACGGCATTCGCCTTGCTCCTAAATTGACCCAATTACTAAGGGGGAGGGAGGAGGGCTGCCGATCGCAATCAAGTCGCAATCAAGTTTATTGGCGGGAGGCATCTAGCTTCGGGGTACAGGCGCCAAAGCACCCACGCATCCAAGCGATAGCTTTCGCACATGTCCTTGCGGAGGGGCCGACTGAAAAAGATCGCCGAGCTGTACTAGCCCAGCAACAGCATGGAACATTGTCCACAAACCTTTAGCACGTCATATAGCGCCACAAGCGGCCACACCCACTGTCAATTCGTTGCACTATTCACCCTCACATCGGATAGACAAATCGACCTCGGGCAGTTGACGCTGAACGCAATAGGCTGTTGCGCACACACCTACCACATGCAGTATCGCGGCACCGTAATTTTCTTTTTTTTTGTATAGTAATACCAAAGAGGATGCCAGAAAATGAGCCGGATGTTACCGAAAACGCAACGTACGGAACCACAATAGGCAACCATCTGGGTGGGATCGTGGGCACAAATCCTACATCATCTTGGGTTGGGTGGCTGTCTAATACTAGGAGGCCCGAAGGGGGCACCTCACAATCACCTCATCTGGAATCCAGTATAGAGCACCCGAATCTAAAAACGGTGATTGAGATGTTGCAAAAGCACCGTGATGTGGACGATGTGGACGAGTCTCTACTAGATGATATGCTCGACATCACGTATGGAGAAGAAGGACGAGTCGTAAAGAGCATCGTGATCAAGTACGACATCATGAATTATATCATAGACGCAGCGGCTAACATGCTAATCGACATGTATCCGTTGACGTCCGTCTTATCTCTTAAGAGGCGGCTGGAAGCACCTGCAAAGGTGCTTCGAGACCCCTCTTTATTCCTAGCATATTGGCGCCCCCTTGGAGCCTAGAGGACACCAACATTGATCTGCAGCCTTGCCATCAATATGGAGGACTAGTCTTATGCAAAAGATGGAGTCGAATCGCCCGAAAATTGCTCCCATGACCTGATCGGTAGCGATGCTGCCGACGAGCCGGCGTCGCACGTCGTTCACAACGTATGCTGCAGGAGCAGGAGATCGAGTCGCAGTTCACAACTCTCATCAAGATAATACGTGTCGGGGGCATTTATTGATGCTGAGTAATCTAAGCCTTACAAATCATATACAAGATGAACTGCTCACAAAGCCTTTGGGCCAGAATATTTGATGGGCAAAGCGTTCCCCTTTGAGACATACAACATACGAGCGAGCGGAGACGAGCACACAACACACGCAAGCATTCAGACTGCACGTGCGCGCATTGCAGTGGACTGCCTGCGCGTCGCCCTGGCCAGCGCGCAGGCAGTCAATATGTGTCTAGTCATAACCACTCCCTGATCGGGCGCGCAGACACAGACAGCCTGCCAAAATTGCTGGCTCGCGCTCGTGCGCTGCGCCGTTGCCGCTGCAGCAGCTAGCCGCCAACACCAGCAGCCACTCGCCCGCCACTGCGGCGATCGGAACGTGCCGACCCACAAACAAAGGCAACCAGGCCTGTCTGTTCCCCTTCCCACTGCCTAGATGCTCGCCCATCTGCTCCTGAAAGGTGAAGCACCTTTCGCGGCGCGCGCATGGAGCGCCGCCCAGGTGACACAAATTGTGACCTAGCTCGCGCTGCGCGTCGAGCTGGGGGCTAGGGCCAGGATATGATGGGTGAGGGGTATGGAGACACCCTCCCATACCGCTACAGCCGCCAACGAGGTGGTCTGAGAGGCATGGGAGGGGACGGCGCGGCGCGGCGACGGCGTGCAGCACCTCCGAAGGTGCTTCGCCTCTTAAGAGATACAACATCTATCAAGTGAGTACAAATCAAGGCGGCAACAGGCAAGGAAGGCGGGGGGGCAAAACAGGCGAGGAGGCGGGGCAACAGGCGAGGAGGCGGGCTAAGCTGTGGCAAGCGCGGCGGGAAGTCGAGTGGGTGAGCAGTTCGTCCGAGTGGGCAGTTCGTCAAAGTGGGCAGTTCGTCAGAGTGGGCAGTTCGTCAGAGTGGGCAGTTCGTCAGAGTGGGCAGTTCGTCGGGTGGGTGGGGCAGTTAGAAGTTGAGTGGATGAGAATTGCCCAAACTGCCCAACTCACCAGCTACTCAACTTGCCAACTGCCCATATTCTCGAGCATTTGGTTGAGATCCGCTCTGGGTCTAAATAAAACGCAAAATAAGAGACAGCTGAAATCTGGTGGTGCCTAGGTGTTTCGTGACGGGTTTTACCAAACGTGACTCCATTGCCCACGCTGCCTCCGCCATCATCTTAGGATCTCTGTGAAAACGTCTATGACAGTAATGAAGAAATCAGTCTGGAGATGGGAAGTACAACATGTGTGCATATCCATCCTCGGATTTCATCACACAGATCACTCCGTGGTGGATCACGTGTGATATGTAACGGTCTCTCCCGTTGAGGCGAGACGAGTGATTTTCGGAAGGATCCACACCCGTTGGTTACGCACCACTGAGATGACGTTGCAACAAAGTAGATTCTTCATCTACAAGAACCATATCGCAAGGGACGCTCCCCGCTCCCCTATCGACGATATTCTCTGCCACCATAGAAGCTTCCCGTTGCGACGTGCAGACAGGTGAGGTGACACTTGACGGGTCTCTTCGTCTGGTTCCATAGGACGCTTCAAAGAAGAGGAGTCCATCGCGATTCTGGTACGTGGGGAGGGCGACAGGGGAGAGGAGGGCTGTGAAGGGAGAGGGGGGCTGGTAGGCAACGCAGGGTGCGGGCGGCAGGGGGGCGGGGGGCGGGGCGGACTTCAGGGAGCCTGCTCAACTGCAGGGAACTGATCTACTGCAGGGAACTGCTCACCCTTCCTCGTCTCCTCCCTATAGACGTGTGACGAAACTTGTTGTCTGCTTTTACGCGGTCGGTGCTCTTTGGTATGGACATACACCCATCAGATTTGCAGAGTCTACTTGGTGCTGTGTGTGAGACGTAGATCGTGATTTCAACGAGATATCGATATCGCCCCTGCCCCAAATCGAGTGAATGGAGTCAGACCACGTGTGTGTTTCAACATGTGAAGTGTCAAGTTGAGTCAAGGAACTTCCACGTGACAACGAAAGGTGTTAGCAGGGATGGGGATAATTGAACGCTTTTGGTCTGAGGGGAGTCGCCGCAAGACAGGTTGGGAGGGGAGAGGAAGGAGTAGGGGCGTGGCGACCAACTTGAGGTCCAAGGCCACGAGCGAGGCGAGTTTTTAAAAGGTCTTTTTTCCCTCCCTCCCCTCTTCCTTGGCTCGCGTAGTTTGTAGGCTCTCCCGCCCTTCTTCGCTTCTACTGCAACGCCGATGAGCATGCCGCTCCGCTCGCGCGCCCCCTACGTGCCGCAATGTCTGCCCTTCCCGTCGTGCCGCTGGACTCCCTAGCAGCTGAGGCTCATCCCATAGCCTAAGCTGCCTCCCCGTGTGCTCCCTCCCACCCCGGGTGTGCCCTCCGTCCCCATGCCCCTCTCGCTTCTATAAACCATGCTACATTTCATCGATCCACACGCACATAGCTCCAACCACAACCTGGCATGGGCCTCCACCCTGCCAATCCCAACACCGCCCGCCCTTACAACCCCTCTTTCCTATCTCCTTCGCCCTTTCCCCCCATCGGCCTTTTGTTTTCGGTTTCCGGGGTGCGGCCCGTGTCCGCTACCTCGGGGCCGGTTGTCAGGGTATGGTCAGGGTCAAGTCTGTTGACCGTCGTTCGGTCACTACCCTCTCGAGGCTTCAAAGGTGGAGCGCGGGCACTCGCGTCCCCAGCAAGGGTCATCGTCCGCCTCGTCCTTTTGCCTCTTCCCCATTGTACTCACCACCCAAACTCTCATTCGGCAAGAATCCGGGTTCCACTTGATGCGTGGTATTGGGCACGACGGCGATTTGGTATGTCATCGTTGTGATCATTCAACTACTCTTTTCTAGAGGATCAAGGAGGCAGCCGGCTGCAGAAATCTGCAATCGCAGCGTTCACTTCTTCTGGTGCTTCATCTTGTGGGCAATGCCCTGCCTTGATGGACACCCGCTCGCAAGGATGTCCCAGCTGGCGGCACATTGCCTGCATTTTGTCCGCTACCTGGGCACAAGGTGGATCGGAGCCGCTTTGATCAATCAAGGAGAGAAGGCACTTAGAAGGTAGGCCTCAGGAAGGTAATGTCAAGCTCAAGTTTGCGGTTGCTCATCGCACCTGTGGCCTGATCCATGGATCTTGCTCCCCCCACACCAGTGCAATGGGTACATCTAGCTTGCCCAAGAGCACATCAATGCACTGATTGTCATCCAAGGGTTTAGCACTCGTTCGCGAGACAATCCTGGAGAACACCTACGATCATTACCCACACAACGGCCATGGTCAACAACTTTCGCAGGACGCGATGGGATTCTAGCTATCTTATCGGCTTCGAGCCCATCAGCACTGTGGACACTCGCAAGTGAAGATGAAGGATCAAACATAGATGAGCCAGAATTTTGGCATGCTTGGACTTCATCTCCCCCTAGACTTGTTTATGAGTTGCCATGACCATGGGAAAGTTATGTGACGCCCGCTACAGCATTCGCACCTCTGCAGCATTTGGATGCCTAGCGGGCCATTCGATTGACGCGATCAAGTCTTCGTCCGCACGCTCTGGCTTGATTGGATACACCTGCCGCAACACCTGCTCTCCGAGAGTTATCATGGAGGAGGTGCGTGGTCACTAACAGCGGGAACATGGGTGCATGAGGGGGCTGTAGAACGCATCCGACCCTTTTTTCTGTGGCGGTTTCGAAGATGGCCAACTTTCTCTGATGAATTACTTCAGACTCGGTGACCAGAGATTGCTTGAAGCTCCTCACCTGTGCAATTCGAGCCGGTTGTTTAGTGAGAACGAAGGCGCCGCTTAGGAGGATCTTCCGCAAGGCAGCTCCTACTGTGTCCACCGTGCCGGACCATGCTGTGGAGAAGCCGGTCAATGGCGAGGGCGCTCCGCGAGCTCCCTTTCGTCGTTGCGACTGCACACGCTCCGCTGGTGTTGGCGAGAAACGCCCTGCCCCATTAAGAGATGCGATGCCTCGCACAAGGGATGGTTCAGACGCTGCAAGTGCCAGAGCTGTCAAGCCGCCGATGCTGTTTCCTGCAACAACAGCGCGTCTCACCGATGTGCGCCCGTCGCCATCTTTCACCAAGCCGCACGCTGCAACTTCACGGAGAAATGAGGCGCACTGTGTGACCCAGAGGTCAGAATCGTAGTCCAGCAGTGGCTTGTCACTCGCGCCGAAGCCCAATAAGTCGATGGCAAACACGCGATTCCCAGCTTGCGCAAGAGCATTGACATTCGAGCGCCAATGGAAGCTTGATGCGCCGAAGCCATGGATGAGCAGCAGAGGCGGATCGTCCTCATTCCCAGCCTCAATGTATGAGACCGTGTACTCACGCGGCAGCGCCGCCCTACCGACCGAATCAGAACGATCTCTGTTCCGCCGGAAGAGCCACGTCTTCTGGAGAGGCACGCCGTCGAGATGGACGCCCAGAGCCTCGGACCATGAGAGCTGCTCTGGCGGTCGAGCAGCCGGGCCTCTCACCGCCACATTGGGCAGCAGGGCACAGAGCGCGGCTGTAGCCGCCCAGAGCAGCACGCCCATCCGGAGCGAATCCAAGGAGGGGAAGGGCGTCAGAGTTTTATTGTTGTGTTAGTATAACCTTAGTGCTGCTGGACCGTAGCCCTTCGACGGCAACGGAGCCCCTACCCCGCGATGGGGGTGTGCGCGGTTGGCGCATGGCTCGTCCGGTGTATGTGGCTAGGAATGCTAGCTAACAAGATGTCATACGACGCTATAAGTTCTAACGTGGTATCCCCGCCGAGAGGTCACCGCAATCTCCATGACACCAGCGCGCGCATCGAAGCTCAAGGGTGCAACACATCATCGAATGGACTCGACGCATTCGATGAAAGTCTTTCCTTCGAATTTGTGGCTGCCAGCGGGCCACAAGTTCCCACAACTGGTGGGACCTGGACAATATGGTCAGTCTACACAAATTCTTCAGTGGTGGCCGATACCAGATCCGCAAGCAAGCATTCACCAGTTCAATCAATCAAGGGTCGCAAGGGTCAAGGGTGGGAAGGACACTTTACCACATCGAATCACTCCAAGCACCCCTCAGCTCTTACTTCTACGGCTGTGGGGGTCGTGCGACGAAAGCAACGGCCGTCCGCTCTGCACCACGGCGCCGGGCAGGACGATCCTCGTCGAATCCCCCCGGACGCCATCACGCGGAAAGGTCACCTCCCGGGCCGGTATGGTCTCCACAACTCGCTCAAAAAAAAAACACACCTTCTCATATTCTTACCGCACTCGCGGCGAATAGAACCACTACCTACTACACGTAGCACGTAGCATACTTTCTACACCCCCACTTCCCCGGCCCTTCTCCCCCCGCCATAAGGCGGCTCCCCCCGTGCACTACTAGGGGGATAGGGGTGAAGGGCTTAGATATGGTCCGGTGGCCCGCGCCCCCCCCGGTGATCATTCCCCCCCTTCCTCCTGTGTCTCCGAGTGCAACTAACTTTATAGTTGGACGCGATGGAGCGCGCCGGCGCGACTCCCCTCTCTTTCGGGCCCCCCGCCGAGGGCGGCCCCCCTGCCCCCATGGACCAGTCGCTGGCGAAGCGACCGCGCCCACCCTCAGAGGCCGAGCAGGTGCGTGCGACCCGCGTCGCACCACACGGCCCGTGGCCCTGGCCACACCACCCACAGCAGCCATGCTGGCCTCCCCCATGGGAGGCAGCA
This sequence comes from Isochrysis galbana, assembly GCA_018136815.1. Lineage (NCBI taxonomy): Eukaryota > Haptophyta > Isochrysidales > Isochrysidaceae > Isochrysis > Isochrysis galbana. The sequence continues at coordinate 4,050,953 of CM030931.1, forward strand.
GACTGCAGGCCACAGAAGAACAGCATCATGCGGACAAGACCGACGCTCCAATGGGCATGCCTTATGGCAGCGGCCCCTCTCACCCTGGCCAGGGCCGCGCCGCCTCGGCGGCGCGGCTTAAGGCTGGGTGGCCCTCATGGGCACAACACATTGACAAACACCAACATCTCAAATGCGCATACACAACTCTGTCCACACAGAGGGAGACTGACAGGCACGACGCCCAGACGCCACGCACGAACAACACTCCCCCCGACTCCTCACCACCCCCTACCGGCAACACTGACCTCCCCACCGCCCGCACCTGACTTTCAGGAACCTGACTCTGAAGGCGAAGATCAACAAATGGATTCAGACGCCACCTACGAACTGTCGTTCCACCAGACGGGCGACCTTGTCCTCCACGACACGACGGTCTATGCGGCCATCGTCGAGCTTCTCCTAGAGCTTGAGGGCGTCGACCCTGAGCCTGACTTTTGGGCCCGCTCAGCCAGGGGCCCGTGGCATATCGCCGTCAACGAAGACTGCGCTCAACAATTCCAAGCCCGCTACGGACTCCAGACTACAATCCGCGTCCACCAAGTCGACGTAGCGATTCAAATCAAGATAGAATCCATCGAGAACAAACTCAACAAAAAAGGCACCTCGAACCGCAAGGCGCTCTACGAGGCCCTCCAAGACGTAGCAGCGCACTTCGTGGTAGAAGCGGACGGGCTGGCGCAAGCCTCGAAAATCACCCTAAGCACACTCGTCAAAGCCGTCGAAAAAGAAGGCCTAACGTTCCTTAAAGGAAACCGCGAACGCATGAAGCTGGAAGGTGAGTCGGGCACCTTTGTGTCCAAGGTGGCTCACTCCACGCGCTGGCACCTTTACGTCGCAGCAACCCAAGGGTCCTTCCTCACAAGCAACTTCCCGCGCAAACTCCTACTCAATGTCGACAACACGGTCATCCCGGTGAACTACGCCGTACGCGCGTGTAAGGCGCTGGAGATGCCCCAAGGACTCCAATCCCAACACAAACTGATGATACATGGTAGTCTCAGGGGCTGCAAAGGATGGCGCCCGGAGGTCGCGCGCAACCTCCAGCCGGCACATCGGCGCTGCCTCTGCGACGCAGAGGCGGCCAAACGCAAGGCACGCACCGAAGCGTGGAAGCTCGCACCTCGTCCCAAGTCGGTACGCGAGGCACTCGGCAAAGACCCTCCGAAAACATGCGCGCGCTTCACGCAAGGTCTGTGCCTCCGCAACAAACGCGGAGTCCGATGCAATCTATCGCACGAAGTTCCCGGAGCATGGATCGACAATAAGTGCACGATCCGCTGCCATCTCCACCCGCACAAAAAGATCCCGGGCGTCTGCCTGAACGGCCCGGCTTGCCTCTTCCTCCACCCAGAGTACGCTCCTACCTCGGCGCGCGCCTACGCGCTGGCGGCGAGGCGCCGGATAATGCGCATGACTAAAGGAAGATCCCCCCCCCGCCCCAGGCTTACCTTCGACTCCACCCTTGGATACCCAGGTGAGGGACCTGTCGCAATCGCGACCTACAACCTCAACGGCACTAAAGGCGGCAGATTAGCCGCAGTGCTGTCGCAAGCGCGGAAGGCGAAGATAGACATACTAGCGCTCCAAGAACTTCATGCATATGAAGATGGGACGCACCTCCGGGCGCACAGAACAGCCGCCCTGTTAGGGTGGTCGTGGTTTGCCGCCCCAGGAGAGCTGAGGGACCCTGCCGGCGGCGTCGCTGTGGCGATCAGATATGGAGCCGGCAGGATAACCGTCAGACCGGACACAATGGAAATCATACTAGAGGGTAGATGCGTATCAATAGAAATTAACATCGATGAGATAAAATACCGCGTGATATCTATGTACCTTAGCGCGGCATCCGGCCCCCGAGAAGGACAAATAGCGAGAATACATAAAAAACTAGCCACGCTTGACGCAACCCCGACCCTGATCGGGGGCGACTTTAATTGCGTCGAAGACAATCAAAATGATACCCGGAGTACGGGAGACACGACGTACCAAAACACACACGGGGCAAAATGGAAGACAGTGGCTAAAAGCCATGGGCTCCGAGACGTACACCACACGATGCAACTGGGCCCAAGCATGGGATACACGAGAATGTCGGCCACGATCCACACGAGAATAGACAGAATATACCACAGCATCGACTCGGACACCTTCCAGTGGCAGAAACACGGTCCGAGCCCAGATCTATTCTCGGGCAAAGCCGCGTCGGACCACCTCCCGGTCCTCGCGACCTTTGAAACTCCGAGCTACAGGTCAGGGCGCCGCTTTGACGCACCGATAGACCTAGAGATCATCCACGAGAAAGGAGCGAAGAACACAGTAGAAATACTACTACGAAACGCCATGCGAAAGATGGACGAAGGGGAGGACCCGGAAACCGTGTGGGAAAACACGAAGAGACACATAGCCACATTCCTAAGAGAAGAGACAGGGGCTAGAGCGCAACCCTCAATACAATCTGCTTTGGAACTGAAAGCTGCGAGGCTGAACATACAGCTAGCAAAACAAGGACCGAACGAAAAACTAACGCGGGACATAGCCCAAACCCATAAAGAGATAGCAGAAGCCCGCAGCAGAATCCCGCTAAAGAGGCTCCCGCTCCACCGCCAGCTCCGACGCGAGGACCTACACTCCAAAGAATTCTTCGAACAACTCAAGACCCGAAAATGGAAGGCCAACGTCACCGAACTATTCAGAACCAGGAACTGGGACCAGCCAGTTCACTCGGAACACGAGACCGCAACCTCGGACTACGATATCAGAAGAGAGTTCCGGAGATACTACGTATGGCTATACTCCCCCAAAGAGGCCCACAGGGTCCCAGACCTTGAGAACGCACTGACGGACCGCCCTCTAAGCGACCTGGATAAATGTCGCATAGAGGGGCGCATCGATGTCGAAGAAACGAGTCAGGCCATCAGAAGCCTTGGCTCCGGCAAGAGTGCGGGACCGGATGGACTACCGGCAGAAGTATACAAGGCGCACGACGAGCTAGCGGCACCAATATTGACTAAATTGTATAACCTAGCACTAGACAAGGGGACACTTGCGTACACGATGCGGGAAGGAGACATAATCCTACTATATAAAAAGGGAGATGCGCGAGACCCGCGAAACTACAGACCGATCACACTACTACAAAGCGACTACAAGATCCTAGCCAAAATATTAACCAATAGGTTAAGCAAAGTAATAGGCAGGATAATATCGAAAAACCAACTGGGGTTCGTGCCGAGACGGCTCATCAGCGAGGCCACGCACCTTCACGACGCCCTATAGTAGGGAAGAGTGCTCGGCATATGTCGAACACCTCCCAGAGATCTTCGTACTTGAGGGCCGCGCGATCCGCAAAACAGAGTTCCTAGACTCATGGGACGCCGTGGTTGACCACGCGCGGCAAATACTAGGCAAGTCGTCGGAGCGCCCAATACCCGACCCCGGTGAGAGGACCTGCCAGGAGGGCAAAGACTCCATCCAAGAGCCGGGGGAAACAAAACGTGAAGAGATTAGAGCCTCAGAGGACAACAAATACAAATACATCAAAAGACTTAACAACATATGGATTCACACAGACACCGACTATCTCGGGGAGGTCTCCGACACCGGTGGCGTAGTGAACGCCGAGGAAACACAACGATACCACCCCCCGGCTATCGCAAGGAGGCCGCAGCGCGGCCCCCCGTGGCTTGAGGATGAGTAGCGCGGCGCGGCGCGCCGCGCATCCTGTTACTTCATGACAAGTTAAAAGATACCAAAGGGGGCCACTGAACGCACAGGGCACACTAACAGTATCGCTCACAAATCAAACGCACACACGGGGGGATTGCGTGGGAGACTCACACAAGCGAACAAGGAGAGAAGGGGAGAGATCACGGCTCGACCCATGCGGCCCTCTCCACCTCCTCATCCCAATATAAGTTCTAGGGTGCACACCACGCAAAACCATCCGTGATACCGGCCCGATGGGAGAACGGATACAAAGGGCCAAAATACATGGAATATCCGCTGGCCGACGAGTACGCCATACAAAAAGGAAAAATCGCACTCGACGCGATCACGGTTTCCGACATAACGAAAGCCGCGCTCAAGGCGACAAGACTAAACAACCCGCAAACGGCCAAAATAGCTTGGGAAAAGCGCCTAGACATCTCGAAAGACAACTGGAAACACATAGCCAGGCTATACACCCTGCCGCTGTTAAAGCACACGGACAAACACCCGCACTTCAAACACATCACCCACAGGAGGATAGGTACCAAAAATAGATTCGCGACAAGCACAACCAACAAGTGCAGAATGTGCAACCAACATCAAGAGGACTCATGCCACCTAGCGTGGCGCCCCGCGACAAAAAAAAAATCGACACCATAGATGCGATCGCTAACTACACTCCGAAAACGAATAGGTCACATGGGCAGAAAACAAAGGATAGGCTATTCGCATACCCAGACGCGACCACCCCCGACAGCCTGAAAACCCTTTACATCATAGCCTGGAGATACATAATAAGAGACTTCTACAGAATAGAGTTCGAATCATATGAATACCATTACATACCGGTTTTAGAATCCACGCTCATAAGATTCACCACCCTGGTGAGGGGCCTTACTCCGTCGAAAACCTGTCGCCCGATGCGCACTCGCACGGCGGCCCAGGGTAGAAAACCTAAAATAAAAAAGCTAGCGGAGCTCAGCGCCCCGATATTTACAGAAGACAACAAAGGTAAACTAATAATGAGCGACAACCTCGGCCTGGTGGCGGAAGCGATCGGCCTCGCCGAAAGGCTCGCCTGAGGTCGAGGCACACCCTCCCCTCCCCCCCCTCCTTGAGAGAACCACCCACGAAGAAGAACAACTCACGAGCATGAGGCACCCCAGCAACGGCGCAACACCTACACCACAGCAGCGAGAAACCGGTCACCCAGAGGCACAGGCACAGGAGGAAGGCGAGAACAGACCACTGAGGGCCGATGCACCCCGCCCGACCCAGCCCCCCCCACGACCCGGGCCCCTAAGTAGAGCACGAGGGGAGTTGCCGCAAGGCGGGAAGTGTGAGGAGAGGAAGGGAGAAGGGATCTGGGCGTGGCTACAATAGACAACCCCGTAGCCGCGCGCGTGGCGAGAATATTAAAAGTTTTTTTTTTCGAGGCCGGCATCGACCATACCATCGATTGTGATGTCGCGCCCGCCACCAACGACGCCAATCTACCCGACCTAGCTGAGGCTAACGAAGCTCATCTCGACCGTAGCACCGTACGTAGCCCTTCGTTCGACGGCAACAGAGCCCCTACCTACCCCGCGATGGGGGTGTGCGCGGTTGGCGCATGGCTCGTCCGGTGTATGTGGCTAGGAATGCTAGCTAACAAGATGGCATACGACGCTATAAGTTCTAACGAAGGGGAAGGGGAAGATTTCCTTCTCCTCTCTGCTAAGCATAGGCATAGGGAGGTTTGTCATCGAAGGAGTAGTTGTTAGAAATTATAGTCTTGTAGAAGGTCTTGTAGGCTAGCATCCCTAGCCAGGACATACACATACACCGGACGAGCCATGGGCCAACCGCGCACACCCCCATCGCGGGGGGAGGGGCTCCGTTGCCGATGAGGGCACGGTCCCTCAGCACTAGGATTAAACTAGGACAACAAGAAAACTCCGACTCTGACTCTTACACCCCCCCATCTCCATCTCCAAAGGCGAATCGCCCCCACGCTCGCGCCCCCTCGCTCGCGCCGCCACGCTCGCGCCCTCGCCCCTCTTTCCCTTCAACGTTTGAAACTTTCCCATCCGACGTCTTTCTCAATGAAAGACACAAGCTTTTACGTCATGGCTGAATCGAGAACCTACTTATATAATATATAAGGGGAGGGGGTCAATGGGGGCCTCGCGCCCCCCTCACTCCATCGCGGACACCCCCCGGGCGTCAAAGCATGCCGAAAACGACGAGTCCGAGTACAAATCAACGTCGCCGCGGAGTCCGCGGGCGACTACCGGCGTTCCCACGCCACCCCATCGACCGAGAGCCATGGATGAACTGGCGTTGCCCGTTAGCTTGCGACAACCTTACGACTTACAGCCACACAGATTCAAATTCCCAATGTTTTCAACTCAAGGATTTGCAGATTTTGGTGCGCGAAATGCTCGCGATAAGCACACAAGCGCCGTGGACGCATGTCGAACTACTACAACATATCTATGATGGGGCAGGCTAGAAGAAGCGAAACATAACAACCACCGGCGCTAATATAGAATGAGAACACCCACGCTCACGCATGCTACCGAGACAACAAAGCCGGAGTACCCAACTCCAATAAGAAGAACGCGAAGTCAATACGAGCGCAAATGATGATTGCAAGATGAATGAGGAGCGAAAAAGCGCAATGTCATGTGCGAAGTGCTTAGCCAAGTGCAAGAATAAGACCGGATCATTTGACTGATTTGTGTACAACAATTCCAGGCCACTGAAGATCGAACGAAGATCGAAAACATGGAAATACTATTCCTCAAACAGCACTTGCAACGAAATCAGGATCCTTCTCCACAACACCAATGTGTTGCAGCATCTCCTTGTGGTTCTCCGCGAAATAGTCCGAGTCTTGCAAGACCTGGTTGTCGGGACCGACGGTGTTGCCCTCGAGTGCGCTTGTCAGCTTCTCGGTGAGCGCCGTCTGCGTCTCCTCCTCCGTCTCCTCGCGCTTGTGCGCAAGACCGACTGCCGCCTTGCTCGACACCTCGAGGGTGGCCGGAAGCAGCTTGATAAGCTTGTCGAGCTTGGCGAGGCGCGACTTGAGGTTGGTGTCGCGCGTCACCTCGAACTGCACGCCGATGCAGAAGCGGTACACACCGTTCGAGTCGTGCACCGGACGCATCGTCAGCAGGTTCTCGAAGAGCTCGCCCGACTTGCGGTAGTTGGTGATCTTCACGTGGCAATCGACGCCGCGGCGAAGCGTGTCCTGAATGACGGCGACAGACTGTGGCTCCGTCCGTGGGCCCTGCAAGAAGCGGCAGTTGCGACCCTGAGCCTCGGTGCGCTCGTACCCGGTGACGCGGCAGAACTCGTCGTTGACGAAGAACATCGGGTTGCCAGGCATGGCCATGTCTGAGATGACGATGCAAGCGGGCATGGCGCGCGCGACAGACGCAAACGAGTGGATCCATCCCGCGCAGTCCGGCGGCACCGTGTATTGGCTCCAGATGACGTCGTCCGCCTTCTTGAGCTCCTCAGCCTGCGATCCGATGAGCTGCTCGACAAGCGGCAGGCAGGCCTTCGATTGGACAAAGCGAGGGAAGCTCTCGCGCGACAGCACGCTCATCGCCTGAGAGGCCATCTGCTGCAGCGCGGCGACCGCCTCCTCGGCGCTGCCGGGCGTGCTCCCCATCAGCTGCTGGCACATTTGAATCGCCGCCGGGCCTTGCTGCTCCGGGGCCATGGCCGCGACCTGCTGGGCGTACACCCACATCTCGAGCTGCGTCGCGTCCGTCGGCGCATTCGAGGCCAGCCACTTGCCGAAGAAGTGCAAGCCGCCCTCGTTGCGCACGACCTGCAAGAGGGATGTCTCCCAGTCGGCAGACCACAGCAAGCGAGTGAACTTGATCATCGACTGCTTCCACTGCTTCTTCTGCGCCTCGGAGTCCACCTGGGTGAGACTCTCGTCGAAGCGCTTCGGCTGAAGCTTGGCGTCGAACTCCCTCGGGATGGCGCCACGGAGCTTCTCGAGCTCCACCTGCTCGGATGACTGCTGCTTGGCGTCCGACAGGATGCCCACATTGTACCGGTACTGCCCGGTGCTGTCCTTCACGGGAATGAGCGACAGCACATTCACAAACGTCTTGCCGTCCTTGCGGTAGTTCGTGATCTTGACCGTCGTCATCTTGGTGCCGCGAATCGCGCTCACCATCGCACGCACAGCGGCAGCCTCCGACTTCTTGCCCTGCAAGAAGCGGCAGTTGCGCCCCTCGATCGCGTCCTTCGCGTAGCCGGTTAGTGCGACCATCGCGGAGTTGGCGAAGGTGACGGGCAAGCCAGGCGTCTGCATGTCGGTGATGGCGACGGCGTGTGGAAGCTGCTCGACGGTGTCGCAGAACATCGAGAGCCACGACTTGCCCGACGGCGCGCCCACACCCATCGTCGAAGCGAGGTGGTTGAGCGCCGGGCAGCTCGCGCCCGGCATCTCGTCGGGCGGAGGAGGAGGAGGAGGCTTGGGCGGTGGCAAGTCGTCCGCGAGCGGCGCGCCCGCAGCCGCCGCCACAGGCCGAGGTGGCGCCGAGGTGGAGACGACGGCGGCCGAAGCTGCCTCCGAACCGTCGGGTGGCGTCTCCGGGTCCTTGGGCACCACACCAATGTGCTGCAGCATCTCCTTGTGGTTCTCCGCGAAATAGTCCGAGTCTTGCAAGACCTGGTTGTCGGGACCGACGGTGTTGCCCTCGAGTGCGCTTGTCAGCTTCTCGGTGAGCGCCGTCTGCGTCTCCTCCTCCGTCTCCTCGCGCTTGTGCGCAAGACCGACTGCCGCCTTGCTCGACACCTCGAGGGTGGCCGGAAGCAGCTTGATAAGCTTGTCGAGCTTGGCGAGGCGCGACTTGAGGTTGGTGTCGCGCGTCACCTCGAACTGCACGCCGATGCAGAAGCGGTACACACCGTTCGAGTCGTGCACCGGACGCATCGTCAGCAGGTTCTCGAAGAGCTCGCCCGACTTGCGGTAGTTGGTGATCTTCACGTGGCAATCGACGCCGCGGCGAAGCGTGTCCTGAATGACGGCGACAGACTGTGGCTCCGTCCGCGGGCCCTGCAAGAAGCGGCAGTTGCGACCCTGAGCCTCGGTGCGCTCGTACCCGGTGACGCGGCAGAACTCGTCGTTGACGAAGAACATCGGGTTGCCAGGCATGGCCATGTCTGAGATGACGATGCAAGCGGGCATGGCGCGCGCGACAGACGCAAACGAGTGGATCCATCCCGCGCAGTCCGGCGGCACCGTGTATTGGCTCCAGATGACGTCGTCCGCCTTCTTGAGCTCCTCAGCCTGCGATCCGATGAGCTGCTCGACAAGCGGCAGGCAGGCCTTCGATTGGACAAAGCGAGGGAAGCTCTCGCGCGACAGCACGCTCATCGCCTGAGAGGCCATCTGCTGCAGCGCGGCGACCGCCTCCTCGGCGCTGCCGGGCGTGCTCCCCATCAGCTGCTGGCACATTTGAATCGCCGCCGGGCCTTGCTGCTCCGGGGCCATGGCCGCGACCTGCTGGGCGTACACCCACATCTCGAGCTGCGTCGCGTCCGTCGGCGCATTCGAGGCCAGCCACTTGCCGAAGAAGTGCAAGCCGCCCTCGTTGCGCACGACCTGCAAGAGGGATGTCTCCCAGTCGGCAGACCACAGCAAGCGAGTGAACTTGATCATCGACTGCTTCCACTGCTTCTTCTGCGCCTCGGAGTCCACCTGGGTGAGACTCTCGTCGAAGCGCTTCGGCTGAAGCTTGGCGTCGAACTCCCTCGGGATGGCGCCACGGAGCTTCTCGAGCTCCACCTTCTCGGATGACTGCTGCTTGGCGTCCGACAGGATGCCCACATTGTACCGGTACTGCCCGGTGCTGTCCTTCACGGGAATGAGCGACAGCACATTCACAAACGTCTTGCCGTCCTTGCGGTAGTTCGTGATCTTGACCGTCGTCATCTTGGTGCCGCGAATCGCGCTCACCATCGCACGCACAGCGGCAGCCTCCGACTTCTTGCCCTGCAAGAAGCGGCAGTTGCGCCCCTCGATCGCGTCCTTCGCGTAGCCGGTTAGTGCGACCATCGCGGAGTTGGCGAAGGTGACGGGCAAGCCAGGCGTCTGCATGTCGGTGATGGCGACGGCGTGTGGAAGCTGCTCGACGGTGTCGCAGAACATCGAGAGCCACGACTTGCCCGACGGCGCGCCCACACCCATCGTCGAAGCGAGGTGGTTGAGCGCCGGGCAGCTCGCGCCCGGCATCTCGTCGGGCGGAGGAGGAGGAGGAGGCTTGGGCGGTGGCAAGTCGTCCGCGAGCGGCGCGCCCGCAGCCGCCGCCACAGGCCGAGGCGGCGCCGAGGTGGAGACGACGGCGGCCGAAGCTGCCTCCGAACCGTCGGGTGGCGTCTCCGGGTCCTTGGGCACCACACCAATGTGCTGCAGCATCTCCTTGTGGTTCTCCGCGAAATAGTCCGAGTCTTGCAAGACCTGGTTGTCGGGACCGACGGTGTTGCCCTCGAGTGCGCTTGTCAGCTTCTCGGTGAGCGCCGTCTGCGTCTCCTCCTCCGTCTCCTCGCGCTTGTGCGCAAGACCGACTGCCGCCTTGCTCGACACCTCGAGGGTGGCCGGAAGCAGCTTGATAAGCTTGTCGAGCTTGGCGAGGCGCGACTTGAGGTTGGTGTCGCGCGTCACCTCGAACTGCACGCCGATGCAGAAGCGGTACACACCGTTCGAGTCGTGCACCGGACGCATCGTCAGCAGGTTCTCGAAGAGCTCGCCCGACTTGCGGTAGTTGGTGATCTTCACGTGGCAATCGACGCCGCGGCGAAGCGTGTCCTGAATGACGGCGACAGACTGTGGCTCCGTCCGTGGGCCCTGCAAGAAGCGGCAGTTGCGACCCTGAGCCTCGGTGCGCTCGTACCCGGTGACGCGGCAGAACTCGTCGTTGACGAAGAACATCGGGTTGCCAGGCATGGCCATGTCTGAGATGACGATGCAAGCGGGCATGGCGCGCGCGACAGACGCAAACGAGTGGATCCATCCCGCGCAGTCCGGCGGCACCGTGTATTGGCTCCAGATGACGTCGTCCGCCTTCTTGAGCTCCTCAGCCTGCGATCCGATGAGCTGCTCGACAAGCGGCAGGCAGGCCTTCGATTGGACAAAGCGAGGGAAGCTCTCGCGCGACAGCACGCTCATCGCCTGAGAGGCCATCTGCTGCAGCGCGGCGACCGCCTCCTCGGCGCTGCCGGGCGTGCTCCCCATCAGCTGCTGGCACATTTGAATCGCCGCCGGGCCTTGCTGCTCCGGGGCCATGGCCGCGACCTGCTGGGCGTACACCCACATCTCGAGCTGCGTCGCGTCCGTCGGCGCATTCGAGGCCAGCCACTTGCCGAAGAAGTGCAAGCCGCCCTCGTTGCGCACGACCTGCAAGAGGGATGTCTCCCAGTCGGCAGACCACAGCAAGCGAGTGAACTTGATCATCGACTGCTTCCACTGCTTCTTCTGCGCCTCGGAGTCCACCTGGGTGAGACTCTCGTCGAAGCGCTTCGGCTGAAGCTTGGCGTCGAACTCCCTCGGGATGGCGCCACGGAGCTTCTCGAGCTCCACCTTCTCGGATGACTGCTGCTTGGCGTCCGACAGGATGCCCACATTGTACCGGTACTGCCCGGTGCTGTCCTTCACGGGAATGAGCGACAGCACATTCACAAACGTCTTGCCGTCCTTGCGGTAGTTCGTGATCTTGACCGTCGTCATCTTGGTGCCGCGAATCGCGCTCACCATCGCACGCACAGCGGCAGCCTCCGACTTCTTGCCCTGCAAGAAGCGGCAGTTGCGCCCCTCGATCGCGTCCTTCGCGTAGCCGGTTAGTGCGACCATCGCGGAGTTGGCGAAGGTGACGGGCAAGCCAGGCGTCTGCATGTCGGTGATGGCGACGGCGTGTGGAAGCTGCTCGACGGTGTCGCAGAACATCGAGAGCCACGACTTGCCCGACGGCGCGCCCACACCCATCGTCGAAGCGAGGTGGTTGAGCGCCGGGCAGCTCGCGCCCGGCATCTCGTCGGGCGGAGGAGGAGGAGGAGGCTTGGGCGGTGGCAAGTCGTCCGCGAGCGGCGCGCCCGCAGCCGCCGCCACAGGCCGAGGTGGCGCCGAGGTGGAGACGACGGCGGCCGAAGCTGCCTCCGAACCGTCGGGTGGCGTCTCCGGGTCCTTGGGCACCACACCAATGTGCTGCAGCATCTCCTTGTGGTTCTCCGCGAAATAGTCCGAGTCTTGCAAGACCTGGTTGTCGGGACCGACGGTGTTGCCCTCGAGTGCGCTTGTCAGCTTCTCGGTGAGCGCCGTCTGCGTCTCCTCCTCCGTCTCCTCGCGCTTGTGCGCAAGACCGACTGCCGCCTTGCTCGACACCTCGAGGGTGGCCGGAAGCAGCTTGATAAGCTTGTCGAGCTTGGCGAGGCGCGACTTGAGGTTGGTGTCGCGCGTCACCTCGAACTGCACGCCGATGCAGAAGCGGTACACACCGTTCGAGTCGTGCACCGGACGCATCGTCAGCAGGTTCTCGAAGAGCTCGCCCGACTTGCGGTAGTTGGTGATCTTCACGTGGCAATCGACGCCGCGGCGAAGCGTGTCCTGAATGACGGCGACAGACTGTGGCTCCGTCCGCGGGCCCTGCAAGAAGCGGCAGTTGCGACCCTGAGCCTCGGTGCGCTCGTACCCGGTGACGCGGCAGAACTCGTCGTTGACGAAGAACATCGGGTTGCCAGGCATGGCCATGTCTGAGATGACGATGCAAGCGGGCATGGCGCGCGCGACAGACGCAAACGAGTGGATCCATCCCGCGCAGTCCGGCGGCACCGTGTATTGGCTCCAGATGACGTCGTCCGCCTTCTTGAGCTCCTCAGCCTGCGATCCGATGAGCTGCTCGACAAGCGGCAGGCAGGCCTTCGATTGGACAAAGCGAGGGAAGCTCTCGCGCGACAGCACGCTCATCGCCTGAGAGGCCATCTGCTGCAGCGCGGCGACCGCCTCCTCGGCGCTGCCGGGCGTGCTCCCCATCAGCTGCTGGCACATTTGAATCGCCGCCGGGCCTTGCTGCTCCGGGGCCATGGCCGCGACCTGCTGGGCGTACACCCACATCTCGAGCTGCGTCGCGTCCGTCGGCGCATTCGAGGCCAGCCACTTGCCGAAGAAGTGCAAGCCGCCCTCGTTGCGCACGACCTGCAAGAGGGATGTCTCCCAGTCGGCAGACCACAGCAAGCGAGTGAACTTGATCATCGACTGCTTCCACTGCTTCTTCTGCGCCTCGGAGTCCACCTGGGTGAGACTCTCGTCGAAGCGCTTCGGCTGAAGCTTGGCGTCGAACTCCCTCGGGATGGCGCCACGGAGCTTCTCGAGCTCCACCTTCTCGGATGACTGCTGCTTGGCGTCCGACAGGATGCCCACATTGTACCGGTACTGCCCGGTGCTGTCCTTCACGGGAATGAGCGACAGCACATTCACAAACGTCTTGCCGTCCTTGCGGTAGTTCGTGATCTTGACCGTCGTCATCTTGGTGCCGCGAATCGCGCTCACCATCGCACGCACAGCGGCAGCCTCCGACTTCTTGCCCTGCAAGAAGCGGCAGTTGCGCCCCTCGATCGCGTCCTTCGCGTAGCCGGTTAGTGCGACCATCGCGGAGTTGGCGAAGGTGACGGGCAAGCCAGGCGTCTGCATGTCGGTGATGGCGACGGCGTGTGGAAGCTGCTCGACGGTGTCGCAGAACATCGAGAGCCACGACTTGCCCGACGGCGCGCCCACACCCATCGTCGAAGCGAGGTGGTTCAGCGCCGGGCAGCTCGCGCCCGGCATCTCGTCGGGCGGAGGAGGAGGAGGAGGCTTGGGCGGTGGCAAGTCGTCCGCGAGCGGCGCGCCCGCAGCCGCCGCCACAGGCCGAGGCGGCGCCGAGGTGGAGACGACGGCGGCCGAAGCTGCCTCCGAACCGTCGGGTGGCGTCTCCGGGTCCTTGGGCACCACACCAATGTGCTGCAGCATCTCCTTGTGGTTCTCCGCGAAATAGTCCGAGTCTTGCAAGACCTGGTTGTCGGGACCGACGGTGTTGCCCTCGAGTGCGCTTGTCAGCTTCTCGGTGAGCGCCGTCTGCGTCTCCTCCTCCGTCTCCTCGCGCTTGTGCGCAAGACCGACTGCCGCCTTGCTCGACACCTCGAGGGTGGCCGGAAGCAGCTTGATAAGCTTGTCGAGCTTGGCGAGGCGCGACTTGAGGTTGGTGTCGCGCGTCACCTCGAACTGCACGCCGATGCAGAAGCGGTACACACCGTTCGAGTCGTGCACCGGACGCATCGTCAGCAGGTTCTCGAAGAGCTCGCCCGACTTGCGGTAGTTGGTGATCTTCACGTGGCAATCGACGCCGCGGCGAAGCGTGTCCTGAATGACGGCGACAGACTGTGGCTCCGTCCGTGGGCCCTGCAAGAAGCGGCAGTTGCGACCCTGAGCCTCGGTGCGCTCGTACCCGGTGACGCGGCAGAACTCGTCGTTGACGAAGAACATCGGGTTGCCAGGCATGGCCATGTCTGAGATGACGATGCAAGCGGGCATGGCGCGCGCGACAGACGCAAACGAGTGGATCCATCCCGCGCAGTCCGGCGGCACCGTGTATTGGCTCCAGATGACGTCGTCCGCCTTCTTGAGCTCCTCAGCCTGCGATCCGATGAGCTGCTCGACAAGCGGCAGGCAGGCCTTCGATTGGACAAAGCGAGGGAAGCTCTCGCGCGACAGCACGCTCATCGCCTGAGAGGCCATCTGCTGCAGCGCGGCGACCGCCTCCTCGGCGCTGCCGGGCGTGCTCCCCATCAGCTGCTGGCACATTTGAATCGCCGCCGGGCCTTGCTGCTCCGGGGCCATGGCCGCGACCTGCTGGGCGTACACCCACATCTCGAGCTGCGTCGCGTCCGTCGGCGCATTCGAGGCCAGCCACTTGCCGAAGAAGTGCAAGCCGCCCTCGTTGCGCACGACCTGCAAGAGGGATGTCTCCCAGTCGGCAGACCACAGCAAGCGAGTGAACTTGATCATCGACTGCTTCCACTGCTTCTTCTGCGCCTCGGAGTCCACCTGGGTGAGACTCTCGTCGAAGCGCTTCGGCTGAAGCTTGGCGTCGAACTCCCTCGGGATGGCGCCACGGAGCTTCTCGAGCTCCACCTTCTCGGATGACTGCTGCTTGGCGTCCGACAGGATGCCCACATTGTACCGGTACTGCCCGGTGCTGTCCTTCACGGGAATGAGCGACAGCACATTCACAAACGTCTTGCCGTCCTTGCGGTAGTTCGTGATCTTGACCGTCGTCATCTTGGTGCCGCGAATCGCGCTCACCATCGCACGCACAGCGGCAGCCTCCGACTTCTTGCCCTGCAAGAAGCGGCAGTTGCGCCCCTCGATCGCGTCCTTCGCGTAGCCGGTTAGTGCGACCATCGCGGAGTTGGCGAAGGTGACGGGCAAGCCAGGCGTCTGCATGTCGGTGATGGCGACGGCGTGTGGAAGCTGCTCGACGGTGTCGCAGAACATCGAGAGCCACGACTTGCCCGACGGCGCGCCCACACCCATCGTCGAAGCGAGGTGGTTGAGCGCCGGGCAGCTCGCGCCCGGCATCTCGTCGGGCGGAGGAGGAGGAGGAGGCTTGGGCGGTGGCAAGTCGTCCGCGAGCGGCGCGCCCGCAGCCGCCGCCACAGGCCGAGGCGGCGCCGAGGTGGAGACGACGGCGGCCGAAGCTGCCTCCGAACCGTCGGGTGGCGTCTCCGGGTCCTTGGGCACCACACCAATGTGCTGCAGCATCTC
This sequence comes from Isochrysis galbana, assembly GCA_018136815.1. NCBI lineage: Eukaryota > Haptophyta > Isochrysidales > Isochrysidaceae > Isochrysis > Isochrysis galbana. The sequence goes on from CM030931.1 coordinate 4,066,506, forward strand.
CTTGTGGTTCTCCGCGAAATAGTCCGAGTCTTGCAAGACCTGGTTGTCGGGACCGACGGTGTTGCCCTCGAGTGCGCTTGTCAGCTTCTCGGTGAGCGCCGTCTGCGTCTCCTCCTCCGTCTCCTCGAGCTTGTGCGCAAGACCGACTGCCGCCTTGCTCGACACCTCGAGGGTGGCCGGAAGCAGCTTGATAAGCTTGTCGAGCTTGGCGAGGCGCGACTTGAGGTTGGTGTCGCGCGTCACCTCGAACTGCACGCCGATGCAGAAGCGGTACACACCGTTCGAGTCGTGCACCGGACGCATCGTCAGCAGGTTCTCGAAGAGCTCGCCCGACTTGCGGTAGTTGGTGATCTTCACGTGGCAATCGACGCCGCGGCGAAGCGTGTCCTGAATGACGGCGACAGACTGTGGCTCCGTCCGTGGGCCCTGCAAGAAGCGGCAGTTGCGACCCTGAGCCTCGGTGCGCTCGTACCCGGTGACGCGGCAGAACTCGTCGTTGACGAAGAACATCGGGTTGCCAGGCATGGCCATGTCTGAGATGACGATGCAAGCGGGCATGGCGCGCGCGACAGACGCAAACGAGTGGATCCATCCCGCGCAGTCCGGCGGCACCGTGTATTGGCTCCAGATGACGTCGTCCGCCTTCTTGAGCTCCTCTGCCTGCGATCCGATGAGCTGCTCGACAAGCGGCAGGCAGGCCTTCGATTGGACAAAGCGAGGGAAGCTCTCGCGCGACAGCACGCTCATCGCCTGAGAGGCCATCTGCTGCAGCGCGGCGACCGCCTCCTCGGCGCTGCCGGGCGTGCTCCCCATCAGCTGCTGGCACATTTGAATCGCCGCCGGGCCTTGCTGCTCCGGGGCCATGGCCGCGACCTGCTGGGCGTACACCCACATCTCGAGCTGCGTCGCGTCCGTCGGCGCATTCGAGGCCAGCCACTTGCCGAAGAAGTGCAAGCCGCCCTCGTTGCGCACGACCTGCAAGAGGGATGTCTCCCAGTCGGCAGACCACAGCAAGCGAGTGAACTTGATCATCGACTGCTTCCACTGCTTCTTCTGCGCCTCGGAGTCCACCTGGGTGAGACTCTCGTCGAAGCGCTTCGGCTGAAGCTTGGCGTCGAACTCCCTCGGGATGGCGCCACGGAGCTTCTCGAGCTCCACCTTCTCGGATGACTGCTGCTTGGCGTCCGACAGGATGCCCACATTGTACCGGTACTGCCCGGTGCTGTCCTTCACGGGAATGAGCGACAGCACATTCACAAACGTCTTGCCGTCCTTGCGGTAGTTCGTGATCTTGACCGTCGTCATCTTGGTGCCGCGAATCGCGCTCACCATCGCACGCACAGCGGCAGCCTCCGACTTCTTGCCCTGCAAGAAGCGGCAGTTGCGCCCCTCGATCGCGTCCTTCGCGTAGCCGGTTAGTGCGACCATCGCGGAGTTGGCGAAGGTGACGGGCAAGCCAGGCGTCTGCATGTCGGTGATGGCGACGGCGTGTGGAAGCTGCTCGACGGTGTCGCAGAACATCGAGAGCCACGACTTGCCCGACGGCGCGCCCACACCCATCGTCGAAGCGAGGTGGTTCAGCGCCGGGCAGCTCGCGCCCGGCATCTCGTCGGGCGGAGGAGGAGGAGGAGGCTTGGGCGGTGGCAAGTCGTCCGCGAGCGCGCCCTCAACCTCTGCAGGAGCACGTGTCTGGGCAACCACTGATTCCGTCTCGTCTTGCATCTTGAGTGCAGCTTTTTGTACCATTTCGTCGTCGGCGTTCGCTTTCGTCGAAGCTGCTGCTTCATGCTCGGCTGCCCTTGCGGCTTCCTCGGCGGCAGCGGCCGCCTCTTGTTTTGCTGCCTTAGCGGACGCTTCTGAAGCTGCCGCAGCTTGTTGTTCGGCTGCCTTTGCGGCCGCTTCCGCAGCCGCAGCCGCTTCTTGCTCAGCGGCTTGCGCAGCCGCTTCTTGCTCAGCGGCTTGCGCAGCCGCTTCTTGCTCAGCGGCTTGCGCAGCCGCTTCCGCTTCTGCTCTAGCCTTTTCGTCAGCCGCTCGTTGGGCTTCTTCCTCTGCCTTGCGTGCCGCTTCGGCGGCTGCTGCCTCCGCAGCTGCTTCAGCTTCTTTCCTAGCCTTTTCCTCGGCCTCTTTCTGCGCCCGCATTGCCGCTTGTTGGGCTTCTTCCTCTGCCTTGCGTGCGGCTTCTGCGGCGGCTGCCTCCGCTTCTTCTTTGGCTTTTGCCGCAGCAGCCGCGGCCTCAGCTTCCGCCTTTGCTGCCGCCATCTCTTCCTCTTGCCTCGCTTTCTCGGCCGCTTCCTCGGCCTCTCGCCGTGCCTTTGCTGCGGCTTCTGCCGCAGCGGCAACTGCTGCCGCTTCGGCCCGAGCGGCCTCTACAGCGGCACGAGCTTCTTCTTCAGCCTTTCTTGCTGCCTCGGCCTGCGCTGCCGCCGCTGCCTCAGCTTGGGCTCGAGCGGCAGCAACGGCCGCCTCAGCTTCCGCCCTGGCCTTCATTTCGGCTTCTTTTGCGCGTTGCTCAGCTTCTTGCTGGGCTTTCCACATGGCTTCTTGAGCAACCTGCTCGGCTTGTTTGGCCCGCTGCTCTGCCTCGAAAGCAGCTTGCTGCGCCTGGCGCTGCGCATCGAGTTCCGCCTGTTTCAAGCGCATCTCAGACTCCATCTGGGCTTGCTGAGCGCGCATCTCCGCCTCCTGCTTGGCCTTCTCCGCTGCCTCAGCTCGGAGGCGTATTGACTCGCGTTGGGCATCAAGCTCCGCTTGTCTGGAGCGCATCTCGGACTCTGCCTCCCGCCTGAGTCGCTCGAGTTCGGCCTGGGCGTGCCGTTCGGTTTCTTTGGCCCGCATCTCCATTTCTGCTTTTTCTTGGGCCATGCGCTGGCGTACGTTCTCAAGCTCCTGCTGCTGCATCTGCATTTTCATTTGCATGCTCTGCTGCTGCTGATGAAGCTGCATCTCCTGCTGCATCGAGGCCTGCCCATATTGCATCTCCCTGCTGCTGGCTTCGGCGCGCAGCCTTTCGAGTTCTTCCTTGAGACGCTGCTTCTCCTGCTCGGCCTGGCTGGCGCGGTTCTCGCCGCTCGCGGCCAGCTGCGTGCGAAGATGCGAGATCTCCTCTTTGATGGCAGACACCTGGGGGTCATCGGAGTTTGCCGAAGATTTTTGTGCGAGTTCCACCTGCAATGACGTAATGAGGTCGCGCAGAGCGTTGACTTCCGACTTGGAGTTCGACGGGGGCTTCGCCGACTGCTCCATAAGAGCGCGCAGCTCTCGCATCTCGCGCTGCATCGCAGTAAGTGTCTCATCGCGGAGGGACCTAGGCGACGACCTTGAGTAGCGCCGCTCTCTATGGCCATAATCCGTGGGTTCGTCGTCACTGGCAGAGCGCGAGTTATCTTGATCATAGTCCCGCTTCCAACGGCGACTGGACCGGCGCCTAGACGAGCTTTCCGGCTCTCTTGGCGAGCTCGGCTTCGGATTTTGGCGCTCCATCTCCACCAGGCGCTGCGTCGCCTCGACTTGATCGCGAACAAGTTTTGCATTGTCCACATTAATTCGCTGCAGATACTTTGTCGACTCGCTCTGCTCCATCAACATCTGCTGCCAACGCTCAGTGATAGACGTCTGGTGCTTCAAAATATTTACCAAGGCATCCATCGGCTCCGAGCCGCCCAGCGACTCCATGCTCATGGAGTGGCTTGGGGCAGTGGTGGCGCGCCCGTACGGGGTGTCGCCCTCACTCATCATGAGAAAGTGGTCATCTGCGGTCCGTGCGTGCGGAAATTGCTGACCTGGAGTGCCGGCCCGGCGCCCAGGGACGCTCATGCCTCGCGCCGAGCCGCGGCTCGAGCTCCTCGCAATCTCCTTCTTTCGTTCCTCCATGCCAGAGACATTGGGTGGAGGGCGCGGCTGTCTTGGCACCTTGAGCGCGCGCATGTAAGCCTCATAGCCGACGGGCCATCCGTGCTTTTCGAGCAGCTTGTACAGGGCCCAGCGCTGTTCATATGGTGAGCTCGCTCCCAGCTCCCACAACTGGAAGCCGTGGTCGAGGCAGAAGCGGTTGATGGTCGCGATGGGCGTGTGCTCTGAGAGCGCAGTGCGAGGAGTCAGCCAGTACTCCTTGGGGAATCCCGTCAGGCGCGAGCTGCTCTGGGCGCGCGAATAGGAAGTCTTGCCCGAGGGTATCTCAGGCAGCTGGAGCCCCGGCGCAGTCTGCTCGAACGCGTCGAACGACGCCATCCGGAGGGCAGCTCTGTCCTCCGCCCCCCCTTTCCACTTGTTTCTTCTCCCTCTGCTGCTCTCTCCCCCCTCGCGTAACCCCCGCCTCCCCCCCTGCCCCCTCGCTGCCCGGCGGGAATTTCTTTAGAGGAACAGCTCAGAGTGGTGAAGAAAGGCAAGTGCGGCCGAGAGCGGCGACACGCGGCGCGGCGGATGGCGGCTCTCCTCTGGGCGGCTTTCTCCTCTTAGACGCGGGGGGGGAGAGGGGGGGGGGGGGGGAGAGGCCCACGGAGAGAGAGGGAGGGGGAGCGAGGCGAACCGACGGACGTAGACGTTTCTCGTCTGTGGGAGAAGGTTTGGGGAAAGGGGGGAGGGGGGGGGGGGGAGGGAGGGGGGGAGGGAGGGGGCAAAGGCGTTGGCACCCGGGGGGGGGGGGGAGGAGGGAGGGGGGGGGGGGAGGGAGAGAGAGAGAAGGGGGGGGGGGGGGCGCCTAATGAGAGCCCGTTGATTGCTCTCTCTCTCTCTCTCTCCCCCTCCCCCCGCCTCCCCCCACTCCCCTCGCGTCCGCCGAACAAAAAAAACACCCCGCACAGCAGCGGGAGAGGGGCAACGCGGGCAGAGTCGAGGAGAGGGGGAGCGAGGGAGAGGGGGAGGGAGCCGAGGAAACGGCGAGAGGCGGCGGCGGTTCGGGCGGAGAGGGGGGGGGGGGGCACAATCGTAGCAGACTCACTCCCCCCCCCCTCCCCCCCCCGCCTTTCGCGCCCGAGCGGTGCCTTCTACTAGGTTCCGCGCCCGATTGTGGGATACCTCCAACACGGAGGTGCGGGAAGCTCGTCCAGTGTCATTCGTCATTCGCCCCTCTTCAACAAGTATTGTGAAAGTTTCGTGAATCGTTTCTTGATGAACCTGAAGCGGGTCTGTTCAGCATCGTGTCGAGTACGTACAACCCCCCTCCACAAGACAAGATTTCTTGTCTCTTCTCGCGCCTTCTCTAGCGCCACGCGTAGTTGCCGCACGTCCGCATTGGTGGCGCGCCGTTCGCGCAGCTCCGTGCGCGCCGCCGCGAGCTCCTTCGCAAACCGCTCGACGTCGGATTCAAACTGCTTGCTGCTTGCGCTTGATATCGCCGCCGCCGTGGCGACCGCATCGGAGGCGGTCGAGCTCGTCCTTCAAGGCCTCGATCTCGCCGATGTGTTGCGCCGCCTGCTCCCACGCGTCCTCCTTCTCTTTCACGGCCGACGGCCGACGCCCTCGCGTGCTCGCGTGCCGCAGGCCGCAGCAGCTCGGTGTATGCCAGGTGTTGCTCCTGGTGATCCAGGATGCGCAGCGTCGCCTTCTCCTCGGCTGCCCGCCTCTACGTAGATAGAGCACAAGGGGAGTTGCCGCAAGGCGGGTAGTAAGGGTAAGGGAAGGGAAAGGGCGTGGCTACAGAAGCGAAACCTAGTGCCACGCGCGAGGCGAGAATATTAAAAGGTTTTTTTTCTTTGTGGCTCCGATGCCAATGCCAATGCCATTGGCCAATGCGCCAAAATCTACTAAAAAAACTCCAAAACACCGCATTGTCTTCGCTCGTACTCGCCACCATGAACCATGAATTAATTGGCTTCTGAAACTTTGCAGAAGCTCTTATGATATTTTTTCGTCCCCACCTCCACCTCCATCTCTAGCCTCTAGCTCTAGCTCTAGCCAAGGCCAAGGGGATCTCGCAGACTTTGACTTTATTGAAATCTGGTGATTTGTCTTTGTGTGTCTGTGTCTGTGTCATGTGTGGATGCGTCTGCACGCTGGCCGGCTTCCTCGGGGCCATGGGGCGGGGGGGGGGGGGGGGGCACGGGGGCACGCCAACAAAGCGACCACGCGAAGGAAGCGCAAGCCTCAAGCCTCACCCTATGTACTAGATAGAGCTCTGAAGTCTTTTACTCCCTACTCTAGTACTCTAGTGTGAACAAAATAATTTTCTCAAGTCTCTACGCGCGCGCAACCCGGCGAGGCAATGATCGAATTGCCCCGCTCACGCCGCTGCATGCTCTCGGCGGTATTCGACGGGTCAGACAAGGAGGCGTGGTCGAGCGGTCGCAGGTGGGTAGTCCTAGCCGTATTCTCATTCACCTCCGCCGCCAATGCCTTCATCTTCATGGACTTTGCGACTGTCGCTCTACTTAGCGAGAGAGTCTTACACATGGACGAGGTACAGCTCAAATGGCTCTACTCTGGAGCACTCATCGTGGTTGCAGCCGCGACTCCCGTCGCAACTTATTGCGTGGATTCGTGCAGTTGGTCCGCTTTGCTCGTTGCGGTCTTGCTGAACACTGGTGCTGCCTGGCTTCGTCATGCGGCTGTGATGCAGCACTCCTTCGCGCAGGCCTTTGCATCAACAATCCTCCTCGGCGGCGCTGCCGCTGTGGTTGTCAGCTCATACACGTGGGTTCCAGAGACTTGGTTTGCTCCCACAGAACGTGGTCTCGCGACGTCCATCGCCGTGCAATCTAACTATGCTGGATGGGCACTAGGTTCCTTCATCCCCTTTGTGGTGAAGACGCCTGCGGAAATGAGCAAATTCACGTACGTGCAGGCAGTTGGAATCACATCAATACTCGTGTTTTTCCTAGTGGGGTATAGAACTCGCCCATCTCAGCCCGGGGTCGTTCGCACACCGGGTCCACGCTTAGAAGAGGAGCATTCGGTCAGTCAAAAGGAGAGGGATCCCAGGCATTCGGCGGACCATGGAGCGTTAGTCCCGTTGTGGAATATGAAGCAATGGTGGCTTGCAGATGGCAGAAGCTTCGAGCGGAACTCATCAGCTCGTACTCGCAATTTCATCCATGCCCATAGAGACCTACCGCCCCGATCCGTTGATTCGCGGCTGGGTGTGTTTGCCTCTGCGAGACTGATGGCATGCAACGGCCGGCTGCTTGTACATACTCTTGCGTCAGCTTTGCTAGGTGGTGTTTCATTCGCCATTCCTGCGGTGGTCGACATCGTACTGGGCACGTCTTGCGAAGCCTCTGCCTTGAGTCTTCCATCCGAACGTACTATGCTTGCAAATGCCACTTTCGTTTTCAGCGGAGTCGCTACCGGTCTATCGCTTGGTAGCCTGTTCCGGGACCCGGGTAGATATCACCTTGTTGTGCTCACATGCTCCGCGATCTGCGCCATCCTACTAAGTGCAATCATGGCCATCATCTCTTTCACGTCCGTGGAACTGCTTGGGGAAGATGTTGCCTTTGGGTTACTCATCCTCGGAATGGCCCTTGCGGGCGCGGGCTCACTAGGATTTATTGGCCTCGCACTACATGAAGCCGTCGAGCTAGCGAAGCCCGCCTCAGAGGTTTATGCCGGTGGGCTCCTTGAGTGGATGCTACAATTGTGCGGCGCTTACTTAGGATTAGTCTCGGGTTGCATGACAGGCTTTTACCCGTGCCTTATTGCCACATGGGTTGCCGTGGCCTTGTTTGGGTGGCTCACACTGACAAGGGCGCAAGTTGTTGTTGGCAGTGGTAGCAGTAGCAGTAGTAGCGACGCTCATCGAGCTGCGCTAACTCCTTTGCTAGGATTGTGAGCATGTCAAGTTGAGCGTTGCCGAATGGCCTTGGGCCACTCCTTTGCGAGCGGCACCGGCAGCTAGCACGGCGCGTTGGCCCTCCTCCCCGACGGGAGTCGGTTGAGTGAAAATCTGGATGCTGAGCCGATGAGACGCAACATTTCCAAGCCCCCCATGTCCCTTGTGAGGCGCTGGAGTTTCTCTTCTGCTCACATAAGAGGGTTCTCCCGGAAATGATATGTCAGTGGTTGCAGGTGTCGTTCCTCGTTCCGCGTGAGATAGTCTTCTCTTATCGGGTCGGTTGATGAGCAAGTCTGTGCCGGATTGATTGCCATGGGCAGGTGAAACGGTTCTCAGGAGTCAGGAGCTGTCAGGAGGGGCCCCTAGCTGGAAGAGTTTTTCGGGAGCGGGAGGGGTGCGGTGCCCCAAAAAAACTCTACGGCGCGGTTTCGACGCGGCTTGGGTGCGCGTCGCGCGCGATTGGCGTCGTTGGCCGCTGGCCGCTGGCTAGGCCTAGGCGGCTTTCCGCTTTCCTAAACTTTCCTGAGTATTTCATATGTGGCGCGGGCCGGGCACTGGGCTGATGAACAAGAACGATCTCGCAGCGCGTTTTGAGTTCGGGCTCTCCGAGACAGTATATTTAGGCCTATTTTGCCGTTTTGGGGTTACGCTTCGTTGTGGGATCTTGTCGCATTCATCCTAGATGATGCGATTTCCAGGCTCTTGTTTCCAGGTCCTTCGTCGTGCGGCCACACGGCGAAGCTCAGGTACATCTAGGTTGGTAGGGTTCGTCCCTAGCGATCTAGAATTCGAGTTCTCGTTTCGTTCCTTCTAGCCTGTTTGTCAGGTCTAGATTCCAGGTTTCCTCCTTTCGGGTAATCTTTACCTAAAGGAGCCAGGTCGCCTGTTGCTCGCTGCGCGCTTGTCTCAGGCTCTCGAGTTACCTTGTGAAGGCTTGTTTAGCTTCTTGCAAGGCTTGTTGTTTCTTGTTGAGTTCCGGTTCTTGCTTGGGACTTGCTCACTTTCACTTTCGTTGTCGTTGTCGTCCAGGCCTGTTCTTCGTGGCCCAAACAAAGAGGTTTGCGGGCAAGGCCCGAGAGATGGGCCGAATGTTGCGCCTGAAAGGAGAGCTCCAACAAATCGTGGTGTCGCGGGCGTACCTTGAGCACAACTTCAAAGACGGCAACACAACCGTAGTTGGCGCAAGGGATCCTATTAAGGCCATCCTGCTCGATGAGGACACGTTCTGGGCGCCTTTGTTGGATTGCCTGAGGATCATGACGCCAATCATCAAGTTGCTCCGCCTCATGGATAGCGACAAGCCAGCCATGGGAAAGGTTGCAAAGCGCATGGCGGCTATTCGCGAGACAATCGTCCAAAGCACCGTTGCATGGAAGGCGGATGCCCTCACTATCCACGACCGTCGCTGGGCGTACCTTAAGTCCGACATGCATCTCGTCGGCCATCTCCTTGACCCCGAGAACGGCAACGAAGATGCTCTCAACGAGAACACGCAGGGCGCCTTGATCGCGATCTCAGAGCGAATCTGCCTGCGAAACGAAATGGTTCGCGTGACGAACGAAGTGGGCGCGGCGGCTGCACGTGCTCTCACCCTCACATCACCGTCGGTGCAAGAGCAAGTCGAAAAGGTTATGGACGACTACATCAAGTACACCAACCGTGCGGGCATTTTTGCTAGACCGTTCGTGTGGCACCACGCCACCAGCATTGCCCCGTCGGACTGGTGGGAGACGTACGGCCACGGTGTGCCGCATCTCAAGAAGGTGGCCTGCTCGGTTCTCGCTCAGCCCGTGTGCGCCTCCGCAGCCGAACGTAATTGGTCAGTATACGGTCAGATCAAGTCACAGAAGAGGTCTACCATGCGGCATGATACCTCCGACCGCGAGCCTCACGGCTAGCATTCGCGGCAATAACACGCTCCCGGCCTTCTGGAAGCATGCGCTGGAAAACTTTAGAAGGATCAAATTCCTTAGGGGAGAAATCACACGAGAAGGCACTCAGGGCTCCCCGATATGGCACAATCTTTTCCACAAGCCTCCGGCCATTCATCACTCACATAGGTCGAAATGGGAGTCTCTACAGACAGTTATTGTTCACAACACCATAAACCCGGATACGGGGGACGTTTACACTATGTGGAAGAATGCGCGGCTTACTTGCCGGACGGAGAACGTTGGATACGCCATAGGGGAAAGTACATATCGGTAGGCCCCTTTCTTAAGTCGTGGGAAAAGATTTCTGAATGGACGAGATCAAGACAAATACATACCACATTCGATTATATGGACCTTCTTAGAAAACAAGCGAAGACTCCGCCCCCGGCTCCGGAGGAGCAAGAGTTAGTCCCTCAGGAAGATCCGGACGCGCACGATCTAGGCGAGGTCCTAGTGGACAAAGACCATAACTTTTATCTGCGCCGAAGAGGCGACTACCACAAAGTCCAGCTCAACGTCATGGGAGAGCCCCACATCCACGAGCGGATCAGCCCGCAACTACTGCCCGACGAACTATACACCCCGCTGAAGTGGGGACGAGCTTACGATGGCCCGGCGGAAACGGCGTATCCGATACCTCAAGAATACACACTAAAAGGCGCGCACACAACGCTGGAGGATGTAAATGTCAGGGGCTTGACTAAAGCGTTCCTCGCATTGAGGAAAACCAAAACACAAAAATCCACACTAAGATGGGAAAAAAGGCTACCGGTCCTCTCGGGAAAGTGGAAACAAGTATCGCAGTTATACAAATATAACTTTTTGACGCCTAGAGACTCTTATTTGCATTTCAAACATGTCCTACATAGGAGGATAGCTACAGCGAACCGCTTTGCTGATGATCCAACATGCCGCTTTTGCGGCATAGCCCCTGAAAGCTCCACCCACCTGGCCTCATGTATCGCGACGGAGCCCATTTTTGAATTCATAGAAGGACTTCTGGGGATTAGCCTTAGGCCGGGTTCCGAAATAGCCCAACGTCTTTTTTGCTATCAAGTGGACAGACCGCACCCCTCCTCGGGATACTTAGGCATCCTGGCGTGGAGGTATATCCTAACCGACTTCTATAACATCCAATATGGCAACGCGGACGGCAGGTCCGTTAGGTCGATCTTAAGAGCCATCCTTGCGAGATACCACCTATTAGTAACGGCGAAAGTCGGGTTCTTTCAGAGGCTGAAAAAACAACGAGAGAATATGGGGCTACACGCCCCGAGTAACAAACACATTAAGAAAATGATAAGTCCGCTCTACACGGTGGACAAGGAGTTCAACCTAGGAACATCGGAAGACCTCCTGCAGGCGGCGAGAGGTCTAGACATCCGTAACATCACCTAAGGCACTTAATACCGCGTCTTAGAAGAAACCGCAGGGGATATCAATGAGGATCCCACGACATACAATGGAAGGCAACTTGAATTAACACTAGCATAAAGGACGAATCACAGTCTCCAGCCCCCTTCTCTCCAACTCCCGGCCGAAGCAGCGCGCGCGGCCTCCCCGGAACCAGCTTCTCCGATAAAGAGGGAACTGGGAAAGGGGGAGGGGGTTGTCAGGGGTTAAGGTTGGGTAGTAGGGAGGTACACTAGCACACTGCCTCACGCCGCACGCGTAGCGGGGAATTTTAAGAAGATTTTTTTTGTATTGCCACGAAGCGCTGCGCACTTCGAGGCAAGATGGAAAAAGCTGGACACAAAACCGAAAGTGTCAGGTGGGAGTCAGACTCAGACTCAAACGCCTCGGGCGACGAGGATGAGGACTACGCTGTCTGAATGAGAATGACCTGTGAATGAACCTCATTTCTCATTTCGTGTGTTTGTGTGTTTGTGTGTTGTGTGTGTGCGGGAATGGGTAGGGTGTAGGGTGGGGTGGTGGGGAAGGGGGGGGGGGAGATGAATGAATGAATGTGTGGGTGTACAAGAGACAAGAGGCACAAGAAGCAGTTAAAGATGTAAAATCTAAATTGCGAAAGTGGGGAATCAAACAATAAAATACATGTAACGCAGCAACGCAGCACGACCTGCGGCGCGCCTCTCGCCGCCGCGCCTCTCCCCGGCGCGCCGCCGGCGCGCACTTCTTGAATTCGGAATTCAGCGTCAGACACATTGCCATTCTTGAATTCGTATTCTTGTATTACACCCCTAGGCCTACAACCCAGGACGCGCTTCAAATACAGCCAAATACATATGTACAAATACGGTAAATACATATTTCCCATCTAGGTATGCAAGGCCTCTGCTGCTTGGAGAGGCCCACAACAGCCGCTGGGCCCCCGCGTGCGCCGTGCCCCGGGCCACCTTTACATCTGTATAACGGCGAGTATTGTTTAAAGTACACAGCTTCGACGCACGCCACGCACGCACACACACACCACCAACCAACCAAGACCCCCCCCCCCCCCCCCCCCCAGGAAGCCCGTGAGTGGTGAGGCGTCACGTCCCCCCTCCCCCTCCCCCCTCCTCGCAACCGCCGCCGCCGCCGCCGCTGCACACACATACCCCTTCCTCGCTACGCCCCCCCCCCACTTCCACTCCAACTCCCACCTCTTCCTCACTCGCCCCCCCCCCCCCCCCCTTTTCCTTTTGCTCTCACTTCCCCCCTGTCTCGCTTGTTCCCGTTTTTGATTATAAAAGGCGCGGCAGTTTGTGCAAGAGAGTCTTCTCGGCGATTCTCTCACCTCTTCTCGATGGGACAACCTGCCGAAGGCCGAGCCGGGGAGAAGCAGAAGCGCAAGGCGAGAGAGCGAGTCGCTGGCCAGAGCGCTGACGAGCTTCTCATCCCCGGACGTAACAGCACGATCGCTGCAATCGGTGAGGAAGTGTATGAGGTGGAGGCGCTGATCGACCGGAGGATCAAGAGGCATCAGATTCAATACCGCGTTCGTTGGTCAGGCTTTGGGCCGGAGGACGACACATGGGAAGCAACATCGAATATTCTTGACAAAAATCTTATCCGTGAGTTCGAGGAGCGATGGATCACAGCAGCGAGAGAAAGCGGCACAAGGTATGTGACTGCTGACGGCAAGCCAGTAGGTATCGTTTCGGCGGGAGGCGGCCCTACCTTGCTCAGCGTCCGATCCCCGACTGCCTCGACCTACGAGCTGGGTTCACCTGATGCGGCGCACGGATTTCTGCAGGCTCTCGGCATACACCATGCCTTGCCTAACGTTGGACCCGCCTACCAAGCTGACATACCACCTGAACCGATTCCGAGAGCGACTCCTGTGCTTCCACCGCCAGAGCAACCGCCATGGTGCCGCTGCCGTCTGTCCGCGTCATGGGCGTACGGTCGTTGGTGGTGTTCTCAGTATGGCCGACCCATTGGCTGCAACTTCGAGCACACCCCTTCGCAGCTTCCGCCCCCTTTATGTCTCTGTGGTGAACCAGCTAGCCCAATACGCGGCCGGTGGTGTTGTGCCGAAGATGTTGGCTGTGCTTTCGAGCTGCCGCTGCCGGAAGATCAGGCAGAGCGGTTGGCTAGCAGTGCTGTGCACAAGAACGTATGCCTTGGCACAGCCGCCCTCCTCACGGCATCAGCATATGGACCAATGAATGGTTTCGCCTTTATTGCCCCGGCTGGTGAGGGGCTTGGTGTCTTTGCGAGGCAGCGACTTTTGGCCGGGCAGGCAATAGGTGAAGTAGGCGGACCACGATTACCGGTGCATCCCTTTCTTAAACAGAGCGATCGTGCAGTTGTCATCCCGACGAGCGGTGCCAACGAACCTGTGTTCATTGACACGAATGGCGTCAACTCACCATTTGACGTGCCACAACGATTCCCGGCTTCATATGTGCGTTGCGCCCACAATCCCAATGCTCGAGTAGAGAAGTGGACGGCGTCGGTTTCCGGCACGATGGAGTTCGCAGAGCAAATGTGGTTGGTTGCGAGTGAGACTATTCCAGCTGGCGCTGAGATTCGCGTCGATGTCAAAGCATTTGATGGGGGCCGTAAGCGCCCCCGATGCCGTGATGATTGTTGGAGGTTGCTTCGAGTGCCAACACCTCCGCCATCGGGACATGAACCCGTCTTCGACGGCCTCGCGTCGATGGGCAGCCTTGCGAATTCGCCAGGGGCGGTAGAAGCTACGTCCCCTGATGGATATGAAGAGGAGCAGGAGCGGGGGTTCAATGATGACGCGCAGCAGTATGTAACATCAGGTCTACTCCCTCCATTGCCGTGGGAAGGCGTTGGTTGCGGAAATGAACGGCTGATGGCGTTGGTTCCAAAGCTCGGGAGGCTAGGGGCTCACAAATTTGCGATTGCATCCACGCACATACCAGGGCGCAGTGCCCTCGAATGCCGAGACCGTTGGCTGCAGCTTCAGAAGATGAGACAGGTAGGGAGGCTAGTGAAGAAATGAAGGAATAGAGGGCCTGAAATCTTTTCTGAATTGGCGTCAAGCGAATGCCTCCACGGTCGTGCTACTCATCGTAGACTAATAAAATTTTATTAAAATACCTGAATATTATAGATTACAGCGCCTGTACTGCCACTAGTCATGCACCAACATGCCAAGCCACGACACACATGACCGGCACTAAGACCCAAGGTACAATGTACAGAATTACGCACCTGATAGCCCGGTCACTCACTAGCTAGGGGGTCGGGAAGGGCACCACTCAGAATTTGCCATAAGACATAAGAATAAGAATAAGAGGTCCAAATAGCAAATAGGAATATATGAATAAGCTCCCTTTTGGTTCTCGTAGTGGAGAACAGCAAATAAAAAATTCGGGGGTCCTCGGTCCTCGGGCAAAATTTTCGAAAAAAATATTTGCTCTATTTTCTATTTGTATTTGGACTTGGCGGACTTGGGGACCCTCCTAGGGTTGCGCGGAAATGTATACATAGGCATAGGCCCCCCCCGGCGAAGATTGGTCAGTGCTTGGATGTGCCCTCCTCAAGCTCCCGCGTGCCCCTACCTATCGTCTTCACTCTTCACGATAGTCATGCTCGCGGACGTACACAAGCCAGGTGGGATGTGGGATGCACTGATGCACTAGCAACCATCAAACATCGAACATCAAAGCATCAAAGCACAAGGAGACAGCAGACAGCAGACAGGTTGGGCGTTGGCGTTGGGCGAGAGGCAACGCGGTCGAGACAAGCTAATTAGGATGAGCAGGCGCGCTGGCCCAAAAGATTCCCCAGAATTTAGTAGCCTACGAGTTACGAGTAAAGGAGGCTAGAATGTAGAGGCCGATTAAAACAAAAGACAAAAGGGTCGATCGTGGATGCGACACAGACACAGACACAGGCGGGCGGTCGGCGTGACCTAAATTTAGACAACTACACTGGGAGCGGGCAACCGGCGACGGGCGGGCGACACGGCGACGGAGAGGCGGCGCTCGATGGCGTCGTCGTCTGCGACGGAACCGCTCGCTCAGTCAGTGACCACAGCGCGAGCCCTGTTCAGTGCTTTGCGAGACCCTGCGGTACGGACAGACGCAGGCTGCCAGCGTGTTCGAGAGCTGGAGGCCACGTTCGAGAGGCAGTGGGAGGGCGTCTCAGCAGCAGCCATCGAACTAGACTCAGAACAGGAGCAACTCAGCTCCCTACGAGAAGAGAGGAGTCGGCTTCGTGAGGTAGACCCAACCGATGCTCCCATTGGCGACGCTAGCCTGCCCGGAGGTGTCAACCCACACTACGCAGCCCTATGTCGTGTGGTGTAGATGTCACAGATCCTATTCTGATCCTGATGCGTCCTCGCAGGCACTATCAAAACGGAGTGTTCAGGTGAAGGCGCAGATTGATGCGCTTCAACAGCTCCTTTGCGATATGGCAATGGCAGGTCCTCCAAATGTATCATTCAAATTGGGAGAAGATCGCGTTTCGGGAACCGAGTATGGAGCATAGCTCTATGCCAAACAAATGAACAATATAAGTTTTGGTTAGTAGATGACTGTTTTCTGCGGAAGCACGCCCTCTCTCTCGCGCGCGCCCACCAGATGAGAGTCCATTTCAGACAAGCTGGAATTTTTGCTTGAGGTTTTAGAGCACACTGTGCCCTCCTTCAAGCATGAGAGTGGGACTCTGTATTTCGGCGGCCTTGCCATCCTCCTAGAAGTAGAAGAGGAGAGTACACGCATTTTCTCGGCGGTGGCTTGTTGGTTGTTCGGGTAAGACAACTAACAAATGACAGTAGGTGCCACTAATACACCGCGCCTTGCTTCTGAGAACAAAGAACTGGCGAAGGCCAGGCTGCCCTGGCAGGGCGGCACGAGACTGACGGATTGGAGCTTGCGGAAGGAAGCGGAAGAGACGGAAGGGGAGCGGCGGAAGGCACGGTGGAAGAGGGAATGGCGGGTTGGACGGGCTCAACCTCCAAGGCGGGAGGTAGGATGACGGGCAGAGGCGAAGGCGAGCGGGACGACGGCGACGACATGGCGAGGGCGAGCGAGCGTGAGCGAACGAGTGCGTGTGATGTGGTGGTGTTTGTGGTTGTTGTAAGATTGCTTGTTACAATGAGGCAAGAGCGAGAGCGGGCACGAGGAAGCGAGGAACGACTAGAGCGACAGACGAGGGCGACGGAGGCCGATGGGGTACCAATCCGGTCAGACCGACAACAATCACAAGACACGCACACTCAACGTTCATTCACCTAACACCTAACATTTCCCTACATACTCTATTAAACCTATTAATAGTCTCACCGCACACGCGGCCGTGGACCCTCTACTTTCTACTCACGTAGGCGTAGGAAAACTTTCTACACCCCCACTCCCCCGGCCCTTCTCCCCCCGCCATAAGGCGACTCCCCTCGTGCGCTACTAGGGGGATAGGGGTGAAGGGCTTAGATATGGTCCGGTGGCCCGCGCCTCCCCCCGGTGATCATTCCCCCCCTTCCTCCTGTGTCTCCGAGTGGGCGGCGGCCTCAGCCCCGACTTATCCTGTAAACAGGTGCGATAATTGTAATAGAACGCTTCTGGTCTGTCGACGTACGGAACGCGACCTGGATGGCAGGACGCGGTCGCTTTAGCTGCGCCTGGTCCATGGGGTCTGGTGGGCCTCCCTTTGTGGGAGGCCCTGAGAAGAAGAGAGCCGCGTCGGCGCCCTTCATCGCAACATCGCAACCAAGTGTAAATACGAACTTACTTAGTTGTCATTGTCGCATTGTGATTATTATATCAAAATGAAACATTAGCAGGTGTAGATGCACTCATACACATACAAATTGTTGGTTATTGAAATAATATGCTTACACCAGGATCGACTGAGGTCTTCATCTCCCCCCACTTTCAGCCGTCATCCCAATCACCCCCAACTCCAATCTAATTGCTTGTAAACAAAATGGAGGACACCCCAAACACTCCCTCTTCCGTTTGCTCCTGCATCACGTCCACGAGCCGAATCCTCCTGTTCGACATCACTGAATGTTTCACTAGAGCGGGAATCCCACTTCAAATGCTGTCAACTTGCCGTGTAGAAAATGGGTTGTCTCGGTTTACTTGTGCTGGACGATTGCGGGGTGTGTCCGATCCACCTGAAGCAGCAGCAACCGTCGATGCCCAAATGCTCGCTGCACTGGGAACTACGGATGAGGGCAGGGACCCCAAGTCTTGCACATTCTGGCAGAGCGGCGCCACACCGTCTGCCACTCGGCTATCGGCTGCTGGATGTGGGTTGTCACCAGGAGCTGAAGGGACCGTCGGCAACGCCCTTGGGCGACAGCACAATTCGATGAGCCCACATAGCCAGCACGCCCCGCAAACCACAAGAGACAACAGGCAGACCAGATTGGCGAGATCAAACTCAACGAGCCCATTCTGCCCAACGAAAAGGAAGAAGAATGCCCGGCCGATTCGCGAGTCCAGGAGACCGAAATTCTTTGTGATTTGCCTGTCGATCCATGGCCTACGCAGCTGCATGACCATAAGCAGGATGCCGAACAGCAAGTTCCACACAGAGCGGATAAGGAGGGGCCAGTCGAGCAGAATCTCGTGTATCCGCGAGACGACGGTGAGCACGGCGAGCGCCACAAGTAGACCGCCGGAGCAGACCGCAAGCGCAGCCTGAAGCCGCCGCATCGCGCTCCCGCACCCGGCCATTTCTCGTCGTGGTGAGAGTTATCATGAACGAGGAGAAAAGGCGGGCGGGCCGAGACATAATAAAATACTCTAGGTCTTTTCCCTACTTTCCTTCTCGTGGAGTACTCGTACTTTGTAGCTCTACTGTGAATATGTATTTCACAAACGGTTGTAAGGTCCCGGCCCCCGGGCGGGGGCGTTGCGACCGCAGAACCTTACTAGCAGGTGGTAAAAAAATACGCGCGTTCACTTTTTTTTTTGGGGGGGGGAGTAGGTAGTTGACGGGTGTTCATTGTCGCGCGCCCTGAGTTGAGTGTGTTCGCGGCGCAGCCGGAAGAGAATGCCGACAAGAGAGCGACGTGGCGACGGACGACCCGACGGGCGACGGGGCGACAGTTACGCGCAGGAATAAGGAAGGAACCTCTCGAAAAGCCATAAGTGGTTTGATGAAGACCGAAATAAAGCCATAAGTGGTTTGATGAAGAGCCATAAGTGGCTCTACATCCTACAATTCTACATTCTGCCCGTGCACCTTCTTCGCTCTTCGCTCCGCCTCCTTTCCTTTTGTCGCCTACCCTGTCGCCTGCTTTGCCCCTCGCCTGGCTTACCTTCTTGCGTGCCCCTAGCAATTTCAGGTACTGTCGCGCGTTTAGGTTTAGGTATCGCCGGTCCAAGGAACAAGGAACCGCGAACCGCCCCCTTGCCCCTTGCTTGTGTGACCTGATCTCTCTGCAGCCGCACGTGCTGGCCGTTATCCGTTAGATTATTATTATCATATCGTGGCGCTACTTCTGCTTTATTTCGGTCTTCATCAAACCACTTATGGCTTTTCGAGAGATTCCTTCCTTATTTCTGTGCGTAACTGTCGCCCCGTCGCCCGTCGGATCGTCCGTCGCCACGTCGCTCTCTTGTCGGCATTCTCTTCCTCCATGTTTGGTTTGTCAGCGGGTCTCTATGTGTTCCGTGCTGAAGATATTTGAGTGTTGAGAGTGTTGATGTGAGTATGGTGCCGTGTCATCAGCCCGTCGGACTCTATCCGATTTGTCGTCTGTCGTCTGTCGTTCTTCCTTCTTCGCTCTCGTTCTCATTCTCGTTACCGTTCTCGTCCCTCGTTCTCAACACTCCATCCGTACCAATCCTCAACCTTAGCCCCCAGCCTCGGCCTATTCATCGCCAATCGCCCAGCCATGTCCGCTCCGTCCTCGCACTCGCCCTCGCCTAAGGCCTAAGCCCGTCCTCGCGCCCTTCTCTACGGAGGAAGTGGTCAAGCCCGTCATTCCATCACTCTCCGCCACTCCCGCCGCGCCTCCCGCCGATCCATTCCCTTCCGTCTCCTCGCATATCGAGCCAGTGGCCACTGCCAGTGGCCAGTGGTCATGCTCGATCCGTCAACAACTAAAAGTTTATACTTAGTTCGCCCATGGGGGGGCACGAGCCCCCCTCTCTCTCCACTCCTCCCCTGCCATGGGGGAGGAATCACCCACTCTCCTGGCACGCCTGATGGCCTGCCAGGAGCACACTGCCATGCTGACCCATCCCTCTCCCCACAGGCACGCCTGATTCGCCCGCCCTGGCCTGTCGTGGCCAGCCAATCCCTCTGACCAGCCCCTCCTCCCCCTGGGCCCCCCTGATCAGGAGCCCCCAGCCAGCTCCAGTCGACCCGCAGGGGCTCGGAGCGCCAGCGAGGGAGAGGCAGGAGGGGCCAGGGCCATGCCCCAGCCTCACCTGCCCCCTGAGTTGTGCTCCAAGGCCCCTGCAGGCCACCTGGGGACCTGAAGAGGGACCGCAGGCGCGCGCCATGGGCCCCCGCCGCAGGGAAGAGAGGAGGAAAAGGGAAGAGGGAGGGGAGGGGGGAGCGGCAGCTCTCCCCTCCGGCAGATACGTGTCTTCTCGCCCCGTTTGGGTAAGAGAAGACGGGGGCGCCAGAGCCAGGAGGGAAGGGCCGCGGCTCGCCGCGGCCACTCGCTCTAGCGAGGGAGATTAGCGCTTCTGGGCTCCTAGCTCACGAGTGCCCCCCCCCCCCCCCACCCTGCGTTGCTTTTACCCGAAAGGGGTTTTCCCCCAGCGTGGACTCGAGGAGAGGACGCGCTGGGGTGCGCGGGGTCGGTGCATGCACTGGGGGGAGGACAAATATCGAGGGGAGGGGGCAGTGCCCCCACCCCCCGGTATCACTCGGACACCTAGTCCGTCAGGCATGGCGGGATTCCGGGACGGAAAAGTTATGTCCAATTAGCTAGTGGGGTTGGCTGGGATATAACATTGATTATTTTATTTTGCTCGATCCGTCAACAGCTCAGGGGGCAGTGGAGGCTGGGCGGGCTCAGCACTCCCGGCCTCTCCTGCCTCTCCCTCGCGTGTCTTGCCGGTCCTGGGTGCCCCCCACAGCCCCACAGGCCTCTGTCTGCCTGGTGACTAGTGACCAGGCGAGGGGCGAAGGTTGAAGGTTGAGTACGAGTGCTGGCCCAAGTGCCAAGTGGGCCTGGGCAGATGCGAGTCCCGACCCGCGCCCACTGGGTGTGTTGGTCAGGGTGTTGAGTGCTCAGCCCATGCCAGAAATGCCAGGAGGCCGTGTGTGAGAGTGACTGATGGCCCCCCCCAGAGGGAAGTTAGTGCCATGTGAGGGGTGCGCGGAGAGCCCCCATGGTCCCATATTCCTATTATAACAATAGGTTCTTATTGTTGATGGAAACTTGGGCAAATTTTAGTGAATATTTCTGCTAACCCCTAGGGGGGGGGGATAACACACCCACCCACAAGTCGTCGCCACAAGAGCCATCGTCACAGCCTCGTGAAAACATTAGCATGGCCATGGGCCATGACTACTCATACACAACACATAAAACACCTGAGGATTTCATCTATGAGGGATGCACATGACAATTGACGAGGGCATGACTACGTTGTTTACATGAGTGTGCAGGCCTTAGTCTTGCTTTCCAGGTCTCGTGCACCCTCGGGTGTGGCGCCAAGTCGTTCAATCTGCGCACGCAGAGCCTGCTTCTCACGATTTGCCCGCTCGAGCGCCGCAACGTAAGCCTGGTGCTGCTCTCGAGCATGGGCTTGGACTTGCTCGGCGTATGCTGCAAGCTCAGCCTGTGAGATCATGCCGTCCCCGTCAGTATCGGCAGCCGCAAAACCATTTTGGAAGGCCGCGTATTCGTCGCGATCCACTTTACCGTCCTTGTTCGAGTCAGCAGCCAAGAAGGCTCGTTGAGCGGGCGTCATCGCCGCAACGCCACTGCCGTTAGCGGGCATGCTTCCTACTAGCATTGGCATGCCTGCCCTCCCCTTGAGCTGCTCCTCTTTTCGCATCATAGTCACATACTTCTCCTCGAGGGTCTCCAACTTTGTCAGCACACGATGAAGACCTGAGGGGTTGCCACACTGCGCGCAGTCGACTGTACATAGACGCGGATTGAGCTTCTCAAATTTGTGCTCGAAATCGGTGTAAAGGGTGAGAGCGAACTTATGCTCGATCCCAGGGCGATCAGTGTAAGGAATTACGATGTAGCGCTTGCCCTCATCAGGCTCGAGCTCGCCTATCTCAAGCCACTGACCATCGCCGCGGCGCAATTCCGCCGTCTTGAGGACCTTGGGCGGATTTGGACCGTCCAACTTGATGTGATCACCCTCTCCTTGACAGATGACAAAGCCCACGGTTGGATAGTCGGGCTCCGTCTGAAGACCGGCCACGTCGCGCATGTCGGTTTTAACGCCATGGAGCTCCAGGAAGAGGAAGCAGCGTGTCCGCTGCTCCAGCGTTATTTGGAATTGGAAATTCTTCGTCCATTGCTCAAGGGGGCCAGTCACCGGCCCGCCTGCCGATTCCTCCTCGCCAAGAGCGTTCCCTGTACCGCCACGTGACCATGCGTCTAGAAGAGTAGTGCGCTTCCAATCATCCTCGGGCTTGACGTCAGAAAAGCCAAAGTCGGGCACGCCATCGTCGTCTCGGTCGTCGGAAAGGATGGTCAAACGGAAGAGCGACTCGCGCCCAGGTTCAAACATGAAAGGCATCAGAATGTATGGAATGGGGGAAGACTTCTCGAATGTGTACTCGACGGTAACCTGCCTCGAGAAGCGCGGTTCTTTGCAGAATACAAAGTCTCCGCCGTCCTCCTCGTCGCCGTCCTTGAGCACGAGCTTCCGCCTCTTGTGGTCTCCAGGGTTCTCGTTGCCCCTGAAAATGTAGAATCCAATCGCGTTGGAATAGTGGCGGCCGTGGCCCGCGCTCATCCGCGCATCTGGCTGTGTCAACTTGATGACAAGCTTCGTCTTCGGTCGCGTGATGTTCAGAATCCACTGGTTGTTATTGCGCCAAGAGATGAAATTGGTGCAGCCACCGGCCGTCTCATCCATCCACCTCGATTTAACTGTGAAGCGGGTCCAAAGGTCATCGAGCATCCGGCACATGTAGACCTTTGTCATGTGCTTACAAAAGTCCTCGTACTCAATCCAGAATGTGCCGTCGTTGGACGATTTGGAGAAGTGCAGCATCTGGCGCAATCGTGAATTCCAGGCAGATGAATCATCAGACCATTTGCCGTTCCACTCCTTCGCATTCCCGTTCTCGTCGAGTGGAATTCGAAGGCGCATCAGCTTGTTATCCTCGAAATCACCACCAGTCACCATGCAGTAGGCACGATTTAGCAAGATGCCTTTCGCCGTAGTTTGAGGTCGCGGTTCGCCCTTGGTTGTGCAGGTGCAGCCCACAACGTGTTCAGTCTTCATTTTTTCCATGATCTCGTCCCAGAGTCGACCTGGGGTGTGGCCCTTAGGGATCCACTGCTTCACGCCACCCTTCTCGGGACAGTCCTTGGTCAGGTCGAATTTGTATCCAATGCCGCCTGTGAGGTCCTCGAGTCCCTGCACTACTGTGCCGCCTTGCATCGCCTCGTATGTCCCCGAGTATTTTGCGAAGACCTTCTCCATGATCATAACCCAGTACACAGATGGGTCCACGTTGCGCGCGAACGCCGGATTGCCGTCGGCCGTGCATGGAATGCGGTCGTCGACAAGGATGACCTGCCAGTCATCATCTGAGAGCGGGTCGTCACGATAGATCTTGCATACGAAAAAACCCTTGTCGGCATGAAGTTCAGCCTCGCCGAAGAAAAAACGATCGAGCTGTTCTCGGTTGCCGGACACAATGTTGATGGCGGAGAGAAGCCATCGGTTGTCGATGCCAAATCCTTGCACGACATTCTCCACCTCCCAATCGTTTTTGAACAGCTTGGGAGTATCCGTCCACTCGCGTGGCCGTCGCCATTGCGTCACTACCGGCATGCCCGCCACGGGCTTACCACCATTGTAGACAGCTGGCTGATAATCGCCATTTGCGTTTCCTTTGGCTGGTGGGAAATCGGGATCCTCAAATAGCCCACCATTCGCCGCAGCGTTAGCGAGTGCCTGCTCAACCAATTCCTTCTTGCGCTTCTTGACATTTTCTGAGAGTGGCTGGCCCTCGATGGTCATCATAG
This sequence comes from Isochrysis galbana, assembly GCA_018136815.1. Classification (NCBI taxonomy): domain Eukaryota; phylum Haptophyta; order Isochrysidales; family Isochrysidaceae; genus Isochrysis; species Isochrysis galbana. The sequence goes on from CM030931.1 coordinate 4,089,772, forward strand.
GCACGTTTTCGACCCACTTCTCGAGACGCGCAAGTTCTTCGAGCTCCATTTTTTGCGCATATCCCATCTTGCCGTCGTCGCCGAGCTCCTCCCGTGTTTTGGCGACGTTGTGCTTCGCCATCGGCGGCGCCAAAGCATTTTTCGCGTTGGAGCCCGGCCCAGCGATGCCCTGCGGTCGAGGGCGATTGACCCCGACGACGCCACCGAGCCCTACCTCGCCGCCTTGAAGTGCCTTAACGTTGAACACCGTGTCGGTGCAGTACAGTGTGAGGTTAAAGTCGCCCTCTTGGTTGGGATGAAAAGTACATGCCAAGAAGGTGTACGTGCCCGCACCGGGCAGTGAAAACTGAGCAGAGACTTCCTGGGAGCCAACCGCGAATTTGGACGAGCCAACCAGGTCGGCCGCACGTTCTTCGTAAGCCCCACGTACCAGCCCGCCGCCTGATTTGAAGGCGAGGAATCCCAACGCAGGTGCCAGCGTGCTCGCTTGCTCCTGCAGCGTTTGGGCGTCCCCTGCGCGGCCTTCAGCCGCAGCCCGTTGAGCCTCAGCGGCGAGGCGCGCTTGCGCCTCTTGTAAGCGGGCCGACTCTTGTGGCGGCAGCGAGAGGCTAAGAACCCCTACAACCGTGGCCGGACCGTTGACACTGATTTCGAATTGGGGGTTCTGCGCCCAGGTGTCGGGATTGTTCGGACAACCACCAGCCGTGCCTTCTGCGACCTTCCACTTCCCGGCTACTGTGCGTTCTTGCCAATCGCCAGAATTTGGTAGAGGCGTAAGCAAGCACCCAGCAGGCGATGAGACAGTCAGATGGAAAGCCATCATGACTGATGGCTCGAGGGTGCACGGCAGGAGCGTGTAATCGACGCCGGGCTCCAACTCAGCCTCGAAGCACACCTGCCGGGATTTGGCTATCCGGGAGAGCCCGAGAAGCTCGTCGTCCTGCAAAAAGCGTTTGCGACGGGCGCCCTCGCTCGCCTTCAAGAGATACACGCCTATCGCGTGGGGGTATGAATCGTCCTCGAGGTTCCCATCGAGCTCTGCGTCGGGTTGTGCAATCGCAATCAGCGCGGTCGTTTTTGTAGGAACTGTCAGGCGATACTGAGGGTTTGATCGCCAACGGGTGCCGGGCCACGTAGAAATGCAGCCCCCAGCATTGGTTGCATCCCACTCGCCGGCAACGTACGACTTGGTAGCATCATCCACCAGCCGGCAGACATATACCTTGGTGAATCCCGCGATGAAGTCGTCGAAAGTCATCCAGAATGACCCATCTTTGGGCCGCCCACCGAGCGAGGCAGCTGGTCCCGGCATGTTTTGCCACTCCATGGAGCTGTTGCCCCATGCTCCTTCCCACTCAACGAGCGGCGTCACCCGCCCGTCGCCACCTGTCCTACCGTAGCAATTACGCAGCCGCACCATCAACAGCCCCTGTGCATCCTTCATCTCAATCACCGGGTAGACGAGCGGCCGGTATTGCGTGTCCGGCAGAGCGGCCTTCTCCCCTGGTGATGCATGCTTCGCCTTGAATGTCGCGCCGAGTAGGTGGCCAGCACCAAGCAGCCCAGAGAGTTTGGTCCACATAGCCCCGGAAGCGATATCCGTCGCTGCGGAGACCATCAATTGCTTCTCGCCCATAAATGCACCGTCCCGAAGATAGATTTTATCCGAGAAGCCACCTGTTAGATCCTCCAATGAAGCACCAACGCGACCGTTAGACATGGCCTCGTAGCAGCCGTACATCTTGGCTAAGGCCTTCAGCACTATCGCCACGGGCCCCTCGCGAGGCTCTGCATTGGATGAGTAAGCAAGCGAACGCTTTCCGTGGCAGGGCAGAAGATCGTCTACCACAGTTGTACGCCAGGCACCGTCTTTGAACAAGCGGACCCCGTGCATCCCAGAGCCAGGCTCTGACCACACTAGCACACGTTTGAGGAGCTCGGGCCGTGTCCGCACCATTGCCAGCGCCCCGAGAATGTGCCGGTCCTCCAGGCCGTCGCGTGGCACGATTAATGTGCCCGGCTTGCCATAGGGCCCATCGAGCTCGCCGCTGCCAGGCAGAATCTCGAGGCGGGCCCACGCGTCAATCTTCTTGGTCTTGGAGCCCGGAGCTCCAGAAACGTACAAGCATTTGGGATCCTTGCCAGCACAGTTGAACTCAGGATCCTCAAAAGCGGTCTTTCCTTCACGCCTTTGAGCCGCAAGTTGCGCCAAACCAGCAGCAAGCACGGGGTCGTTGCCGATTGACGCTTGCTGCACAGGCGGTCCGGCCGTGGCGCGGACAGGCTCCACATTGCGCTTCGAACCAGAACCATTGCTGAAAGGCGCGGGGGGCTGCTGCGCCGGCTGCGCAGCAACAATGTTGGCAGTAGCATGTGGCTCCAACGTGAAATCACCACCTTCGTGTCCGACCCCAAGCTTGAAATCGCCCTCGAATCCCGGCTCAAATGTCGAGGGCAGGATGACATAGCACTTTCCAGGTGGGAGGGGATCGCACTGGAACGTCACTCGCTGCGCATTGGTCGGTTTGAACTTGGACTTGGTGACGACCATCGAGGTACTGAGCGTATTGGTGAGTGGCACACCAATCTCTCCCTTGAGCACGATCAGCCCGATCGGCAGAAGCGCATCAGGAGGCTGATTCTGGGCCAGCTCGACGATGGCGGTGCCGGGTGCGGTGGGCACCAGCGCGTACTGCGGGTTCTTGGGCCAGGACGAGTGTTTGGGGCAACCCCCGGTCAGCTCGGGCCCTCTCCAGGCACCCTCGACGCTCTTCTCCATCGGTGATGATTGGGGGGGAGGGAGGGGGGGGGGGAAGGCGGAGAGAGAGAGAGGGACGGGGTCTGGCGGGCGTCCCTGTGTGGGTTGGCCTTGGGTGGAGGGGGGGAAGGGAGGGGCGGCGCCAACGCTTCTCGGCGTGTACCTGACAGTGAGCAGTGAGGGAGTGTGAGAAGAAGAAAATGAAACCGGGCGAGCGAGTGAGCCCCGCTCCGAGCGACTTGTAAGTTAGTTATCTCATGGCCATGGTCCATGCTGTGTAGAACATCAATACCCCTCGTTGCCAAAAGTTTGACGTTCTATTCTTGGGAAGTGCCGGCAGGACTCCCGCTTTCATCGGGCTGACCCGACACATCTGGCCTAGCCACTATGCGGGCTGCCGCAGGGCTCCCACAGGTGAGACAGAACCGCAGGCACACTGCCCTGCCGGCGTTGCTGTCTTCGGGCTCTTCCTCCTCATCCACATCCAGAGGGGGGGGAGCGAGTTGTGTGGAGTTGTTAACAATCGGCTTTGGATCCGACTGGGGGTCGGCTCGCTTTCGCGATGGCTGCTGTGGTTGTGGGGCTGGTTGCTTCTGGGCTTGCTGCACTGGGTCCTTCCCCATGGGTCCCTTCTGAGCGGCTTCCGCGTACGATTTTTGTGCAGGTGTTGGTTGTTGGTTGGAGGGCGCAAAAGCTCCCAAGATTGATTGTTGTGTCAAGTGCCCGCCCACGAGGGGTGCGCTGATGGTAGGAGTTGCCGCCATGGGGGTGGCAGCAGTGCTGCCAGCCCCCATGGGGAGTCCTTGGTTGGGTGGCGAGACGAGGGAGGCGTGTGGCAGGGCACTGCCCTGGCTCTGGTCTGCACCAGGGAACAGGACTCTGCCTGTTCCCTGGCTGTGTGGCTGCTTGGGAGGCGAGGGAGGTGGCGCCATCTCGACGTCCTGATCGGGAGGGGCTGAGGGTTGCGAGCGCTTGGGCTCCGGCGGCTTGGGTCGGCCCCGTTGGGGTGTCGTGGCGGCAGGGGGCTGGGAGGTGGGAGCGGTCGGCGCGCGCTCCATCGCTAAAACTATAACAATAGTTTCTCAACGACACCACAACTCTAGCCACTTCCTATCCCGAACTAGCATTTTGGTAATATATGTGTATGCCAGCACCGTTACATCGCCAACATGCTTCCTCACACCCTCCACTGTCATTGGCAACAGGTCAGGTACACACAACCAACGCAGAGTATACGACTTGGGTATGCCTTCTCTTCATTCTTGCTTGCGCGCCGCTTTCACGCTCTCGCCTTCCGCCGTGCTTCCTTACCGGGCCGGCCTCGGCCACCGGCCCGTCCTCGGCCCTCTCCACCCCTGCCACCTGCTCCCTTGCCTTTTCCTCCGCCCTTGCCACCTCTCCTGCCATTGAAGTAGCTCATGTCACCGGACGACTCTGCTGAATTGCGCTTATCTTTGCGCTGCTTCTTGCCAAAGCGCTGGTCGGCGCGCTCGCGTTTGCTCACAACCGCGCTCCCGCTGGCATGACGCTTAGAAGCGGGCTCGTCGATGCCGATGTCAAAGCCGTCGAACTTGTTATCCAGCTTGATGCCCTTTTTTCGCGCATTTGTAACCTCGGCGATCGAGCGCTTCTTTTGCTGCGCGCGCTCCTGCATTTTGGCTACTTGCACCGCTTTACCGAACTTCTTGGCGGTGCGCTGCTTGCGGCGTTCATCTGCCGCCTTTATGGACTCTTGCTCTCCGATGATCTTGCGCTTGACGCGCTCCATGTGCTTATCCGACTTAGTCATCTCTGCAAAGTAGTCGTCCGGCCGGCGGTAAGGAATACCAAGTCGATCCATGCGGCCTTGGGCAACCTTGACGGCGGAGAGCGCCTGGTTGTAGAATGCGAGCTCACGCTTCAGGTCATCCTCCGCGTCTTCCACACCCAGCGGCTCTGGCGCCGTCACGACTAGGCAATCGAGCCATGCCTTGTCGTCGTCCTCTGGGTCAGCCCCATTGGTCAGCTGCTGCAGCTTGAGCTGGAGCGCGGCCTCGTTAGAGATGGCAGGCTGGTGGCGGACGGGACGCCCTCCATTCATCGCCAGCAGCTCCTCCTCCGCCTCGCCTTCCTCCTCCGCCGCCACAGGTTTGGGCTTGATCTTCTTGGTGGGGCGAAGCATTCCCGTGGCCATCCGCGAGGACCGGCGGCCGCCCGGCCCCTGGCCTCCTATAACTTCTAGCGGCGACAAGCCAGTACTCTTTACCCTTAGAAGACCCCCCCCCCCCCCGGGTCGCGTTTCATCGTTTCTTCTTCTCGACCGACCACCGCCAACAACAAAACTCAGCTTAACGGCTCTCAACTGGCGAGGGGGGCCCGCAAGGGGAAGAGAGAGAGAACAATACGCAGCCAGGGGCGGCGGGACGGGCACCTCGCCGTGAGAGAGATGTAGCTGATAGAGCGAGGAGAAAAGTGCGAGAGGCTTCTCTCCCCGCGGCCCCTTCAGTTTCATTGTACCGATACAGGGGAACGAGAGGAGAAAGAGAGAACTTTAGGAATACTTTACATGATCAAGAGAGGAAGAAGTGGGAGAAGAGCGAGAGGAGAGAGGAGAGCGCGAGCGAGGGCAGGGGAGAGGCCACCTCCGCTCCCCACATTGGCATGCCGGCAGCTCTCTTGCGGTGCGTGCTGGTGGCGAGCTGCGTATGGGCTTCTAAGGCGGAGCAGTACGTCGTCTACGAGCAGAAGCCCGTCTCGTCCACGCGGCCTGCCCCGCGCACGCTCGCCTCCGCTGTGCTCCAGTTTGCCTCTGCATCAGTTGTGAGCGGCCAGTACATCTGGCTCTTTGGCGGCACCAACGGCGGCGACAGCGACACGGTGTACAACGATCTATGGCTGTATACGGTCTCGAGCGGCAGATGGACGCAGAAGAGCCCAGTCGGCACCATCCCGCAGCGAAGGCGAGGCGCCACGCTGACAGCCGTCGAGAATGCGAGGGCGTACCTCTATGGAGGCTCAGCTTCTGTCGGTGAGACAGTGGGGCCGCTCTCGCCCGAGACGACCCAGACGGTCTGGAAGCTTGGGCTTGATCGTACCACGCCGAGCTGGCAGATCATGACCATCGCGACTAACGCGATCAGTGTGCCTACATCTGGAGTCTCGAGCTCTGGGGCACCTCCGCCCACTCGCATGCGCCATACGTCAACGCTGCTCCCGCTGCCGTTCGTGGATACCGAGCCCAAGGGCATGGTCATCTTTGGAGGCCAGTCGTCTAGTCTCGTAGGCATGAATGACGTCCACGCATTCCATTTCACCTCGGAGTCTGCTGGTAGGTGGTACTCGTTGTCTCCATCAGGAGCAGCACCGGCTCCGCGCCTTGGGCACTCTGCGTGCAACGCACTCAATAACCTCGTCATCTTCGGCGGGACGAACCCACTGGCGTCGCCACCGGTGCGTTACTCAGACGTTCATATCCTGAACCTGAAGACGAATACCTGGTCGGAGCCCATCCGCGTGGGTTCAGAGGCGCCCTCAGGCCGAGAAGGGCACTCTATGCTCACAATTGGCTCAACCATCTATATCTTTGGAGGTGTCAACCAAGTGGGAGATATCCTCGATGACCTGTGGGCCTTTTCGGCTTACTCGGCCGTCGCCGGGCAGCTAGTCTGGACCAAGCCGATCCCGATGTCCGCCATTCCTGCGGCTCGCTGGGGACACGTTGCCGTCACGGATTCCTTCTCCGCGTTGATGTTGGGTGGCCTTGGGGCCGACCTCGCGCCGCTCGCCGATGTCCACACCATGCGGGCGGGATGCGGCGGCAACTTGACGCTGACAGCGTCACGCGGATCGTTTGGAGACGGCGATGGCAACTACCTCTCGAATCTCAATTGTCATTGGACGATCATACCTGCTGTTTCCAACGCTAACGTTCGCATCTCCATCTCGGAGATCGATATCATTGACTCATCAGATAAGGTCATCTTGTACGACGGCGACTCGACAAACTCTGCGCGGCTGAATGGCGAGGGGTTTACAGGCCAGATTCTTCCTCCGTCCATGACCTCGTCGGGGCCGTCACTTCACGTCCAGTTCATCTCCGATTCCGCCGATGTTTCCGGTGGCTTCAAGGCTCTGTATGAGGCCGTCTGCGCTCCTGGCTACACCTTCAATCAGTTCAACAATGGGTGTGAGCCGTGCCCAACGGGCACGTATGCTGCGGCCGCTGACTCCGCCTCGTGCTTGCCTTGCCCGGAGGGTACGTACGCCGACACCGTCGGCTCCATCGCCTGTACGCCATGTGCAAACTATGCTACGACGCCTACATCGGGGTCAATCACATCCGTCGCGTGCTCATGCCAGCCAGGCTACGTCAGCAACGGAGAAGTTGGCGTCAACTTGTTGTGCGCCATCTGCGCGGAAGGCGGAGATTGTCCTGGCGGTGGCATTATGAAAGCTTTGTCTGGCTGGTGCCAAGACGCAGATGCCCTCGACCCTTCGGAACCTGCCACCCCGGCATCATTCTCCAAGTGTTGTGTGCCCGACCAGTGCCCGGGTGGAGCCGCAGCACTATGTAACTCGTATATCGGAGTGGTTAATCAAGACGCCATCTGCTCGATCAATGCCTTCTCGTGGGAGACAATGAGCGGTATCCGCTTTACTTTGGGTACGTGGGTATCGTTCATCCTGATCTTTGTCTTCCTTCTCGCACTCTGTTTCATCCTGGGCTCCGTCTGCGGATTCCGCCTCAACAACTACAAGCGGAGGCGAATAGGAGCGGACAAGAGCCTTCTGCCGCCACCCGTGCTCATGGGTCGCGAAACGCTCGAACAGCATCGAGTCGTGGAGTTTGAATCCAGCTCGGCTGGCTCCTCCCGTTCTGGCCGCTCTTCTAGATACGATGAGTTTGAATCCATGGATGCCACCCCGCGAAATGACCCCCAGGAAGGCGGCGAGCTTGTCGTCGTGGCCATAGACGACTTCCGCAACGAGGGGCCGTACCTTGCGGCGGCGCGATCGTCGGGGGGGAAGGGGGATAAGCCCTCGGGGATTTCTGCGATACCTCTGCAGGGGGTCAACCACGACAGAGGGGAGCACGAGGGTGCGGCAGCATCCGATCAAGACGAAGAAGCGTTACCTCCGATGAGCCATTCGAGGCCAATGAGGAGACGAGAGGGTCATGATGCAGCGCTCGACGAGCTCACGCCATCTGCCATGGCACTTGAGCTTGGCGAGACCACCAGAGATAGGAAGGCTGCTCAAGGAGACGCCGCGGAATCGTCCGATGGGCCACAGAAAGAAAAGAAGGGAAAGAAGGGAAAGAAGGGAAAGGAAGGCCAGATCAATGTGGGGACCATAGACGAGGCTCCTGCCGAGGGCGAGGTGGGCAGCGATGCTGTTCAAGCTGCTGACAATGGCGGCGAGGGCGAAGCAAGAGCGGAGGGAAATCAAGAAGAGAACAAAGAAAATGAGGCAGAGGAGGGGGAGAAGAAGAAGAAGAAGAAGAAGAAGAAGAAGACGGAGAAGGCAACCGATGATGTGTAGGGAGTTGCGCCGATATGATTTTTTTCATGTGGTTGTTTGGTGGCCCTTGCTCACCACTTGTCACCTATTCTTCCCATAGCAATACGTTCTTGCCGCGGAGGCACACTGCAGTCTACAAGGGAGAGCGTTGCGGGATGCAAGCTGGCAATGCGCTGCAACGACGTATCGGGCGATCCCGTATCATTGATCGTGTATTGTGCGTGAGCAGTGCGCTCCTTGTGCAAAAAAAAACTTCTTTATGTACTCACCACACGCGCGGCTTTGCATTGACTTTCCCGCGCCCGCGTCCCTTCCCACTCCCTCCACCCGCCTCGCGGCTCGTGCACTACGTAGGGGCTCGATGAACGGGGCTTTCGGTGGCAGGCGGCGTGTCCCGGTCCCCGGTGCGGTCTAGTGCTCCCTTCTCCCTCCTGCGCCACCGGGCGACCGGTTTTCAGTGCGTCTGCTGTCGCAAAGGCGCCTTGTTTTCTTTTTTCTTTTTTGTTTATTTGTCTTGCCTTCGGTTGTTTCGTTGTGGGGTGTGTTAGTGTTAAGGTTTTGTCGGGCGATTGGTTTGGTGGTCGGATCCGCTTCTTGCCGCCTAGTCAGGGCGTATGGGTTCACGTTGACACGCCCTCGAGGGCCCATTGCAGTAGCTTGGGCAAGGTGTTAACCCATCTGGCCTCTTACAAGTGTTGACGCAGGGCACAACAAGTGTTGACATGGTGTTGACGCACTTCCACTTGTCACTCTTGCGGTCACAGTGTGAGAAAAAGTCCCGCTGGGGGACAATAAGAAAAACACTGGGCTCAAGCAGACAAGTCCCCGGCACCCGGGGAGACAGCCGCGAGAGGCGAGGCGGGAGAGGAGAATTCTCTCGGGGGAGGATTAGAGAGGGTGAGGGCCCGGCGAAACAACTGTAATGCGGCGACCGGGAAACAAAAGTTCTCTGTCGTTCACCGACAAATGATTTGACAACTCTACGATAGATAGATTTATTATCATAAACATATCATTCAATTTTGTTACGAATGGTGCCCCCAGCGCCCTTTTGTCGAACACGCGATGACTACAGGCTCGTAGGCAGAGGGCCGTTCGACCGAGCCGGCAGCTGACGCGGCCGTAGAATGTTCGTTGATTGTTGCTTGCGGGAAGATGTCTGAAAGGTCATAGTAGGAGTCGGGTCTGACAGTGTCTGCCATCGAGCGCTACGAGCGACGAGGTGGACTGAAGGCCGAAGGATTGTGACGCGTGGCGTCGGAGAGTAGGGACGAGGCTAGCTAGCGAGCTAGTGGTAGAAAGAGAATGAAAAAAACCTTTTAATATTCTTACCGCACTCGCGGCAAATGGAACCACTACCCACTACAAGTAGCACGTAGCATACTCTCTACACCCCCATTCCCCGGCCCTTCTCCCCCCGCCATCAGGCGGCTCCCCCCGTACACTACTAGGGGGATTGGGGTGGAGGGCTTAGATATGGTCCGGTGGCCCGCGCCACCCCCGGTGATCTTTCCCCCCCTTCCTCCTGTGTCTCCGAGTGGGCGGCCCACTCTGTCTCGTCTTATCCTGTAAACAGGCGCGAGACTTACCGATTTTCCGGTGGGCGGAGCTCTCGCTCGCGCCCACCCCCTTTTCCGCGCTCTCTCTCCCCTCTCCTGCGGCACGCGCGATGGCGCGCCTGCGGCAGGCCTCCAGCTGCCCTCTGGCGGCCCCTGGAGGCTCCTGGAGTCCAGCTCAGGGGGCAGAGGAGGCTGGGGCTGGGCCCTGGCCTCCCCTGCCTCTCCCTCGCTGGCGCTCCCGAGCCTCCGGGGCCCCCAGTCTGCACCTGTCTGCCTGTCGACCAGGGGGGGAAGGGGGGTTGGAGCAATGGGCTGGTCACGAGGGGCCAGGATGGGCGAATGGGGCGAGCCTGTGGGGAAGGGAGTGGGTCAGTAAGGCAGTGGCCTCCTGGCAAGCCATCAGGCATGCCAGGAGGATGGGTGGTTCCTCCCCCATGGCAGGGGAGGAGTGGAGAGAGGGGGGCTCGTGCCCCCCCATGGGTCAACCAAGTATAAACTTAGTTGGTAGAAAGAGAATGAGAATGAGAGCTTCTTAGGTCCGAGGTAGACACGGGAGACTACAACGCTAGGTCCCAAAAAGGTTCAGACACAGAACCACACAAACTAAGCCAAACGGGGCGAAAACTAACCACACCTGGACGGACGGCCAAGCGTCGGCACCAGGGCCATTCAGCAACGCGCAGACATGCGACAGAGGGGTCGGCACAACGAGGACAGACCTCGCTGGGGAGCTATGACCGAGGCACGGAGAGAAGACCAAAGACAGTCACGGAACATTTGATGACATCGAGAGAAAGTAAGAGAAGAGGCGGTATACCAATTGACGAGATCTTGAGGCCTAAAATAACCCACAGGTTAAAGTAAAAGTCTGTCATCGTATGGAATACGACACTCCCCGACTAAATTCGAGTCGTCCCGACGAGCGGCATGGAAAGAGAACAGAGCAACCGAAATAGAAGAAATCCAGAATTAGAACGACGAGGCGAGAGAAACCAAAGATAACCGAGAAACCAAACGTTGAAAGCGACGCTCAAAATAGAAGATGAGAGCACCCGTGGGCCCTTTGAGCACAAATTCGGAAGCTTGACGCGGCAACCTATTTGTACGCATCGTCCCACCCATTTCTCCCTTTTACAGGAGTTTTGCTCGGGTGTTGCGGTGGGTGGCAGCACAGCGCGCGGAGAGCAGGGCTGTGTGACAATGCTCGCCACGATTCCCGAGCGCACGGGTGGGTAGCCAGAGGGGCTGGGATGAAGCGCACCGATCACCGATAGTGCGGGTGGGGTTCTGCGCGTAGGAGCGCATAGGCAGGCCGGTGTCATCCTCCTCAGGCTGGGGCTGGAAGTGATGTGAGGCATGGTAGGGGGCCATGTGGCGTGGGCAGGTAAATGAAATAACGGCAGTATGTGATGGCGCGAACGACCAGTGAGGCTGTCTTCCGGTGCCCTGTGACCATTGGGATCGAACTCCACGGGCACAAGTCCGACCGATCGCCGCCGCGCTCTCGCTGGAGCGCGGCGAAGGTCGGCCTGTCAGGCGGGTCGGTCGCCATCGCTCTGCCTCGGATTCGGATTCGAGCGGGGCGGAGAGGAGGGGAAATCTTCCCCCGGTCCCGGTCCCACGATAAAAAATTTTGGGCCTCCCGATCCGCCAGATTTTTTTTTACCCAGCCTCCCCCACCTCTAGTTAAAGCTATAGCCGGGTAGGGAGCGGGCGCGCACGAAGGCCGAGAACGAGCCGCGCATCCCATCCCCATTAGCCCATTAACCATTAAGCCTGATTTTAAAAATGGGTTGGCCAGCTCCACATCCGCGCGCATCCATACGTCGAGCATGCACTAGAGCTATGCTAAAGACAAGCCGAGTGCCACATGCTGCTGCCAAAGTTCATAGACCATCGTGTGGCTCCCAGGACGAGCTGGGCACGCAGCCACTGGTGGACGGTACGAGCATGATGAGGCACAAGGTGAGGACTGCTCCAAGGCCACACCGCCCGATGTTGACAAGCCGCACATGGTCGGAGTGCCACTGGAGGGCCAACAGGAAGGACGAGCACATCTTCCAGCACTCCACGAACCAGGCCCCCATCGTCACCACCTTGATGGCCGCCTTCGGACGCTCGCGAATCTCAAGCTGGCGGCTAGGATTCTCATCAACGGGGAGTGATGGAGTTGCCTCGCACTCGAGACGCATCACCAACTGAATAACCTCTGCGGTCACACATGGAAAAGACAATTTACATGCAGGAGTGAAGCGCTCGGCGATGATACGCGCGGCCTTCGCCCACGTCGCGGCCGCATGCATGTCTTTCGTATTCCCCGTAGCGGTACCAATCGCCCGTATGATGTTCAGATCGCGCGCTGCATCCTTGAGCCGCAAGTCGCGCTCAGCATCCTCCTTGATGAAATCGGAGCAGGCGAGCGCGATGGACGCGCGCGCACGAAGAAGTAGCGCCTGGGTCTCAAGTGGGTCGATCTCAAGCGCAGCACTGGTGTCCATGCGAGCGAACTCGTAGAGCGCCTTGGAGTGCTCGCTGCCGAATGACAAAGCTGCAAGCTGCAAGCAAGCCGCCACCCTCCCCAAAAGCAGAGTGCACAGTCGAGCTGAGCCGACGTCGTCGGTGGATCTGGCGAGTTCGAGCGCTTTGTCGCACGACGCGATTGCCATCTCTATCCGATGGCCCTTCTCGACGGGGCTGCCAACATTTGAAGCGGCCATCAGGTAGGACCTCGTGTCCCATTCGTAGTCCATGATGAGTTGCGACAGTGATCTCTGCCTCGGCGAGCCCGGCCCGGAAGCGGCGTTGCTGCGTACGAAGCTGCTCACGCTGGGCCCAATCCTGGGTGAGACTGAGGAAACTGAAGACGCTGTGCTGCTTCCGCCAGGGCTGGTGCTCGCGCTCGGAGGCCGCGAGAGCCTCTGATGGCCGCCCTCGGCACACGTCCTTCTCTCGAACGTGCTTGGCTCTAAATTCTGCAAGTGCACTCTGCTTTGAGCGCTACGTGTGAAGGCAGAGAACCTGCTCGAGCGCTCCTCCCGCTCTGCTTGCGGCGGCGGGAGGGTCCCTCCTAGCCGGAGCTGTGGCGACCATGCGGTGTGGCTCTTCTCGAGAGAAATGAGCTTGAGAGAAGAGAACTCGAGAGAAGAGGGCTTGAGAGAAGAAGGCTTGAAAGGAGAGAGATCGAGAGAAGAGGGCTGGAGAGAAGAGGGCTTCAGAGAAGACTGCTCGAGAGAAGAGGGCGTAGAGAGCTCGAGAGAAGAGAGGGGCGGCGTGCTGGAGCGTGCGAGGGGCGATGGCAGGCTGGGCCGGGGGCGGCGGCGGGCGGGGGGGTACGCTGGAGGCGGCTTGTGTCGATGGAGGAGACCCTCTTGCTCGACCATGCTGGGAGAGAGAGAGAGGGTGGAGGGGAAGAGAAGGGGGGGGACGAGGGGCGGGGGGGAGGGGGGTTGGGGGAGGTGGAGGGCGTGATGGGACCGGGTGAGAGGGAGAGGGAGGGGCCGCGGAAGAAGGAGAAATGGCCTCATTGAGTGAAGAGAGAGAGGGAGAGAGAGACCCCCGAGAGAGGAGGGAGGGGGAGAGAGAGGCGAGGGGGAGAGGGAGGGAGAGAGAGCGCTCTCGCTCGGCTCGGCAGAAGAGTTTCTTCCCTCTCTCTTCTCTCTCTCTCTCCTCTCCCCCCCCTCTTCCCGCTTCCAAACTTTGAAGAAGTGGGATCTCTTCCTGCCGCTTCCTCCCCGGAAGGGGCGGGGGGGGGCGCGGGGGGGGAGGGGGGCGGGAGGCCGGACCTCTCTGCTGAGAGGCGTCGTCGCCTTGAGCTCTCTCTCTCTCTCTCTTCTCTCTCTCTCTCTTCTCTCTCTCTCTCTTCTCTCTTCTCTCTTCTCTCTTCTCTCTTCTCTCTCTCCCTCCCCCCTTTGGCCTCATCTCTCTCCCCTCCTCCCGCTGAGGCTTCCCTCCCCCCCCCCGCGGCTGCGTGCTGCGGCTCGAGCCGCTGCCCCAAGCCTTCACTTCCGAGATTGAGAGAGATACGGCGGCGGAGAAGGCGAGAGGGACGCTGTGCGCCGGGGAGCGGTTGGTGGGCTCGTGTAAACATGGAATCCTACCCGAAGCTCCTCCTGCTTCTATGGTTGCGGGGGCAGCGCCGCCCCGAGCGGAAGGTCTCCGAAACACCCCTTCCCCCCCGCCTACGCACCCGCCCCGCCCCACTCCATCGGATCCCCCCCGCCGGAGGGATGGTGGTGGGCAGCCGAGCTTCCCCCGCAGACCGATGATACGCTGCCCCAAGCCGGCGCCAATCTCCGCGGGCGCCGCTGGGGAGGTGAGGGCGGCTACCTGGCGCAAAAGGCATATGGTGTGGCGTGGCTGGTCGCTGGGGCTCGTGTGCAGCGGTCGGGATCGCCAGATCGCGAGTAGTCTACAGTAGTCACTCACGCGTTTATGGTGGTAAGCCCAGGTTAGAAACGGCCTTTTACGGGCGCTCCCATGTCGGCCGCGGCGGAGGCACTGGCCTGTCGCCGGGGGCACCATGCTCCACAATGCACTGGGAGATTGCGGCCGGGCCGCGGTTGCGGGCAGATCTCGAGGGGGGGGGGACATGTGTGATCGAGGGTGCGGCGCCGGCGACTGGAGCATTCGGCCGTGGGAGAGCCTTTCCTTCTCCCCCTCTGCTACGGCCAGCGTGGCGGCGCGGAGCGAGCGCAAGGCGGGTCTGGTGGCCATGGGCGCGGCCTCCCAGGCTGGGAGGTGGGGCAGATGGACCATAGGGGTGGAGGGGGCGGCTGCAGTGCGCCTGGGCACGCGCTCCTGACCGCAGGAGTCACTCTCCGGCGGCTGCTGTGGCATGCGCGCGGCTAGCTCCAGGAGTGGGTTCGACGTAGGGGGCCAGGGACTCGACGAATGTCTCTGGAATAGGCGGATCTCGCTGCAGCCTTCCAGGGGGCGATGATGGCAATCGTCCTGCAGGCTCAGGTCGGGCAGAACTGGCAGCGTGGGGCCGTGGCGGTCGACCGATGTGGGCGTCTCGTAAACCCCCGAGCAGGGGTGTAAGAGTGGCCATACGGCACGGGCTGTGGTTCGAAGTGTCAGGCTTTCAGCGCCTTGCGGTTTTCGCCATCCTCAGGACCCACACCGGGGCATGACTGCTCATATTTTTTTGGATTTTAACTCGACGTTTTTGGCCTCGAAAATCACCTCTGACCATTCGTTTCTTTTTCTTTTTTTTCTTTTTTGTAGAGAGTGAGCTAACGTGTCAGGGTCATTGAGTTAAAATCTGAAAAAATTATGTTGGGACAGGACATGACCCTTCCCAAATGGCTGCCGAAGGGTTTGCCCCAATTCCGAACCGTTCCGGAGAACGAACGGGTCAAATCCGGGCACTCCTTACACGGTCAACCGGAGGATTAGCCGTGAAATTCGAGCTTGGCCCCGAAAAAGCGATGTGTGGGAGTGCAGGACATAGTCAACGTCCACAAAGGAACATGTGTATTCTTCCATTCACTACGACAATGCTATGTCACAGTACCACAACCACAACGCCTTCAGTGCACCCACCTCACTTAGTCAACAAATGCCATGCGCGCGGCTTGCCCGGACTGGTGTCACTGCTATAATCCGAGATGTGCAAGTGATGCGCCACGAGGCTGTCGTCCACCTCATAATAAACGAGGTAGTTGGCACGCTCGCCAGTTTCCTCGTCGACTTCGTCGTCATTGTCCACCTCTTCATCCACCACACCCAGGCACCACCCCGCCCCATCAAAATTGTACATAAGCGCACGCCCCACGAGGGGCTCATCTACAGCTGGTGGAGTGCGCTGCGGCACTGCTGGCTCGCTGGTCACATCGCAATGGGCCGAGAGTGCTGTCGGGTCACGCTCCTGCTCCTGCGAAGAACATGCGGCAGAAGCAATGCGCGCACTGCCTCCTGGCTCAGCAGCGCAGTTCTTGCATGTGCTACTACTCGCGGGGTGGCAGGACGCGGTGCATTGCTGACGCGCCGCCTTGCATGGGCAACCACGGAGGCACTTCCCAGCGCACTCGCACGCACCCGCCTCACCGTTGCCCTTCGCACGTGCGGAGCTGGAGCCGGAATCACCCTTGTACTTGGCGCTCGAATGGGTCTTTTGCCCTGCTCTCTTCTCCGTCTGCCGCTTCCTCTGCTTCTTCCGGTACTTCTTGTACTCAACTGTGCGGCGCTTGATCGAGCGCTGCGCTCGGGCGGGGGGGGGGGGGGGGGGGGCTCCAAAACCACCTTAATTAACTACTATTTTCCACCCCTCGTCAGCCGGGGGTTTTTGCAGCGACTCAACGGGGACACGGGGACTCAACTTTGACTCAACTGCGGCGACTTGTGACCCCCCTTGCCAACAGTCAGAAAATTCAGTAAAAATTCAGTAAAAATTTGCGAAACGCGCGATTTTTGTATAAAATCTGGCAGGGCAAGTTTACTCACTCTAGGGTGGTAAACCTCCTCCCGTTGGCGAGAAAATTGCCGCTCGCGCTGTGGAAAATCTGGCCGGTCGCTACCGGCTGCGACTGACGCCACTGAGGTTCCCCATTCCCCATGGATTGTGAGGACCTGGACTCAGATGTGAGGGAGGCGCCAGGCTTGGCGGCACTCAGTTCGCCCTGGTGCGATGGCTCCGCGCGCCCGAGCAACGATTCGTCACTGGTCAAGCAAAGCGGACGAGAGGCGCAGGATTTTGCGCGCCGTGCTCGGCGATCATCGATCGACAAGGCCATGGCAGACCTGAAGACGGAGAAGGAGATTGTGTGAAGAAGCTGAAGCTGTCGGAGGAGATGGATGAGCTGCCCGCGAGCGGCTGCAGCAAAAAGGAGGAGCGCAAGAAGGCCTCGCCGCACAAGCGCAAGGCGAACCATCTGGCGGCAGCGCGTCAGCTCGACGAGCGCATCAACACAACCTCAAGGCAGAGGCGGCGGCTGCGGAGCAGGCGGCCAAGGCACAAAAGGAGGCGGCAAAGAAGTTGAAGGTGGAGAATGCGCGTGCCATGAGTGAGGCGGGTGTGGTTGCCCTCGTGCATCTCAAGTTCGACTACCAGACGCGATTCGACGACTTGTCCAACAAGTCCGATCTAGTGTGGGCACACATTTACTCGGACTTCAAGGCCAAGGTCGACAGCGGTGAGCTTCCTCGGTGCGATGCTCGCAGCGTCGAATCACTAAAAGCAAAGAAAGTTCACACCCACACGACCCCTTGCTTGCAATGTCCTGGGTCTCCTATGCATGCATGTTGCACGCACGGACATGTATGTCGCCTTGCGAAAGTCCGCCACATCCTTGTATTCTTCGCGGAATTGGTTGGCGCAATCCGCCGTTACGAGAATCTCCCAAGGGCCGCAGGCGCTCTTGGATAAGAATTCGGGCTCGAGGTCTACGCCTTCCAACTTGTTGAGGTGCGCGACAATCGCGCCGAGGACCTCTTCGTCTTTGGCCTTGTGTCCTTTCTCGTACGCCGTAAAGGTGATAATGATCTTGTGGGAGTCGGAAATTCGGCCTCCCCCTCGGGTTCGGGCTCTAAGTCTTCGTCTAGGAGGGCCACCTGTGTGGCCGGGGCGGAGGGTGGGGTTAGCCTTGCATGTGTTTTCGTCTTTCGGGCGTCCATATGGCTCGATGTTTCCGCTATGTTGTCGCCCCCTTCCGAGGGTCTCGTGTGGATTGTGCTTTGTGTAGGCTCTCTCTCAAGGTGGTGTTCGTTGTGGTGGGCCTCATGGGCTTGTGTCGCTTGCGACGTTCGCGCGCCCGAGGCTCGCTTGTCCGTTTGGCATTCGTAGGCATTGGGGAGCATCCCTCCTGGTCTGCCTCCCTTTTTGCTCCTGTGCCCCTTGCTGAGGGGACCTGTCTGCTCTTTGTCCAACTCTTTGCTTTGATGCGGCATTTCCCCATTGGGGTTCTGCTGTAGATGGTGCCGGGCCAGCCCCTCGCGCCGGAGCGCGAGGGCGGTACCGCGGTTGTGTAGGGTCCCAGCCCGGAGGCCTTCCCTTTGGAAGCGTCCCACTGGTGTGGTGTGGCTAGTGTGGCTGTGTGTTGTGTTGGAGGTGTGCTGCATGCTGGCTGCTGCCAGCATGGCAGCCTTGTTCGTGGCGTTCGCGGTGGTTCGCGGGCGTGGCAGGCTGGCTCCTGTGCCCACCTGGCTGGGAGGGTCGTCCTGTCGCGGTCGCTTCGGCGACAGCGGCGTGTCACTCAAGCCTTCGTCCATCTCGGCGAGGGCAGCGGCAGCGAGGGAGGGCGGCGGCGCGCGCTCCATGACCCTATCAGTTTACTGATAGTTGAGGGTCGTCTAGTTAGGGCATATGGAGGTCATCCATGCATTTTTTTGCTATAAGAAAGCGATCATGAGAACCCGATTTTTACTGTCCCCACCTCTACAGCTACAGATGGGCAGGAATACAATAGACAGATGTCCGTTATCATACGCGAAAACAGGAGTTTCATTGAAGAATACCAAATGAAGGAGAACGGAGCGAGAGAGATCGAATTGAGGCGATTCTCCGCAACGGTATCTGGATATATGACGGATACCCGGGTACCTGGAAGTATCTCGTATGCCAGGATTTACCTGGATATCCGGCTGCCTGGTAGCGCGGCGCACGATCCCTATCTGGATACCTGGGTCCGGCTACTTAATAGGCAAAGATACCTGCTATTATCTGGATATCTGGTAAACCGGTTACGGGTCTTATCCAAGATGAAGATGATCAGGTCGAGCAA
This sequence comes from Isochrysis galbana, assembly GCA_018136815.1. Lineage (NCBI taxonomy): Eukaryota > Haptophyta > Isochrysidales > Isochrysidaceae > Isochrysis > Isochrysis galbana. Next base: position 4,108,308 of record CM030931.1, read on the forward strand.
CCTGAGAAGCGCGCACGGGTAGATTCGAGTGGGTGAAAGTGGTTCACAGTAGCGTGCTGCGCGCGCGATGCGGTGTGAACCGTTATGGTAAGATAATTGAAAGTTGACGGGGGTGCACCAGGCAGTACCCCAGGGGCCCTGCCTGACTGTGTGCTGAGGGCTGTGAGTGGCTGTGAGTGGCGAGGCAGTGGTGCGCGTGCGCTGGTGCGTTGAGCCCCCATGGCCCGATAGACGTAGGTGTGGGCAGCTAACTTCAACAAGGCATAGCTTCTCACCTGGTTGGACCCAGGAGCTCATCCTAGGTGTAAATGAGAGCTCTCTCCAGGCTGCATCCAGCTATCCAGCTGCGCGCGGCGCGCGCCTCCATCTCCATCGGGGCGGCGCACAGAGAAGCGTTTTGTTTTTGGTGCGTTGAGCCCCCGGCCACCTTTAATTAAACGCGTGAGTGACTACTGTAGACTACTCGCGATCTGGCGATCCCGACCGCTGCACACGAGCCCCAGCGACCAGCCACGCCACACCATATGCCTTTTGCGCCAGGTAGCCGCCCTCACCTCCCCAGCGGCGCCCGCGGAGATTGGCGCCGGCTTGGGGCAGCGTATCATCGGTCTGCGGGGGAAGCTCGGCTGCCCACCACCATCCCTCCGGCGGGGGGGATCCGATGGAGTGGGGCGGGGCGGGTGCGTAGGCGGGGGGGAAGGGGTGTTTCGGAGACCTTCCGCTCGGGGCGGCGCTGCCCCCGCAACCATAGAAGCAGGAGGAGCTTCGGGTAGGATTCCATGTTTACACGAGCCCACCAACCGCTCCCCGGCGCACAGCGTCCCTCTCGCCTTCTCCGCCGCCGTATCTCTCTCAATCTCGGAAGTGAAGGCTTGGGGCAGCGGCTCGAGCCGCAGCACGCAGCCGCGGGGGGGGGGGAGGGAAGCCTCAGCGGGAGGAGGGGAGAGAGATGAGGCCAAAGGGGGGAGGGAGAGAGAGAAGAGAGAAGAGAGAAGAGAGAAGAGAGAAGAGAGAGAGAGAGAAGAGAGAGAGAGAGAAGAGAGAGAGAGAGAGAGCTCAAGGCGACGACGCCTCTCAGCAGAGAGGTCCGGCCTCCCGCCCCCTCCCCCCCCGCGCCCCCCCCCGCCCCTTCCGGGGAGGAAGCGGCAGGAAGAGATCCCACTTCTTCAAAGTTTGGAAGCGGGAAGAGGGGGGGGAGAGGAGAGAGAGAGAGAAGAGAGAGGGAAGAAACTCTTCTGCCGAGCCGAGCGAGAGCGCTCTCTCTCCCTCCCTCTCCCCCTCGCCTCTCTCTCCCCCTCCCTCCTCTCTCGGGGGTCTCTCTCTCCCTCTCTCTCTTCACTCAATGAGGCCATTTCTCCTTCTTCCGCGGCCCCTCCCTCTCCCTCTCACCCGGTCCCATCACGCCCTCCACCTCCCCCAACCCCCCTCCCCCCCGCCCCTCGTCCCCCCCTTCTCTTCCCCTCCACCCTCTCTCTCTCTCCCAGCATGGTCGAGCAAGAGGGTCTCCTCCATCGACACAAGCCGCCTCCAGCGTACCCCCCCGCCCGCCGCCGCCCCCGGCCCAGCCTGCCATCGCCCCTCGCACGCTCCAGCACGCCGCCCCTCTCTTCTCTCGAGCTCTCTACGCCCTCTTCTCTCGAGCAGTCTTCTCTGAAGCCCTCTTCTCTCCAGCCCTCTTCTCTCGATCTCTCTCCTTTCAAGCCTTCTTCTCTCAAGCCCTCTTCTCTCGAGTTCTCTTCTCTCAAGCTCATTTCTCTCGAGAAGAGCCACACCGCATGGTCGCCACAGCTCCGGCTAGGAGGGACCCTCCCGCCGCCGCAAGCAGAGCGGGAGGAGCGCTCGAGCAGGTTCTCTGCCTTCACACGTAGCGCTCAAAGCAGAGTGCACTTGCAGAATTTAGAGCCAAGCACGTTCGAGAGAAGGACGTGTGCCGAGGGCGGCCATCAGAGGCTCTCGCGGCCTCCGAGCGCGAGCACCAGCCCTGGCGGAAGCAGCACAGCGTCTTCAGTTTCCTCAGTCTCACCCAGGATTGGGCCCAGCGTGAGCAGCTTCGTACGCAGCAACGCCGCTTCCGGGCCGGGCTCGCCGAGGCAGAGATCACTGTCGCAACTCATCATGGACTACGAATGGGACACGAGGTCCTACCTGATGGCCGCTTCAAATGTTGGCAGCCCCGTCGAGAAGGGCCATCGGATAGAGATGGCAATCGCGTCGTGCGACAAAGCGCTCGAACTCGCCAGATCCACCGACGACGTCGGCTCAGCTCGACTGTGCACTCTGCTTTTGGGGAGGGTGGCGGCTTGCTTGCAGCTTGCAGCTTTGTCATTCGGCAGCGAGCACTCCAAGGCGCTCTACGAGTTCGCTCGCATGGACACCAGTGCTGCGCTTGAGATCGACCCACTTGAGACCCAGGCGCTACTTCTTCGTGCGCGCGCGTCCATCGCGCTCGCCTGCTCCGATTTCATCAAGGAGGATGCTGAGCGCGACTTGCGGCTCAAGGATGCAGCGCGCGATCTGAACATCATACGGGCGATTGGTACCGCTACGGGGAATACGAAAGACATGCATGCGGCCGCGACGTGGGCGAAGGCCGCGCGTATCATCGCCGAGCGCTTCACTCCTGCATGTAAATTGTCTTTTCCATGTGTGACCGCAGAGGTTATTCAGTTGGTGATGCGTCTCGAGTGCGAGGCAACTCCATCACTCCCCGTTGATGAGAATCCTAGCCGCCAGCTTGAGATTCGCGAGCGTCCGAAGGCGGCCATCAAGGTGGTGACGATGGGGGCCTGGTTCGTGGAGTGCTGGAAGATGTGCTCGTCCTTCCTGTTGGCCCTCCAGTGGCACTCCGACCATGTGCGGCTTGTCAACATCGGGCGGTGTGGCCTTGGAGCAGTCCTCACCTTGTGCCTCATCATGCTCGTACCGTCCACCAGTGGCTGCGTGCCCAGCTCGTCCTGGGAGCCACACGATGGTCTATGAACTTTGGCAGCAGGATGTGGCACTCAGCTTGTCTATAGCATAGCTCTAGTGCATGCTCGACGTATGCATGCGCGTGGATGTGGGGCTAGTCAACCAATTATTGAAATAGGGGTAAATGGGGATGGGATGCGCGGCTCATTCTCGGCCATGTGCGCCCGCTCCCCCTACGTGGGTATAATTAACTATAAGTGCCCTTGGGGGGGAGAGAGGGGGGAGAATCTGAAGATTTTGTGCTAGCACCTACTTTTTTCTAGGTATACACTACCTCCCCAACGGCATCGCCCTTAGTTCCCTTCCTTCATTCCGCAGCATTTCCCCCCCCCTGCTGAAGCGGCAGAGTTTCTGGTGCGGTGTACATAGGGCGTTGTCTTCCGAAAAGACGCCGAGTTGTGAGCTTTTCAATATGAAATGGCCATCCGGAAGTGCCCGCGATGTCGGGTAGAGCGCCTGTCTTTCCCATGGTCGACAAGTGAAACGGGCGGGCTGCGGCGCCGATCTGGCATCTGGCGCGTCTCTCGATCTCGTGAACCGAGTCGCAGCCGATCTCTCATCGCCCTCTCGATCTCATTTTGTCGCCCTTGTCTCCACAGACCGATGGACCGACGGACGTCACCAGCACGAGATGATATCGTAAATGATGACATTACGACATTACTCACATTACCTCCGCTTGCTGTCTGGGGAACGGCTGCTGGTTTTGGGGGGTGGCACAACGGTATATATATATTGAATAAACAAAGACTTTTCTAGCAGTGCCATCGCCGGCTTGGGCCCCGAGCGACCAATAAAATTTTTTTCCAACTGGGAAGGTGCTGGTCCGAAGTTTTTTCTTCAGTGAAGGTGCAGGTGAAGGTGAGAGTGCAGGAACTGCAGGTGCAGGGTGCAGGTGAAGACACGGTGAACGGGGCGCATCGCGAGGAACGCTTTAGTCAAGGCCTTGACATTTATCTCTTCTAACGTTTTATGCGTGCCTTTGCGCGTGTATTCCTGAGGTATCGGATACGCCGTATCAGCTGGCCCGTCGTACGCTCGTCCCCACTTCAGCGGAGTGAATAGCTCATCGGGTAGTAATAGCTGCGGGCTGATCCGTTCGTAGATATGGGGTTCTCCCATTACGTTGAGCTTAACTTCGTGGTAGTCTCCCTTCCGGTTCAAATAGTAATTACAATCTTTGTCCACAAGAATGTCTCCTAGATCGTGTGCGTGTGGATCTTCTTGCGGGGTCATCGAGGGTCACGTGGAAGGTCCGAGGAAAGCGATGGCCTAGGGCGGTGGTGTCTGTGTATACGTAGAAGTGCCAAATTGGACGTTTACCGGCTTCGACTTTAGTGATCCCTTCGAGCGTGGTCTTGACTCGCTGTTGGTTGCCCCTAAGGACATGGAAGCCTTCACGCTCCAATGCGCTAGCCAAATGCCGAGTTTTAGTTTTGTATGCCTTGATCGGGTCGAAAATGCGAAACACGATGTAGGTGGCGACCTCTTTGAGAGAGGACCTGATAGCGCTAGATTTACGGGGAGCTGAGTCGGCTATCGTGCCATAGGTGACTCCAAACTCATGCGGGACTCCCGAGAGTACCGTTTGAAGTTTGTCGCCATACGCGGCCTTGAATTGGTCGTGAGCATCGTCATCGACGTAAAAGATCCATGGGCCCTTTCGGCCCTTGTCCATCCCGTCTGGCGTGGCGTCTAGGCCCTCTAGCCTAGAGAGAAGAAACTTCATGAACGTGGCTACATCCTCACTTTTAATGTCCTTTTTGTCTTCAGCTAGTTGCGCTAGCTGAATGAAAAAAGGTGTGTCTTCGGGTTCCTCTTCTTCATCCATTGGAGGGGGAGCGAGTTGGGTGGTGTTGGTAGGAGTCCCTTTGGGATCCGACTGTGGGTCGGCCCGCTTGCGCGACAGCTGTTGCGGTTGTTGTTGGGCTGGCTGCCTCAGAGCTTGTTGGGCTGGCTCCTTCAGTTTGAGTCCATGCGTGGCTTCTGCATACGACTTGGGCGCATGGGTTGTTGGTTGGTTGGAGGGAGCAAAGGCTCCAAGGATTGATTGTTGTGTCAAGTGCCCGCCCCCGAGGGGTGCACTGCTGGTAGGAGTTACCACCATGGGGGTGGCAGCCATGCTGCCACCCCCCATGGGGAATCCTTGATTGGGTGGCGAGACGGTGGAGCTGGGCGGCTGAGCCAGTTGCTGGCTCTGTTGCTCTGCAGGGAACAGGGCACGGCCTGTTCCCTGCTCCCTGCTTCTGGGGCTGGTGGGGAGGCGAGGGTGGCGGAGCCATGTCGACGTCAGTGTCTGGTGGGGCAGAGGCCTGCGAGCGCTTCGGCTCCGGCGGCTTGGGGCGGCCCCGTTGGGGCGTCGTGGCGGCGGGGGGCTGGGAGAGGGGAGCGGTCGGCGCGCGCTCCATCGCTAAAACTATAACAATAGTTTTTTTGAGCAGTGACGGTGAGAAGAGTAGAACATAGATCAGAATTACCATTGAGGGCTAGCTCGCGCGACAAGCCAGTGACTTTGCTTTGCTACCGATGACCTCACACCTCACACCTCACACCTCGGACTAGAAAACTCCATACAAAACATCTCCAACTCCGGTTAAACAGATATTCTAAAATGACTGGAGTAGAGCTAGAGTAGGAGTAAAGTAGGAGAAGATAAGCAAGTCCTGGCTGCTGGTGTTCGAGCCTTCTTGACCCGCTTGCGCGTCCTTCTGCCGTGCCAGCTGCTCGGATCACTTTCTTTGGTGAGCAATTAGCCGAGGGAAGTGGTCGACGGATATCCCCGGGCCCTATGGGACCTTCGGCGACTATGCATATCGCAGTCGTGCATGTGGTCGAGATGGCGTCTGCTCCTGCTCTCACACTCATCCGGCAACTGTACGTTGATCTAAGCTTGACCGTTCGGCTCTTCTATCAGAAGATAGGTAAGGATAAATGGCTTGACGTCATCATTGTGTGTGAGGGCACTTCCGAGCATGTCGACGCTCTCATTGCTTCGTTGCGCTCGCATGACCAAGGGCAGCTTTTACAAACTAGCCAACCCTCCCAAATTCCATTTGTCTTGCGGGCACCTTCAGTGCTGTTACGGCAATGGACATACATTCTCACCGACCAGAATGACGCAGACGCCCCCCCCCAAACACCAAGCTCACCTCAGTCGGAAGCCAGATTCATCGGCCCAACTGGACTGCGAGGTGCTGCTTATGAGGACATGAAGCTGCTGGCAGAGAAGCATTTGAAAAAACTCGGACTTGGCTGTGACTGGCATGAGGTCTTGATGGCTGCTGAGCTGAGTACTGCAATTGCAAATCGCGTGAGTGCTCCGACGACGAACGAGGTCATGTCGTCAAAACGTAGTAGACACTGCTGTACCGCATCGGGCGGCAAAGCCGTGAGTCGTGGATGTCATATTGAGAAGGAAATGGGCAATATGTGTGTTGGCAGCGATGGAGATGGCGGTTCCCAAGCCCACAGCAAATAGTTTCTGGTATTGGCCCATATCCTCTTTGTCAGCCTTTTCCGCATTATTCTATGCACAGAGTGTGATATTCAGGATGCGTGTGGTGCTCAGAAGTAATGCATATGATCCGCGTTATTTTCGAATTTCAACAATGGGCCATTCAATGGGACGGCCGAAATCCTAGCAAAATGCGAAATCGGGAGTCGGAGCCATGCTCCATGCTTTACCTATAAAAAAAAAAACTTCTTAATGATCTCACCGCGCGCGCGACACTGACATCCTCCATCTGACAGCCGCGCCCGCATCCCTTATCACTCCCTCGCACTCGCCTTGCGGCTCGTCCCCTTGTGCTCTACTTAGGGGCCCAGTACTTGGGGTTTCCAGTGGCAGGCGGCGTGCACCGATCCCCGACGGTCGACTCTTCGGCCTTCCCTCGCGCCATCGAGCGATCGGCTTCTCTTGGGGTATTTAAGGTTGGGGTTACCTTAAGTGTCGGACTTGGGGTTGTGTATGTACCGGGCCGACGCTGTTAGGGTTGTTTTCTTTTTTTTTTTTGTGGGGAGGGGGGGTGTGAGGTGTGGTGTTCGTCAGGTTTTCAGGCTAACTTTCCCGCCATGTCGAGTGCGTGTGCCACCAGGGACAGATTCACGCTCATCGCGAGGACACCTTTGTCGTTCACCTTAAATATTGGGGCGCTAAGATCCCTTGCGTCCTTAATCTTAGGTTTTCTGCCTCTGGAGGCTTGGTGCGTACGTGCCGGCGAGGTTTTGTTAGAGGCTTCAAGGCCCCGTACGAGGATCGTGAATCTGGTCAAGGTACGTTCGATGACGGGTATATAGTGGAAGGGGTGATTGTCGTATTCGACTTTGTAGAAGTCGCTTATTATGTATCTCCATGCTACTATGTATAGGGTTTTGAGGCTATCTGGCGTCGGTGTACCCGGGTATGCGAAGAGTCTGTCCTTTATCTTCTGTGTCGCTGTCCTTTTGCGCTCCGGCGTGAAACCCGCTACCGCTTCTATGGTCTCGAAGATTGGCTTCGTGGCTGTGCACCTAGCTAAGTGGGTCGAGCTCTCGTGATATTTTCCGCATAGTCTGCAGGTATTCGTGGTCGCCATGGCGTAGCGGTTTCGCGTACATATCCTCCTGTGGGTGATGTGTTTGAAGTGAGGGTGTTTGTCCGTGTGTTTTAGAAGGGGTAGGGTGTATAAGCTGGCCACGTGCTTCCACTCCTCGTGGGTTAGGTTGATTCTTCGGGCCCATGCCTCGCTTGCCGGCTGGGGCTTGTTTGGTATGTTTTTCTCTAGCACCTGTGTTATGTCCGAGACCGTGGTGAGGTCCAGGTGTTTTTTACCGTCTATTGTATACTCGTCCGCTAGCGGGTATTCCGCGTATTTGGGGCCTTTCAACCCACCCTCCCATCTAGCGGGGGGTGGTATAGTCGGGCTTCTTCTGGGGTCGCGACCCCCGTCCGGTCGGCCGGCTCTCCGAGGTAATTTGTGCTGGTGTGAATCCATATGTTGTTCATCTTAGTTATGTATGTTTCGTTATCGGATACTCTGACTTCCGGCGGGGCCTCAATGCCCGCCTTATTGTCGCGTGTTCCGTTTTCGCTAGTCCCCTCCGGGTCAGACCCGGGGGCGGGGTCTAGTTGCGCTTTTCCAAGGAGACTCGAGGCTTGTTGTACTACCGACGCCCACGAGTCTAAGAAGCTTTCCTTGTTTATCTTGCTACCCGCGTGTTCGAATATCTCCGGGAGGTGTTCTAGATATTGGGCGCATTCCTCTTTCGTGTAGGGTGTGTCTAGGTTGTTATCTTTGAACGCGTTATGCACGACGTGTGTGTGGAGGGTTTGCCATAGGCTTGCCCAAGCGGCGCGCATACGTGGCGGTTGTTCGTGCGGGTTGCACCATATCGGTTGCGAGAGCGCACCCTCTATCGATAGGCGAGAGCGTTGGATATCGAGTGATCTAAAGGTGTTTAGCGCGTCCTTCCAAAATATTGGAAGCGCCGGGTTGCCTCTGAGGCTGCGCGTAAGAGAGGCGGGGGGAATTGTGGAGAAGACCGCGCCACGACCCAGCCCAGAGCGGCAGAACCACGCGTCGAGCGCGTGTTTCCAAGATGCTTTTCTTGCGTTGAGGTAGTTTAGTATCCACTTAGCTTGTAGAGCTTTTACGTGGTTTGTCCAGTTTAGTAGGCCTGTTCCCAACGTGCGCGTCGCGTTTTGCGTGTTGTTAATTGGGTAGTGTGGGTATTTCACCCACTGGTATTTCCTCCCTGTGTAGGGGCTTTCCCAAAGAATCTTGTCCGCCGCTTTTTGGATTCTTGCGTTGAACCATTTGGGAGGTGCTAAGGTTTGCATCCAGTACCTAGGCGTGCCGTAAATTATAAAGTTCACTATATTAGTTCTGCCGAAGATCGACATATGGCGTGTGAACGGCGCTAATTGGGCTGCTTTATTGTCTACCTTGTCCGCTAGCTTTTTCCAAAAGGGCTTAAGCGCCTCCGGGGCTCCTAGTGGCACGCCTAGTATCACGAGGTATTGGTCATTTTCGATCCAGTTATATTTGCGCATATCCCACGGTGGTTTGGTCCTTAATTGTGAACCCATCCTAATGCCTTGGAATTTAGACTCGTTGGTTTTGCCTCCCGTCGCTTGCTCGTGGGCTTTCACCCATTGGAGCGCTTTTTTCAGGCTTGCGTAGTCCCTGGTTATCAGGGCTGTGTCATCCGCGAATTGGTTTATTTTGAGGTTGTATCCGTTAAGATCTACTCCTTCGATGTCGGGGTCCTCGTTTATGGCTCGCGTCAGCGCTTCGGTGGTTAGAAGAAAGGTGAGTGGCGACAGGGGGCATCCTTGAGGCATCCCGCTACCGACCGTGAAGGGGTAGCTACGGCCGCCGTTGATCTTTATCGTCCGAATGGGTTTCGCTGCATCGCTGGTGAGGGCTTTCGCCAATCGCTGGAAGTCTGGGCCGAAGTTTAAGAGGCGTAGGGCGAGATGGTAGAATTCCCAGCTGACTCTGTCGAATGCTTTCTCCCAGTCTAGTGCCAGGAGAAGGCCCGGCTCCCCTGTTTCGTCTAGGTATGCCCTTGTTAATTGGAGTAGGTGCGTAGATTCGCTAATCAATCTCCTAGGCACGAATCCTAGTTGGTTGCTTGATATTATGTTTCCAATCACTTTGCTAAGTCTAGTAGTTAGTATTTTCGCCAGAATCTTATAATCACTTTGTAATAGTGTTATGGGTCTATAGTTCCTTGGGTCACGTGCGTCCTCTTTTTTGTATAGCAGTATTATGTCCCCCTCTCTCATGGTGAATGGGAGGAGGCCCGTGTCTAGGGATTGATTGTAGAGTTCGGTTAGTATCGGTGCCACTATGCCCTCGTGTGCCTTATATACTTCCGCCGGGATGCCGTCCGGGCCCGCGCTTTTTCCGGGGCCTACGCTCCTAATGGCCTGGGTGGTTTCGTCGATCGTGACACGACCCTCTAACTTGCGCCTATCTAGATCGTGTAGGGGGCGGTCGGAAAGCGTGGTTTCGAGTTCGGGTGTGCACTGCGAGGCTTTCGGCGAGTATAGCCAGACATAGTATTTCCTGAATTCTTTCCGTATGTCCGCGTCCGAGGTAACCGTCACGCGTTCGTCGTGCCGTGGGTTCTCCCAATCTTTCGTCTTGTAGAGTTCGCTTATGGCTCCTTTCCATTTCTTTTGTTTGAGTTTTCTGAAGAACTCTTTGGAGTGGAGATCTTCTTGTTGGATTTGTTCGTGTAGTTTGAGGTGTCTTATCGGGAAATGTCTTCGCTCTTCCGCGAGCTCTCGGTTTGCTTTCGCTATTCGCTCCGTGAGGTTAGGGTCCGGGCCCTTCTTGATGAGGTGGATATTGAGTTCGGCAATTCTCCTTTCGAGCGTGGTGTGTATGGCGGGTGTCTTGCGTGCGGCCGTTGCTTCCCTTAAGAAAGCCGCTATGAGTGCTTTCGCTTGTGTCCACTCTCCGGCTAGGTCTCCGTTGGCTTTCGCTCTCGCGTCCGCCCTCTTGAGCAATAGTTCTACTGTCTTGACGGCTCCCTCTTCCGTTATTATCTTCGGGTCTATGGGCAAGTCGTAATGCCGGTTACGGACATAATGTGGGGTTTCGAAGGCGGCTAGGAGTGGTAGGTGATCGGAGGCGGCTTTGCCCGAGAATAGGTCTGGGCTAGGTCCTAGCTTGTGCCATTGGAACGAGTCCGTCGCTGTGCTGTGGTATATTCTGTCTATCCTCGTGTGAATGGTGTGTGAGAGTCGTGTGTATCCCGTGTGTGGGTCTAGTTTCATCGTTCGGTGCACGTCTTTAAGTTTGGCTTTTCTGACGAGGGCATTCCACTTGTCTCCGTGGGTGTTCGCGTATGGCGTCGGTCCGTGTCCTTTCGTGTCTGTCGTGACGTTTTCCACGCAGTTGAAGTCGCCCCCCATGAGCGTTGGTGTGGTGGTGGTTTGCGACAATGTAGGCTCTTGTATTAGTTTCTTAATCTGCGCTCCTCGTGAGCCCGGGTTAGCGCTTAAGTATGTTGAGATAATACGATAAAGTTTTCCGTCTATGTCTACATCGATTGATATACATCTCCCTTTTAGAATGATATTTACCGTGTCTACTCTAGGGGTTACTCTGCTGCATGAGTCGCGGATCGCCACCGCGACTCCGCTCGCTGAGTCCGCTAGCTCTCCCGGAGAAGCAAACCAGTGCCATCCGAGGAGGGACGCTGTTCTATGTTGACGGAGGTGAGAGCCGTCCTCATATGCGTGGAGTTCTTGAAGAAGAAGGATGTCTACACCAGCCTTGCGCGCTTGAGACAGAACTGCGGCTAGCTTGCCGCCTTTAGTTCCGTTTATGTTGTATGTCGCTAGGCGGACGGGCCCTTCACCTGGGTATCCAAGGGTGGAGTCAAATTTGAGTTTCGGCCGCGGGGGGGTGTTCGCACTTTGGGTGGTCAGGGCAAGCGTCGCAGTCAATGCTAGCGCGTACTCCGGGTGGAGGAAGAGACACGTCGGGCCGTTCAGGCAGACCCCTGCGAGCTTCTTGTGCTGGTGGAGGCGGCAGCGGATCGTGCATTTATTGTCGATCCACGCGCCCGGGATCTCGTGGGAGAGGTTGCAGCGGACCCCGCGCTTGTTGCGGAGGCAGATGCCCTGGGTGAACCTGGCGCATTGCTTGGGAGGGGCTTTGCCTAGCGCCTCGTGCGCGGATTTGGGACGGGGTGTGGTCTTCCACGAGTCGTTGCGCTCCTTGCGTTTGGCGGCCTCCGCCTCGCACTCGCAAAGGCGGTGCATTGGCGTGAGCCCGCGGGCCATTTCTGGGCGCCATCCTTTGCAACCCTTGAGGGAGCCGTGCACCATGAGCTTGTGAGGTGATTGCATGGCGGGGGGCATCTGAAGGGTCTTGCACGCTCGGATGGCGTAGTTGATGGGGATTGTTTTTCCGTCGATCGAGAGCAGCAGCTTGCGCGGGAAGTTGCCGTTCATGAGGTTACCTTGCGTCGCTGAGATGTAGAGGTGCCAACGGGCCGTATGAGCCACCTTGGAGACAAAGGTCCCTGATTCTCCCTCGAGTTTCATGCGCTCGCGGTTGCCCTTCAGGAAAGTGAATCCGTTGCTCTCGATTGCTTTTACCATGCTGCTCAAGGTGATTTGGGACGCTTGCGCTAGGCCTTCCGCCTCGATGACCAGGTGGGCTGCTACATCTTGGAGCGCGTCGTAGAGTGCCTTGCGAGTCGAGGTGCCCTTGTTGGTGATCTTGCCCTCGATCGATTCGATCTTGATTCGTACGGCGACGTCCGTGCCGTGGACGCGAATGTTGGTGCGCTCTCCGTACTTTGCTTGGAATTGTTGCGAGCAATCCTCGTTGACCGCAATGTGCCATGGGCCCCTGTTTGAGCGCGCCCAAAAGTCTGGCTCAGGGTCGACGCCCTCAAGCTCAAGGAGAAGCTCCACTATGGCGGCGTAGACCGCCGTTTCGTGGAGTACGAAGTCGCCGTCTTGATGGAAGGAGAGGTCAAAGTTGGCGTCAGTGTCTGTCATGTGTTCATCGAAATCTTGGTCTGGCTCCTGTGCGTGGGGAGTGGGTGGGGCGGGGGTCAGGTGTGGCTTGAGGGGGGGGTGTTGGCACGAGTGTGGCGTAGAGGCGAGTGTTGGGGTGGTGGACGCCGGTGCCAGTTGTCCTGCTCTGGTGCAACAGAGTTGGGTGCAGTGCGAGTGTGGGGGGAGTCTTGTCATGAGGTTGTGCCCATAAGGGCCGCCTGGTCTCGGGCCGCGCTGTGACAGCGCGGCCGTCACCAGGGCGAGAGGGGCCTCTGCCATAAGGCATGCCCATTGGAGGAGTGGCCCTGCAGGCCTGTTCGTTCTCTGTTGGGGTCTGCAGACAGCTGCCCTCCATGGGGGGGGCCAGCATGGCTGCTGTACATGGTGTGGCCGGAGCCACGGGCCGTGTGGTGCGACGCGCGTCGCACGCACCTGCTCGGCCTCTGATGGCGGGCGCGGTCGCTTCGACAGCGACGTCTCCATGGGTTCTGGGGGGCCGCCCTCGGCGGGGGGCCCGAAAGAGAGGTGGGGAGCGGCGGCGCGCTCCATGGCAACCAACTATAAAGTTAGTTGTGGCATGCTTTACCTATACGCTTTACGCTCGTATGGGTATGGGGGGTGTTGTGGTTCGGGAAAGAACCACACCTAGGCCTCCCCAAGAGGGAGCGCCTCCCGCCTCCCTGGGCTCTTGGCTTCCCCCGCTTTCGTTACCGTTACTCCCTCAAACTGACGGTTCCCTCTCCCTCCCACCGAGGCAATGGCGGCAAGTACGAGCGTACGAGTGTTCAACTCTCGCTACCATTCGTTCGGCATCTCAATCAGGTGTGGGGCTACCAGGGGAGCACTGCCATTGCTCGCTGACATGGACGGCCGCGATGATCTAATCCGGAGGATGCACCATACACAATACGCAATGGCAATGGCGGGCGCCGAGATTCCCTCACCCCTTGAGTTTTGGCCCTGTTTAGTGGTTGTTTGGGGCACACCTGACGCACTTGGCCACCCAAAGCAGGGAAAGGGGAGATGCAACGAGAGACCCTTGGGCCGGGGAGGGGGCAAACCTTGGGGGAAATCGGGGAGGCTTTGGCATTTGGTCAAAAGGCAGCAAAGGAGGCAGATATTTTCCGTTGTCTTCCCCAAGACAGCACGGTAGTCTTTTAGACTATGCGTTTGCGCAACCGCTTAGAACCGCCATATGGCCCATGCATGGGCTCGCGCGTTAGCTTTGGGGGGCGGGGGGGGAGACGGTAACCCTTGGATTAGTGTTATGCCACGGGAGAAAACGACATTCAAATGATTACGAAAGTCTCTGCCATCCGCCTCAAAGTTTGCGCTCTGCTTCATGGTCTTTGGTGGACCACCTCTTTATGCCCAGTAGCCAATTCCTTCCTCTAAAGGCTTTGTCCGAGGCATCTCAATTCGGCAACTGAGGTAGTTGTATGTTTCTTTCTCCCTCTGACCCACAATGTGCGCGCGATGCCGTGTCGTTCTTTGAGCAGCATGACTGCGGGTCTCCTTCTATCGACGGAACCCGCTCGACAGAGCGTGAGTAACATATGCGAACGTGGAATGGACTCCAGTCTTCTCGTCAACCAAGTGTGCCGTGAAAGAGGCCAGCACACTTAAGCAATTTTTGTACACTACTTCGCGTTGGGCAAAGCTCTATTCCTCGATGAAGCCGGGCCATCATCATCATCAGCAACCACTGCATCAGCATCGACAGTGGTTGCGGCTGGCGGGCGTCCATCCGCCGACCGCTGGTATTCCTGCAACTCTGCCGCAAGCTTCTCATAATTGATTGGCTGAATTCGCACTGTGCCACTAGCACAAATGGATCCGTCTTCCACCTTCAAGCTATCGATGTCGAGCCATTGCGGCAAAGGAATGCCAGCTCCACGGAGAAAAGGAAGGCCAACCTCCAGCTTTGCACCGAGCCCTTCAAAAGTTGAGATCAGCTCAGGCGACTGGAGGACAATGAGCTTCTCAACACGAGATACCCGAACACGTGTGCGCACCCGGAGCCCCTCCAATGTGAGGTTCGAACCGTCTTCCGCCCTCGTGGACCCGTCTGCGACCAGCGTCACACTTCCATCTCGTAGCGATTCAATGGATCGCAGCTGGATGCGGAGGGCGTCTGAGTCCGCTGGAAGCACCCGCCCGATAGCAGCCGACGCGCCGGAGCGGATCACTTCACGCAAGAGAGCCTCAAGTGAAGCAAAAAGGATGGGTGACCGAGTCAGGTCGTCTTGGCTGAACCTGACGGAGAAGGATGCCTCGGCGGGCTCGAGGAGATTTGGGAGCGTGGGAGGGCTGGCAAACGGACTGCCAAACTCCGCAGAGAGACCGCGAGGAAATGCGAGATTTGCGGAAGACACGCGGAAGCCCCCAGCTGAAACCCCCGTCGCGCTCAAGCTGACCGAGTCGACTGAGCCCGGTTTTTGCGGGAGTGTGATCATCTGCCAGGAGGAAGAGGCCTCCACCGTAATACTCAACGAGCCAAGCTCCTCGCACGCCGCGCGCAGCAGCAGCTCTAGCCCCCTCTGCGCAGCGATCGCAACAAGGGTCTTGTCGGTGCCAAGCGCAGCCTGCACCGAGGTCTCGAGGCGCAACGCGAGTGACTCGAGCGAAGCTGTGGGCGGGACGGAGGGTGGGCCAGCAGGCTCAGCTGACTTCCGCATGCAGCACCCTCTCCCATCCACGACTGGCCTCGGGAGTAGTAGCGAGGCAAGAGAGACGACCGCAGTGATCGCCGCCATCGAGGACGAAAAAGGACCAGATGGATTGAGGGAGAGGAGAGAGGGTAGGGAGAGTAGTTGTGGGTTTAAGAACAAATAAGAGGAGGAGAGGAAGAGGGGAGGAGAGAGGGTAGAGAGGAGGAGGAGAGAGAGAGGGGATGATGCGGGAAGATGATGCAATTTCAGAGTAGTAGACTACATCCCTGTCGACGCCCAAGAGCTCAAGTAGAAATTCGACGATGGCGGCGTATGCCGTCGTGACGCTCACGGAGAGGTTCTCCTTCTTAGTGAAAGGACATCGGCAATCAAACAGCGATGGCCGCCATCGCCATCCCTACAAATAGTTCTGATCTTTCACAACTAAATTTATAATTATGTATAATGTATAATGTTTTATATCCTAATCCTAGCCAATGCCAATAGCCAACCCCACTAGCCATTAGCGAATTGGACAACGTTTCAGTCCCGGAATCCCGCCATGCCTGACGAGCCAGGTGGCAAAATACACAAAGCATCGTTTCTAGACTCCTAGCACTGTAGTGGTGTTCTTGTTCTTGATTGAGGTAGGGGCCGGGGCATGTACTCACGGGAGTTTTATTATTGCCGATCAAGTGAGAGTTGTGACAACAACGGTGGCGGCGATCGCGGTCGGAAGGCAGTCGAGCCCACCGGTGGTGTCGCGAGCCAAGGAGAGTGGCTCATGCCGCGCCCAGGTGTGCGCCTTCAACCCATACATACCCCCAGAGGGTGGTTGGAACTTGGTTGGGAGGTTTCTACCAATTGTTCCAAATGCACATTGCCCATGCAAGCCTCCTCTGCCAAGAAGCAAGAAGCGCTCGCACTCACACAAGAGGGGGGTGCTTGGCCACCCATTGCATGACAACACACAACACGAATTTTGTGGCTGCACGGACAGTGATAGGGCGGTCAAACAGTGTTTTTATTAGGGGTAAAAAGAATGAGAATGACCATCTCAGCAGAATTGAGGAAAAACGATACTACTTAGAAAATCATAAAACTACTTTTATGATTCTTGCGCCCTCGCCTCCGGCGGCCCCCCCCCCCCCCCCCCGCGCCCCGCCGCCGCGTGGCCTCCCCCCCCCCTCCCCCCTCCCCCCCCCCACCCGCCACCGGCTCCCGCCAGGCCCCGCCAGGTGTTAGGCGTGTCCCGAAAAGTGGGATGGGGTACCGTGGGGGAAAAGTTGATAGCACGCGCTTTCCAACTCAATGCTAACATAACATTCTAAGCGAAAAAAAAACTATCACCTGTTCCTCTTTTGACGGAACGCGAGTTAACCTTGCCAACCCTGCACCCTGCACTCACATGCCCACGCGTCGCCTGCGCGTTCCACCTGCGCGCGGCCGCGCGTGTCCCCGTGCGCTGCGACGAGGCGGCGCTCGCGCGTGTCCCGATAGGTGATGTTGTAATTTGACCGCTCATTCCCTCGCGCCCTCGTGCACGCTGCCGCGCCGCCCGCCAAAGCAAGCAGCAACCGCAGCAATGACAATGACAAGTGGAAGTGCGTCAACACTGTGCCAACACCAACACCTGTCGCTTGTCGTGCCCTGCGTAAACACTTACAAGAGGCCAGATGGGTTAACACCTTACCCAACCAAGCTACTGTAATGGGCCCTCAAGGTCAAGGGCGCGTCAACGTGAACCCATACGCCCTAGCTGTAGCTGGTGGGTAATATGAATATAGCGGATAGCGGCGAGGGGGGCAGATATGAAGGGATACGGGGCATACTTTTGTGTGTGTGTGTGTGAGGCATCAACACCAACCAAGGAGTACGGCCAAATGCGCTACGGTTTGTTGTGATAGTACCGGGCTAGTGGCAGTAGTGGTAGTGGTACTAACACTCAGATGTTTTATCAGATGTTTTATTATATATCTGATCTTTGATGACGTAAACATGAAGATAAAATTTTCCGTGAGAGGCTCGCCTCCCCCCCCTCCCCACTTCTCACTGTGTTGCCACAGACATGTTCTCCGTAAATATCCACCAGACTGCTCATGCAGTCCATATATTAGAGGGAGCTTGCAAACGGACGAATAAGAAATGATGCTCACAAGGCGTTCAAAGTCGCACTAGCACCAAGGTTTTACAGTCCACGTTCAGAGTAGAAAAGTGACGAGATGGCAGCATAAGTAGATGCATGGCGCCATTTTGACGTCGCGTCATCCATGAGCGCAACAAGACTGAAATGAAGACGCGAAGCAATGCAAAGGCTGGACGTAGGAGTAAGCATCATGGATCGCGATGACAACTCAAATCTGCTTGAAGATGGGTTCCGAGCTCGGGTTGCCCGGCTTTTGGGGTGCCAGAGCTTGCTTCTTCAGCAAAGCCACATTGTCGGCAATAATTTGGAATTCTCCAGTGACGCGATAGTCGAGGTTGTGCTCCTCGCTGAAGCGCTTGAGCACCTTGGAGAGCTCTGGGTAGCGGTAGCGTGGCATTGTCGGGAAGAGGTGATGTTCAAGCTGCCATTGCATACCGCCCCACAAGATGTTGGAAATCCAGTTGTTGCACTTAGCATCACGAGTCGAGCGGAACTGAGCCTCCACGAAATCGTACTTACGCAGTGTGTTGCCGAGGAAAATTTCCTCCGACTGGTGAGTCACCGTCACGATGGTGGCCGTGATGAACCCAGACAACCAAATGGAGAGAAAAAGAGAGCGGAAGGGCACAAGCGCGGCAAAGGCACCCCAGTGAATTGCTAGCCGGATCGCCTCGGGCCACTTCTTGTGTTTGAGCACGTAGCGGATAGAGTCGAAGCGCCAGTACAAAAACAGAATGGAGTAGGGAAGCGGCCAGTAGACATGCTGCCAGCGGCGCAGCCAGGGTACATCATTCTTTGGGTCGGGCTGCCATAAGTGCAGAGCCGGGTCCAGTGCGATATCCTCATCGTAGCCGACTTCATTGGTGAGGGCATGGTGCATGTTGTGCTTGTTAGACCACCAAGTGGTC
This sequence comes from Isochrysis galbana, assembly GCA_018136815.1. Classification (NCBI taxonomy): domain Eukaryota; phylum Haptophyta; order Isochrysidales; family Isochrysidaceae; genus Isochrysis; species Isochrysis galbana. The sequence continues at coordinate 4,126,491 of CM030931.1, forward strand.
GACATCCCCCCGACAAGTTCGCCGAAGCCGCGCATTGCCCACGCAAAGGGCTGACGGCCATGAACATAGTCGTGCGCCAACCAGCCAGCCAACGTGTTCGCCACTGCGAGAAGCAGGATGCCAGCAAAAGCCTTTACAGGACCGGTGGCAGAGCGCGCAAATGAAACGCCGGCAGCCAAGGTAGCGGCCCACGGCAGCAGTTTTTTCACCTCACCAAGCGGCTGCGTCTTGAACCACCCCTCGTCCACAAGCTTTTGACGTAGTTCCCGGAACGCATACGTCGCCTCGGTCGGCGGCCGTACCCCTTCGGGAGGTGATTTCGACTTGGGCAGGCGCTGGAACATATTGATGGCTTTGTCGGAGTGGAATGCGTACATCACCTCGGTGGCGTCCGAGTTATTATAGGCGTCAATCCAATGAGTGCCGGCCGGATGCGCCGCACGCCAGTTCGTTAGATCATACCATTCATCGTCAATACGCACATTAAGCCGTCCCTTGGTGGGCTTCGGCACCTTGGCGTTGGCCGGGGGTGCTGTCTCGGGAACCTGCGCTACCACTGATGCGCGCAGCGAGACGAGCTGCGGCCGGTATGCGGAAGCGTGCGCGAGGCTGAGGGCAAGTGCCGAGGGCAGAGCGGAGAGGGCAAGAGCGAGCACTGCTGAGGTGTGCATGTGGCTTCTGTGGGTTCGTGGGGGCTTCGTTAGCTCGCGATGGCACACGCGGAGGAGGAGGCGAGAAGGGGGATGGCGGGAAAGGGGGGGAGGGCGAGAGGGGGGGAGAAGGGAAGGAGGAAGGGGGGGAGGGCGAAGAAAGAAGGGGAGGTGGAGAGGCTGGAGCGGGGCGCTGTCTATCGCGAGGAGAGACCGGCGATCGCCCCCCCTCCGCGCGGAGCAGCAATGAAGCCTGAGATCGTCTTGCCAGTCGCGATGAGAGGGACCCCGCTAGGTTTCATTCAATGAAAGGGGCGATTCTTTGACGTGATTGGATGTGGCGTCTGTGTGTGTTGTGGTGGTCGGTCACTCGTTCCCACCCTCTTCTTTCTTCTTGAGAGCCTCTCTCTCCGCGCGCCGCGAGACCAGCATCTCCTCGCCCTTCTTACCTCGTAGGGAGAGGAGAGGTGTTACAGAGTAAAATAGAGTGCGAGAGGAAGGGAACAACAGCAGGCAGGGTGCGCGCCTGGGCGAGAGAAGAGAAGAGAAGAGAAGAGAGAGAGAGTAAGAGTCTGGCTCGAGCGAGGAGGAGGAGGGGCCGAAACGGCATCGGAGTTTTCCTTCTCTTCCTCTCGGAAACCTCGCCCCCCCCCCCCCCCCCCCCTCTCCCCCTCCCCCCCCGCCCCCCCCCCGCGGGCTTTCCGGGTGTTTTCGGGGGGCGTCCTCGTCGCCGACCCGCGCCAGCACGCTTCCCCGCCGCACCTCACAACCTGTGCCCTGTGCCCGACCTTTTGAACTTCTAAGGTGGTGCCGCACACGGCCTTGCATGCTTGCATGGGCCTTGGGCGCTTGGGCGGGTGGGCCTGACATCTTATGTCCGTCGTTCGTTCGTCTGTATGTATCATGCATCCTCATTCAGCATGCTTGCCCTTGCGATCAGAAGGGTTCGTCCTACAATATACGATTCTATCATTCTATAATCCTACAATTTCGACCCTAGATGGGAAATACGTATTTACCGTATTTGGCCAGAGGCCAGAGGCCAAATACAGCGCGTCCTGGGTTGTAGGCCTCGAATGTATTTGAAATGTATTTGGCCTCAGGCCAAATACATATGTATTTGGCTGTATGTATTTGCAGGCCCCAGCACCATATTTCCCATCCAGGATTTCGACGGATCCGTAGGATTCTGTGCACCATATTGCATATTTATTGGCCCAATATCCCTCGGGCACTCGAGGCTCGAGGGCTTGTACACTTGCCTCTTCCTGCATGCCCTGACTAGGTTCCCCTCGCGACTCCCCCCGTCCGTCGCGCCCCGATTCCCTTCCCTTCTCCCCTTTCCCGCCGTTTCCCCGAGTGCTCCCTTGAGTTTCCGCCCCCTTTCCGTCCATTATTTCCCCGCGCGCCCCCCGCCCTCCCCCGCGCGCGCGTGACGTTTTCCTCTGGTGTCCTCCGAACCCTCTGTGCTATCGCCCGATCGCCCCTCGTGCTCCTCCCGTCTGCTCCTGCTCCTGCCCTCGCCCTCGTGCTACGGTGCCCCGTGATGACTGAGAACGCGCCCGCGCCGTCCGACCTGTCCCCGCGTGCTCCCTCAGTCCCCTCTCGCCCACCCTCCATGCCCCACGTGGGTCAGATTCCTCATGTAATGTCTCAACTCTCTCTCACACCAGACCACTCCACAGCCACAGCATCACTCAGCACACCGTTTGCCACAGACGAAACAGGCCGGGGAGCGGCTCGAGCGCGTTGGACGAGGGTTGGCGGCTGCGGCGTGGACGATGGGCTCGGCGTGAGGCACGGGCGGCTCGGGGGCGGGGGAGGCGTCGGCGGCGAATGCGGAGGGGGACGGGGAGGAGCGGAGCCAGAGGGCGATGGTGGCGATAAGTTGGGGCATGGACCAGGCCAGGCGGCCTTGGATGTCTATGATGCTCCAACAGTACCTTTTACTACTTTTGCCAATAGCAAAAGCTCCATCGGACCTTATAGCTTTTAATAGTCCAACAGTAGCGCCAACCAGTACAAGTACAAGTAAAGATGATTTTTATTTTTATTTTTATGAGTGTAGTGTCCCCGGCTCCCGCGCTCCCGCGCCTCCGCGTGCGCGCTGCAACCGCCTCCCTCCTGTCCGACCCGTGTGACGTGCGACGTGCGCGCGCGGTATGTGTGGCATGCATAAATAATGTATCTATATCTATCCATCTCTAGCTCGTGTCTCATGCGATTCTCCACTTGTTTGTTCTCCTCCTCTCTCCTCTGCCCATCGGCCCACGGCCCACGGTCGCTCGGCGCGCGCTGCGCTGCAGGGCGCCACGCACTAGTTTTATTTTTAGAGGCCCTGGGTTTTGTTTTTGCTGGCCAAAAAGCTTTTGCTGTTGCTGTTACAAGCAAAGGCGGCCTGAGCACCAATAGCTGTTGCACTGTTGGAGCATCATAGTTGGATGTGCGCTTCGCTGAGCTCGCGGAGGGCTTGCGCGCGACGGGGGGCGATAGCGTCCGGGAGCTTGCGGATCAGCATGCGATGGAGGGCTAAGTAAGGGGTCGGCCGGGTTGAAGGAGAAGGAGGGGAGACGGCGGAAACGGGAGATGGCGATTTGCGCCGCTCGGTGTGCTTCGTCGGGTGGCATGCCGGGTGCGAAGGGGTGAAAGGAGAGGAAAGCTTCCTCGGCGTCTTCGGCGGCTCGGCGGCGGCGCCGGTGAGCACGGACATGGAGGACTCGATGCGGGCAAGAAGGGCGCGGCCTCCGTCCATTGACTCCTCGGGGCAATCCTCGAGGAAGTTGACGACCCGCGTCGCCGTCGGCGAGAGGCAGTCAAGGACGATCGAAGATAGGGAGCGGTCGAGGAAACGCTCGGAGGCGAGAGTGGGGGAGGAGAGAGGGCGTCGGAAGAAGGCGCGGAACGGTTCGTGCGCGAGGATGCACCGCGTGGAGAGGCGGCGGAACCAGGAGGCGTAGGAGTAGGAGTCGGGGTCGAGGTCGTACGCGAGGGCGGTGGTGGATCCGGGCGGCAGGGAGATAAGGCGGGGCGGGCGATCCGAGCGAGAGCCGTTGTAGTCGAGCAGGTTGTGGTCGAGGTCGTAGAGGTCCGACGGGGGCGTCGATGATGGGGGGGGCGGGGGAGGCGGGGGTGGCGGGGGCCTCGCTGGCCAGGGAGGCGGCGGTGGGGGAGGCGGTGGGGGCGGCGGCGGCGGGGGCGGCGGCGGCGGCGGCGGTGGCGGTGTGGCGGTGGCGGTGAGGGCAGTGCATCTCCTTGCGGTGCGGCGCGGCCTCGCGCACCCTCTCCATTGTTGAGGTCACCGGGAGCCCTCAATAGTGCCCCACTGCGCTTAGTGAGTGGAACGCTCTCAATACGTGTCTCCACAGCGCGACTTGTTGAGTCGCTCTATTGCGACCTTGTTGAGAGCCTATTGCGCCGTTGCAAAAACCCTCGAGGGAGTACTTTAGTGTTCCATTGATCAGCATGCCGCTCTCTCTCTTCTGGCAGCAAAAAAGAAAATTTCCCAGCGCGCCCCCAGCCCATTCTCTCTCTCTCTCTCTCATCTCTCTCGCTCCCTCCCTCCCTCCCTCCCTCCCTCCCTCTCCCTCCCTCCCTCCCCCTCCCTCTCTCTCTCCTTCCCCCCGGCTCTTCTGGCCAGAGAGATGCTACTTATATGAAGAGAGAGAGAGAGAGAGAGAGAGAAGAGAGAGAGAGTGACTTCTGGCCAGAGAGATGCTACTTGGAGTATATGAAGAGAGAGAGAGAGAGAGAGAGAAGAGAGAGAGAGTGACCATCTCTCGGGGGCGGTCGGCCCGTGAAGCTCCCGCGTGGCCTCCGCGTCGGGCGGCGTGGCGCTCCACCAAGCCTCTGCCCTGTCTATCTCGCACTCACACCTGCTCCACGAGAGCTCGCCCTCTGCCGCGCCTCGACCTCTCTCTGTTTCCCCGGAGCCGCACTCGCTCCCGAGCCAGCTCGCCCGCTGGGTCAGCAAGCTCACCTTGGCTCTTCCCTCACCCCGCTCATCCACATGCTTGTTGCGGCCGCGTTTGCACTCGCCCTGCACGGCGTCGGTGTTGCTCTACCGCCCGGGCCGAGTCGCACGATTGGGCCTCCCCTGATGCGTGGCATCCACGGCCGCCAGTCGGTCGAGCGGCGGCAACAAATCGCAAATCACATGAAAGAGCTGGACATTCTTCGCACTGTGCCTCCCTGCGACGCGTGCGAGCTGGCAAAGGCCAAGCTGCGAGAGATGGAAGAAGATGGATTTGTGCCCAACTCGCATGCAATCACGATAGCTATTGGACTTTGCAGTGCCGACCTCCCCGCTGCGGAGGCTTTCTTCAAGCAGCTGCACGAGGGCACCCGGTCAGAGGGCTCGTATGCGCTCTTGCTACGTGCGCAACTAGCGCACGGAGAGCTCGACCGAGCACTCTCTACGTGGAGGGCGATGGTCGCTCACGGGATTCGCCCCCGTGTGCGCACCACATCACCACTTCTTATCGCTCTCTGCGGTAGCGAGAGGCATGAGGAGGCTATGGCTTTGTACTCAGAGCTGCGGCAGCACGGCATGGATCTCACCCAGCAAGACTATTCCGCCATGTTATTGCTTCATGGCAGAGGCAACGAAGCAAGACAAGCGATGTCAGTGCTCGCCCATTTGGCAGAGGACTTTCCTCGTCCTGACGATGAGACAATCGCTGCCATCGTCGAATTGTTCAAGCGGCTCGATCTGGCGACAGCACAGATGCCGATCTCCAACCCTAATCTTGGGTTTGAAGCGCATGACAAAGCCGATGTGCACCACGAGTTTCATCATTACGTAGATGATGGCGCCCACGACCAAACCTTCGATCATGCTGAGGCTTCTAGTATTGGGCATTCGAAGGCATCACACGCATGTGCTCCCGGGGCAGAACGCGTGGTGATCGGGCCGGATGGCAAGTGCCCATGCTGTGGTGCACAACTTCAGTTGCTCACGCTCAGCAATTCGGAGCGCGATGAAGTGCGCAAAGTGCTGCTCGCACGTGCGGCCGAACGGCAGGGCGAGAGTGGAAGCGATCAGTTGCGCACATTCAGTAAGTGGCTTGAGAAGCAGCCGCCATTTGACTACGTCATCGACGGCCCAAATGTCGGCTATGCCAACCAGAATTTCGAGGGAGGGAGATTTGAATTCACTCAAGTAGCCGCAGTGTTGCAGTTGCTACAACGCAAGGGGAAACGCGTTTTGCTCATTTTGCCGAGGAAATACGCAAAGGATGTCATACCTAATCACACAAGCTCCACCGAGGTAAGTCTATGACCCACGTGCCAGAATCTGGGCATGGGCCTGATGAAATTCCTTTCGATCCTTTCGAATCCTCTCAAACGAGAGTTGGATGAAGCAACACACGATGTACCCACGCACCATCTCGAGAGCGCAAATGCCTCCTGCTTTGTGTAAACGGCCCTGTCACCACAATCGCATGATTTGATCCTCAGCGTGACACTCGCATTTCGAAAGTCGACCGCGACATTCTCGAGGAGTGGAAACGGCAGAATATTGTTTACTTGTGCCATTCTGGCCTTTACGATGATTGGTTCTGGATGCTCGCCACTGTTAGCGGCGCAAGCCCACCGCGTGCAGTAAGCTAGCTGTCCCCACGCCCTACTTGCTTGAGGGGAGCTTCCTTCCATCCTCTTCTTCCGGTGCAGAGAGGCGATCGTGATAGCAGCTTTTCTTTCTCCTTTTCCTACCTCCCACCCAGCTTCCCAGAGCACCTAGGCTGCCTCCTCATCGCCAAATTCCGCTGTGGTCTACAGGTCACGAATGATGCGATGCGAGATCACCTGAACGAATTGTTGCCGCAACGTGCCTTTCAGCGCTGGCGGCACTCGCAGATCGTCTCATTCAGTATCGGCTACTTGACACCGGAAACCCCAATACCTCAGTCGAAGCCTCCGCGCTCCCAGCCCATCATTGCCACTGTCGAGTCTCCGCCGGTTTTCTCTCGACAAGCGCAGAGGCTGAACGGCCGCTGGCATATTCCCATGATGACGAATCAGGAGGAGGAGAGCCATCAATGGTTGTGTTGCACCGCCGACGCTCCGATGGCCTCTGAGAGCTTGGAGTTCTCTTCTTCTATCTAGCATCAACCGGCGTCGACTCAACTTCGAGGTCTATTTTTGATTAGGGCCATGATGCGGAACACGCGGATGTGGACACATGTGCGACGTGCGATGTCGATATGCCAGGCATATTCTGACCACCCGCTGCCCCAGACGCTTGCCGCGCTCCTGATTCACATGCGCAAGCATATCACAACGCATGCGGTACATACCATCGCGGTAGCGCGGTAGAAAATTGCATCCTTTATTTAGAGACAACGCGGGCCCGTAGTCATGTTCATGTAAAAAAAACATTCTTGAAAAAGCCCGCTATGCTAGTTTACATACACCCTTCTCTGGGCTCTCGGGTCCATCGCCCTCGCCTCATCCCTTCCCTCTCCCCCCCTCATTCCTTGTTCTTCGGTTTCGGGGGGTCGGCCCATGTGCACTACCTTGGGCCTAGCGTTGGGGGGCTAACGGGAGTAGCGGCACTTATGCCCAGTTGGTTTATTATTGTCACCGCCTATGAGCCAGCAGTATTGGCGACTAGTACGACTAGCAGTAGCCCTCCCTCGTATTCGCAGATTGGGCCGCGCCCAACGACCGGTGCCAAGGGGTGTAGTAGTACGGTCTCCGCTACACTCATGGCCCACCCTGCAGCAAACCATCACCAAACCTGCCAAACTGCCGAATTTCTTACAGCTCCCACTCATCATCATCAATTTGGGACGCCTCCCCCTTGCCCAATGTAGAGGGGCGAGACGATGCCTCGGGTGAGTCTACCGGTCGTGTCCCCCACGTCTGTGCCTGCCTTGGAGAGGGTACCGATTCCATCCCCGCCTCTCTTGAAGTAGGTTGCACATCTTGGTCCCAACAATGCAAGTGTCCAGCACTCACTCTCCTACTGCCAAGCGGAGGGTATTTTTGATTGCCACCGCATGGATGCCCTCGGTCACGACGTGAGTCTTGCACCGCCTCTCGTACCTGGACGTTTACCGACGTCATGTGGCTCGCCTGAAGCTCAAGCGTCGTGGCCTCGTCGAGCTGCTGGGCGTATCCACCGCTGCCGCCCCGCTTACGATTGGGCCTAACGGGGCGCTTCAATCTTTGATGGTCGGTCTTCTTGCCACACGTCGCGCACTGACTAGATGAAGGCGATGCATGAGCGGTATCTAGAGGGCTTGCACAAATAGAGCGTGGTTCCTTGACTGCGTCGCCGGAAGTCGAGGTGAACCATAGTCGCCAACCACAGCAAATCCACCTTAATACTGCCCCTGCACAAACCAGCGCCGCGAGCCCCAATGAGATCCACACCTCTGGCTTGGATAGCAAGTCACTCATGGAAATATGTTCAGACGATGATGCATGAGCCGTCACAAATCTTAGGGGCCATCTCGGGGACGCCGGCGGATGGTTCACTCGGGTCGCAAGAGGTGGCAATAGCGGGACAGTTGTTCGTGTCTGATTGATGAAGAGCGCTGGTGCCGGCGCGGGGCAAGAATACAAAATATCGTGTTCAGCGACGCAAGACCATCGATTTCCGCTTTGCTGAAGATATCGACAGAGGGCACAACCTAGTGTGCAGTCATGTTGATAGTCGATGGGCGACCCCGCAGAAGTTGGGTCCACCCACGCAGAATGGCATGAATATTCGAGGTCGGGGTCGTACTCAGCCTGATTGGCTATGCTGTTACACCACTGCTGGTCCTTGGCCCCCGTTAGATGCGTCTGACGCGATTTGATGAAGCTCATCGGATCAAGATGTGAGCAAGGCATTTGCGGTGGTGGAAGAGGTGTATCAGCCGGTGCTGAAGGCGGAGGAAAAGGAGGCAGTGGCGGTGGTGGCTTTGGCTCTGTCGGAATCTCTTCGAAAACCGGGAAACCCGACCGCAGCACGCCCGCCATCTCCGCATCCAGGCTCTCTAAGGTGTCAAGATTGTCGTGCACCCACTTCACAGGTTGCTGACGCGGGCCACTATTGTGTACCAGCTCGAATCCCCACACCGGTTGGTCGAGCGGCCTGTCATCTTTAGGATACGAACGCCAGATCCAATATGTCGACGAGATGTTGAGCTGGACGAAGCTCTCTAGCAGCGACTTGGCGTACTGAAGACGCCCATGATCTCGATAAAGCTCGTTCTTGACTCCCCACTGATTGCAAAAGACCGGAACATTGAACCTACGGCTGAGCTCGTAAGGCACCTCACGCGTGGTTTTCTTGATCCAAGATGCATCGACGCGCACCGATTGATGTGCATCATCGCAATAATTTGGCCACCAGGTATCGTACACGTCCTTGCACGGGAATGTCCCCGGAAAACGAGCATCACTTCCTGTGCCGGTATTTGCCGTCACTAGCTTCCATGGTACGAAGAAGTCGTACGTGTACAGCACATTGTCACGATCGAGAATGACACGCTCGTCAAAGTTCCACGCTTTGTAGTAGGGGGCCGGCCCGACCACGCAAAGAGCGCGCCGATCTCCACGGTGAACCGCGTCACAACCACCACGCATGAAGCTCGCCACGCGTTCTGGCGCAGCATCCTTTGTGCGAGGCTCTGACATGATCTCGTAACCAGCAATCCGCTCCCACGTGGAATACCGCTCCGCTATCCAGCTCCACATGGCGTAATACTTTTGCACTAGTTCGGGAGAGTGCCAGACGTCGGGCTCGCCGGGCCAGCCCCATCCCGCAGCATATTTTGCCCGGGCTGTGAGGATCACCCACAAGCCAGCAGCTGTAGCCTCAGCAATGATCTTGTCGAGCGCATGAACGCATCGCGTGTTCATGTAACCCCAGTTGGCGTTGTTTGTGAAGCACTCCAGGCCGTCCTCGGGCCCAGTTGAATCGTGCCACAGAATACCCACGAGCCGGATCACATTGGCAGACGGGATCGACTCACGCAGCCAACGGATATCATGCCACGCCGACGGCAGCTCCATGTAGTATTGGATGTACATGTTAACGCCAGACAGGATCAGCGGCCTGCCCGGTCCTCCGTTGGCCAACCGTCCACCTGATGGGATGAGCTCCGCCCCACACGCGGAGAGGCGCAACGGGCCGCTCGAGCTGCCTACAGGGCACCCTCGTGGCGGTCGCGTGCTCAGGCTGTGCGGAACACTCGAAGGCGCTTGCACAGCAGGCGCCACCAAGTGCCTGCAAAATTCGCAGCTGCGGCACTTGCACCAGGGGCAGTGCGAGTCGCTACTGTCCCTGCTACACCATCCTGCACACTCCTCGAAGTCTGCGTCGTGCTCGATCCCCGAGGAGCAGGCCAGCAGCCGTCGGTGCGACTGGTTGGTCGGCAGCTCATGTCGTTCCGCCATCTCTCTCCTCACGCTAACCCGCACTCGAGAGGGATTGAGAATCGAGGAGGAAAGAAGGGATTCTATTCCATGCGCTGTGAGCACGAGAGCAGAGGCGGACCCGAGCAGACAGCCGAGGGGGGAAGAGCAAGGAGTTGGGAGAGGCCGGGGACGAGCAGCGCGAGACGGCGAGGGCGCGAGAAGAGGGCAAGATCGGCGGCGGGCGTTTCGCCGGTACTGTAGAGATCCAGTGCTTTACTTGTAGAGCTGGAGACCTGGACTAGTAGTGGTAGTACTGTAGTACTCGAGTACACAAGTACACTCTTGAAGGAGATGACAGATATCATGATGTCATCTGCAGAGGCACGCACGACCTCCGCGTGAAAGGATGCCGATTGAGGCGCTCAGAAGTTGTTAGAGTCAGAGGTGTGAGATGTGATTCAACCTGATAGCCATCGTCACGTCGTCACTCGTCACCCCGCACCTGTCATTGTCACAACTTGTCACCTGTCACCTGTCACCCTACACCCTACTCTGACGAATTGGAATGACCCATTGGGTCTGAGGGCAACGAGGAGGGAGCCATACCGGCGCCAGGCGCGGCGGAGGGAACGACTTCGGAGACGCTGACGGGCTGGAGCCCGTCAGCAGAGGAAGCCGGGAAGGCGGGCTTGGGCGAGGGCGAGGACGGCGGCGAGAGCGAGAGCGACATCGAGCGAGCGGCGAGAGGCGAGGGCGAGGGCGAGCGAGGGGAGGGCTGTGATCGGTGATGGCAGGGGCTGGCGTGGAGAGGAGAGGTTGTAGGGTATGTGAGTGGTAGACGAGCGAGACAACGAGAGCGAGAGCGACGGGTAGAACGAAGGCGGCTTGCCTTCATTTGGTCTCCTTTCCCTCAGGGTTTCTTCCCCTCCCGTGGGGACTCTCACCCTACCATGAGCCCCCCCGCGAGCACCCCGAAGGAGAGGCCCAGGAGCACCACCTCCTGCAAACAACGGCAATCAACGAAGAAAGAGAAACGATCTGCAACAACAACGAAAGGGAGGGAATGATTCCGAAGACACGCGAGATGCAGTGAGCAGTGAGCTACAATCTCCGACAACTCTAGTATTAGAGTCAAAGAGAGAAGCCACATAGGAGGGAGGGGAGGAAAGACAACGGACGGAGCGTCGAGCGACAACAGCGAGCGACAGAGCCATGATGAGCGAGAAGGAGAGGCCTTGAGTGATCACTGACAGGCCGGCCCCGGTGTCGGCCACCGGGCTCGCCGTGAGTGCGGTGTCGGCGAGGAGGATTCCGTCGCCGGTGCCTTCGCGTAGGATGCGTAGGTCGCGCACGTATAGGCTGTGGCGAGGTGCCGTGAACTTGGGGGTGTCGATGACGTCCCGGTAAGCGTAGATCAAAGACCCGCCCAAATCCAGTGAGGGCCATGGCGGGGGAGGAGTTGAGAGAGGGGGGGACTCGTGCCCCGCCATGAGTGAACCAAGTATAAACTTAGTTGAGATGCCATCTTTCTGTAAGGGGTTAATTGGCTCTAGGCGTAGCCTCATACTAATGACCATACAAGAGCTCTTATGTTAAGCCCCAATGTACCCTCCTCAACACCATACCTTTGATGGAGCCCCTAGTTGAAGTTTGTAGCCCTTCCATTCAACCCAAAGCGTGCAAGGCATCTCAGTTTTGGAACGGAGGTAGTAGTTAAAAAGCCCCTGTTTGACCGCCCTAGTTGTGCGTTGTGGTCGGCGCCGCTCTCATTATCGACGTTGTTGAGCTCGCTATCGCAAAGAGAGACTCCTAGTGTGAAAAGGTCGTCAAAAGTCAAGAAAGGCCAGAGACCAGAGAGACGCCAAAACCATTTACTACTAATATCCTTGTTTTCCGACCAACAACCCCGTCGTCGGTTGGTGGTGGTCGTCGGTTGAAGCAACATATTACAAATCGCGCGCGCGAGTACTCCCTCTTACCAGTTTTCTTTTCTCTGGGAGAAGAGTAATTCGGGAACAAACACATACATACTCTCCCGTCGTCCTCTCTTCCCGTGCCCCCCTCCTCCCTCCCCCTCCCCTTCTTCCCTCTCTGCCTTACTCTCTTATCTCTCTTCTCTTCCTCTCTCTTTTCCCTCCTCTTCTCCCTCCCCCTTCCATCCCCCCCCGGTCTCCCCCCCCCCCCCCCCCTTCTTCTGTGTGTCTCTCGTGTCGGGCCGTTTCCTTGTCGATGGACACGGCCGCTCGCGCCGCCTGAGAGAAGAACATCTGCCCAGCTCTCCCCTCCCCCTCCCCAAAACCACACCTCGCTTACACGCTGAGGCAAGGGCAGGTGAGTGGCGTGCGCACCGACGAGGATGGACGACTTTGATGTCTTCGACCTCTTCGGCGAGATGCCCTTTGATTTTGAGACGGACATCGAGCCAGCGCCCCACCGGGAGGGGACGTCGGCAAAGTCGGCGAACAAGGAGAAGAAGGAGAAGAAGGAGAAGAAGGAGAACAAGGTACGAGAGACAGGGGGGAGGGGGGGGGAGGGGGGGGGAGAGAGGGGGGGGGGAGAGGGGGGCTAGAGAGAGAGGGAGAGAGGGGGGGGGGGGGGAGAGAGAGAGAGAGAGAGAGAGAGAGAGAGAGAGAGAGAGAGAGAGAGAGAGAGAGAGAGAGAGAGAGAGAGAGGAGAAAGGGAGAGAGCGAGCGAGCGAGAGAGAGAGAGGAGAGCGGGAGAGAGGGAGGGGGAGAGAGAGAATGAGAGAGAAGCTGCCGCCTCCTCGCGCTCGCCCCTTGGTGGGCAGCACTTTGCTAGCATTGTTGGTTCTAAGGCCGAGTCGCGTGTGAGTGCGTAGGCAGGCCTCAACTCTCTCACGTGTACTTGCGCTTGCAGCGCATTCTGCAAGCTGCCAGTGACGGCATATGCGATGAAGTGCATGTGGCGCACACTTTTGACTCTGTTGACTACTCCCGCACCCTGTGTGAATAGAAAAAGAAGGACAAGAAGAAGAGTGACCATTCGGACGGTTCTGATCTCGACATCTTTGGGAATTCACCTGCGACTCCCAAAAAGGAGAAGAAGAAGAAGAAGAAGAAGGACAAAAGCGGAGCATCAGACTCAGGATATGACACACCGCCCAGCAGCAAGCCGCAGACCGGGAAACAAGCGGCAAAGGACACAGGGACGATGAAGAGTGCTGGTCAAGCCGCCGCTCCGGCAGCTGTTGCTTCTGTAGCGAGCACATCTGCGAAAAAGGAGGCAAAGGGTCCACTTGGCCCAGACGGCCGCCCAAAGGCAGTGCCAAGCGCTAGCCCTGGTGTAGCCGTGGCTCAAAAAGCCAAAAGTAGTGATAGCAACGCAAAGTCGAGTCCGGGTTCGTCTGTCGCTGCGAAGAACGTTCCACTCGCTTCCAGGTCAGCTCCCAGCACATCTGCGAGTAGTTCAGCCAAGCTTCCAAGTGGTACATCGATGGACAAGCGTGAACAGGGGAAGAGCGTCACCATCTCGGATCCCGAGACTGATAGGACAGACGATGAGGATGCACCATTCGTTGAGTCGAAGCTCTCGTCGTCTATTCTTCGGGCTTTCAAAACAATGGACAGTGATGGTGATGGCGTGATCGACATGTCTGAATTGCGAAGACGTCTCGATCATATCACTGCAAATCTCGGCATTAAGGTGGCGAGGGACACGGCCGAGGACGTCCTCGCCAAGTTCGACCCTCATGGCGAGCATAGCTTTCTGGATCTGGATCAATTTGGCTGCCTGATGGACGCCCTCAAGGAGTCGGCCTCTGCGAAAACGCGTGTCTCAACACATGGTGACAAGCCCACACCATCTTGGTATAAACATCCGCACATCCCACCCGCAGTAAGGCACGCCTTCGAGGCCTGCGATATGGATGAGACAGGTTCGATCCATGCAAGCGAGCTGCGCCGTATGTTCACCATGCTCGACCGGCAGCTGGGCTTCACAGTCACTCGGCGCGCGACAGATGAGGTGCTGGCGAAGTATGATGGAAGCGCGACTGATCGGAGGGTAAGCGCAGACGAGTTCGCTGCACTGGTCGATGAGTTGCAGGCGATCTCGCCTCAAGCGCTGGCAGCATCGCTCGACTCGCCTGATGTGCGCATCCGTTGGCGTGCTGCTAGCGATTTGAAGAAGGACCCAGCGGCATTGGAGTCCCAGGCGAAGTCGATTTCTTTGAAGCTCGCGCACCAAGACCCAGGTGTCCGGCTGGTAGCACTGGATGTGCTCACCGCATGCCGATCGCAAGTGCTCGCTCCGGTCGCGCCGCAGGTATCCTCATTGCTCGCGGATCCGGTTTGGTATGTACGCGAGGCGTCAGTTCTCTGTCTCGCCTCGCTCGAGCCTCACATCTTGCGCGACTATGCGATTGAACTCATTGATGCTCTCGACGATGAGTACGACGTCGTGGGTTCCTCGGTCCGACAAGCTGCTGTACAAGCGCTCAGCAAGATGAAACCCGAATCGATATCTTCATACCTTCTCTCACGCACTCGCGAAATCACAAAGAAAGCCTCGGCAGTACGTCCTTCGCTCAAAGCACCTCCTCGACCCGCTCACACGCAGCCGTCGATGTTAACCAAGACAGTGAACAAGGTACGGCCAGGGTCGTCTATTTCTTCCCGGCACATACCGGCATCAGTGCGCTTCTCGGCCGAAGTGCCTGGACATCGGCCAAACTTGGCAGCTTGCGCATCGGCGTCAGATGCGCCGTTGCGGGATAGTACTGTTGTCAGGCCTGGAGATCTAGCATGCAGGGCGCCTGGGGCGACCACACCCGCCTCAGAGAATTGGGCCGGAGTATGCTTGCCGGAGGAGATGAGCAACGGCAGAGTGAGATCCGAAGTGGGCTTTCCGATACCCGATGGTCGTCCCTCACGACTCGATTCGGCCCACAAACGGGCAGGCCAGCAAGGTGTCAACGGATTCCAAGATGAGGAGCCGATGGTGAGGAGTCTGAGGGGCGACAAAACTGTTTCTACTCAGATGCCGCAGCACCCGCCGATTCGCATGAGTTCCCCCACGGACCATGTTACAGCGCACTTTGACCGTACCGTTGAGCTTGGTGCAATCCAACAGCTCCAGAGGCAGCAAATGGAAATGCAGCAAGTGCAGCAGCAGCAGCTGCACATCCAGCATCAGCAGCTTCAACAGCTCCAGCAGCATTTGCACAGCTCATTTTCTCCACAACGGGAGCAACAGCCCCAAGCGGTTCTTCATGCATGCAACGGCGAGCCATGCGAGGCGACGGCATCTTCACTAACGCAGACATCTACCCAGTCATTTTCAGCCCCATCCTTTCCTAATGCTGCGCTGGCTCATCACGCAGTCGCTCGGCAGCACCGAGATGCAGCTTCGGCGAACCTTGCTGAGTTGCAATACGAAAGGGATCCTCCCACGAAGAAGCCCTCGTTGGCTGCGTTCGCTGCTCAGATGCCCACGCAGAGAAGGACGTTGGCCCAATCGCAAAATCAACACTCACACCAGAAACTCTCTTCTCTGCCTTCATCCCAATCTCCTGCGAAGCCTGCGCAAAACACACCATTACCCCGATCAGGCACCGTTTCACGGAATTCGTCACTGTCACCGTACGACCCCAAGGCCAACACGGGCCTATTTGTGGATGATGACGTCACACCACCTGAACGCGTTGCTTTAACACAGCCCCAATTCACCGACAGCCACCGCGACCCGCGGCTTTTTGCCAGCATAGGCTATCCACGGTCGAGAAGAGGTGGGCCTATGTCCTCAACCCCAACGCCACAACTTGGACAAGTCTTGTTGTCCACGACATCCCTCAAGCCGCAATCGGGCGCTTGTACAGCCATTGAAACATATGATGGATCACGGCGGCAGGAGACCAATGGGGCGACAGGACACACGTGGTCTAGTGAGCGCTCACCAAACAACAGCTGGGACGGGGAGCTCATCACTCGTGATGACATTCTTGACCTCAAGCGGGAGCTCGCCACTCTACGTGAGGAACTCGATCTCCGCCGTCAGATGCAATCGTTAGTCTCTGAAACGCGCGATCTTCGTTCGGAGGTCATCTCTGAGGCGAGGGGTCTCCGCGCAGAGCTATTGTCGGAAGCGCGAGGGTTTCGAGAGGATAGTTGTATTCAGGAGTCCCAAGAGAGCTCTTGGTCCCCTCACGATTTGACGCGATCTACATTTGCAGCATCCCCCTCTCCCAGTCGCTTGCAGTCCGCCCATGGCCGTGCGCTTATGGAAACTCCAACTCCGCAAGCGGTCCCTCCTTTTCCAGCATGGGCACAGCGACCCGTGCCTGACACGTCAGTAACATCGACGCAGGCATACACACCGGTTCGCAATCATTCTCACCAAACCGTGACGGTCATACCCAACCAAAGGCCTTCGGAGCAATTAGCCACACCCCTCGAGACATTGGTGCGTCATCTGGGGAGCCAAGCTGCAGCACCGGCGATGCGTCCGCCCTCACAACCGATGGCGAAGGCTGGATTGCCTCGTCCGCATGCACAAAAATCCACTCAGATGACACTCTCCACTCCGGGGCTGATATGATGCGCTTGCTGGCTGATATGGTGCTTTTGCTCAGGCTGTCGCGGAAGACCCGACCTTGGGAGTCTGACCCGCGCAAACGTTGAGTGCCCAACCGTGAGATAATCAAAAAGTGAGTATGGGCATTACAAACTTTTCTGACGTGGCTCATTAGATGGTAGATGGTAGGTATAGGGCAAACGCTTTCCCAACGGGAAATGCCCCATGAATATCATGGGCAAGGCGTGCAACCGCTCGCACGAATATCGAGGCGCATGGAAAGAAGGCGTATGGACGATCGTATGCGCATTTCCGCGTGCGAGCGCCGGACCTCCCGGAAAGCAACCAAAAGGCGGATTTTGCGCCCTAGGCGCCGAATGCCGCTATCTACACAAGTATGTCCACCTAGCCCGCCCTTCACGCCACGCCAACACGCTGATCGCATACGCACTCACATTCAACTCCACACTTGGGTACCCAGGTGAAGGACCGGTCACCATTGTATCCTTCAACATCAACGGCGCCGGACACGGTGCCTTAGGCTCGGCGCTAGCCCAAGCGAGGAAAGCGAGGGTTGACATCTTACTCCTCCAAGAGCTTCACGCCTACGCAGATGGTAGACACCACCGAGCGTGCATGACCGCCAAAGCGTTGGGATGGCAGATGGTGCACGCGCACCAAAGTCGCGTTCCGTCAAAAGAGGACCAGGTGGTTTTTCAACATATCTGTTTTCTTTTTAGTTATTAACAACAGTGGTACAAAACAAAGCTAATCGCCGTATACGAGATGTGCATAGAAACTTTTTCCTCTAAGGCCCACATTAACGTAAAGTCGCCGTATACGAGATGTTTCGTTTACGCAGCACATGTGATTACTTGCAATCATTGTGCACGCCGTGCGTATGCGCATCGACTTCCCCCCTCGCGAGGGCGCCGTGCGTGCGCATAGAAACTTTTTTCCCTAAGGCCCACATTAACGTAAAGTAGCCATATACGAGATGTTTCGTTTGCGCAGCACGTGTGATTGCTTGCAATCATTGTGCACGCCGTGCGTATGCACATCGGCTCCCCCCCCCGCGGGGCGCCGTGCGTGCGCATAGCAACTTCCAGGAAGGTGCACGCCGTGCGTTCACTCTTTCCGCGGGGCTTTCTTTGAGCGGGTTGTAGAGGGTGCAGATTGGCGAGGACAAAGTTCAGCGTGGTGGTCCGCGCCGCACGCTGGGCAAGTGGCCGTGGGCCGTTGGCATGCCGGCCGGTTATGCGGGCCAAGACAACGGAGGCAAATGGGGTCTGTCTTGGGGCGCTCAGAGCCACGATTGGACTTTCCTGGCGTTTTGGGCTTGGGTGATGCACCGGCAATGAATGCATGGGCAGTGGGGCGTTGGGCCGCGAGCTCAGCACGTGTCTGACTCACATACTCCTCATAGTGATCCACAAAGGTCTCATGTTTCATGCCCCGCACAAATTGGCGGATCCCGGAATAGACTGCGGGCAGAGAGTGATCAAAGAAAGCAATGAGGGTGGCATCGTCAGGTGCCGGCTTGCCAGTGCGCCTTATCCCCGCCACAGCCGTGTTGATGTGGTCATATTGCCTACGGAGGTCCTCCAACTCCAAACCGGCCTTGCCGTCTATGACGTGTGCCTGTGCCATGGCTAGGTGATGCGCATAGTCAGTGGCATCGTCCCGCTTGGCGCTGAAGGTGCAACGAAGGTAACGCAAGGCAGCAACACCATCATTTGTGTGAGCGTGGAAGAGGGAGACTCGCAAAGATGCAGGCATGGCTTGCATGAGCAAGCCATATAGCCGAGTGTTGAGAGAGTCGTAGCTTTGTTGTTTGACCTCATCCTCTGCGGGGCGGGCGGCCGCTTCGTCAAGCAACGCTATCGCCTCCGTGAGTTTCCATGCCACATAGGCTGAGAAGAGGATGGTCCAATCAACAAATTCGGAGCGCTCCCCAGAGAACACAGGCAGAGAGTCACGTTCCCCTGGGGCGCAAGCATAGGTCGGTAGCTGGCACAAGAGGAGAAACATCGCCGGTAGGCACAAGCCGCAGGGTTGGAAAGAGAGAGGGCGGCGCGAAGTTGCATTGAGGTGCCTAGGTAGAGAGGTGGAGGCGGCAGGGGGCCGGGGTGGTGTTGCAGGGTGAGTGTCAAGAAGGGAAACGCGGGGTTGACGGCCACGGTGATAGAAAGCTGCGTATCCGGAGCGCTTCTTCTTGAGGGGAAGCACAAGCGGTTCTTCTTCATCTGACTCAATTCCTTGCGCCTGCGCGTCTTTGTCAGCACGACTGTGGCCACCCGCATCAACGGTCACCGCCCACAAGCCCACCCAAATCTTGAGGACCACCTGTTGGATGAAGTGAAAGTGGATCATGGAGAGGTAGGTCCCCGTCTCATAGCCTAGCACTTGCATAGGGCCAAAGGGTGTGGTGAGAGAGGTGTGGTTGCCGGTGCGATGATGTTGGTTGTGGGTCGCGAGTCGTCGAGTCGAACGCGATGAGGACCTATGGAGGGGGGGCAAGATGAAAGCCCCAAAGAGGTCCACCTCCTTCAGAAGTGCGTGCAAGAGGTGGTAAGAGGGTGGTGAATAGCCACCCCCCCCCAAGAGGGGGAAAGGATAAGATGATGCACGGAGTGGGCCGTGCAGATGAGGCGGGGCGCAAACGGCAATGCCTACGATCCTGAGGTAGTGAGGCGCGAGTGGTGAGAAGGGCCCATCAAGTGATGGGGTCAAGGACAAGGAGGGCAGGAAAAAGGGGCCCTTGTGCAAGTGCAGGAGAGGGGTGAGTGCACCCCCCAATGATTCCACTCCCAGGGGGAAGTAGGAAAGGGAAGGAGAAGACGTCGAGAGTGCGACGTGTGTGTTTGGTCCTCGCTTCTCAAGTGAGAAGGGCCCACCAAGTGGTGGGGGTAGGAGCAAAGAGGGTAGAGGCAAAGGCCTTTGGTGCAAGTGCAAAGGGGGGGTGAGTGCAGTCCCCAAATCTCCTTCCAAGTGGGAGGAGAAGAGGAAAGAGGAGTACGTCGAAGGGGCGACGTTTAGCGTCCTCGCCTCAAAGTCCGCCGGAGCGGCGCCGAATGGCAAGTGTTCAGCGCGCTTTTTCGCGCAGGACCAATCCTGAGGTGGGCAGGCAAGATGGGACAGAAGGGGGCCACCCCCTCCCACTCCAAAGGCCTCCCAATGGAGTGAGCGAGCAAGCGCTCGGGAGGGGGTAGACGATGAGAGTGCGGTGAACGGCTCGTCGAGCGCGACGAGCGAGCGCCAGTGGGGCGAGAAGAGGCAGGCAGGCATGGTTGTGGCAGTGGCAGCCAGCCTCACCTGGGTGGGAGCTCCATGTTGTACTGGTACCCAGTAGTGGACCAGAGGGATTGCAAAAAGGATTACCAGCATTGTGAGGGATCGCGACAGACAGCTGAGCGATGGGGATAGAACCGAGCACTGAGGGCCACCTTGGGACAAAAACCAAGCAAATCTCCACTGTGCCACATGAGATTCCAACAAAACACTCAGCCTGTATCACACACATTAAGCTATCGTAAGAGAACAGGTAATAGTGTGTGACAGGTAGAGATGAGAAAGAACAGAATCGAAGTGAAGAGAGGAATGATAGTAACTTTGGCGAATGGGTCAGAAAGGCACTAGGGCACCTTGATTGGCTGAGGGTGTAGTTCACCAAGGGGGTGTCCTAGGGGTGCCTTGGGGTATCTGAGAATACATTGAGATTGAGCATCAGAGGAGTCCGGAAGCATGAGGTGAACTGAGATCAAGTCCATGATGAATGTAGACATAGATTGAGAATGTTCCAGACGTTCGAGATTGACTCAGACGTAGCACATCGTGTGCAAGGGAGTGGAGACGATCATCGAGGTCAAAGTCCGGAAGGTTCGACTTGATGGAGGGAATCTTGCGGATTATTAGTAAGACTTGGCCGTGAGTAGAAAGTAAAGGACGGCGTCCTGTGATAGCTACGAGGCCGAATTCCTTACTGAGTTGTAGCCTGCCTTTCTTGTCTTCGATAAACATGGGGGTGCTGAGTTCCGTCGTTTTTTTGATCTTTGGTTTTCTTCCCTGAGCGGCCTTATATGTTCGCATGGAGTTGCGGGGGTCCGATACGGTACTGCCTCGTACTAGGGTGGCAAACCTCGTTAGCGTGGATTCGAGGACTGGTATGTAGTGGAAATTGTATGCCTCGTAGTCTACTCTATAGAAGTCTTTTATAATGTATTTCCATGCAATTATATAGAGCGCTTTAAGGCTGTCGGGGGTGGTCGTACCGGGGTATGCGAAGAGTCTGTCTTTCGCTATCTGTGCACGCGACCTCTTAGGAGGAGGCGTGTGCTCTGCAAGAGCGTCTATGGTTTCGAATATCGTTTTGGTCGCGGGGCACCATGCTAGATGACTCGATCTTTCTTGGTGGTCGTGGCATAGTCGGCATTTGTTTGTCAGGCTATCTGGGAACCTGTTTCTAGTGCCGATCCTTCGGTGGGTAATATGTTTGAAGTGTAGATGTTTATCCGTGTGCTTTAGCAGCGGCGTTGTGTAGAGTCGAGCTATATGTCTCCATTCGTCTTTCGTGATGCTCAGTCTATTCTCCCATGCGGTCTTCGCCGCTTGCGCTGGGTGAAACGCGCGCATTGCTTGGGGGGACCCTTTCCTAGCGCCTCGTGCGCCGATTTCGGGCGGGGGTTGAGCCGTTGCGCTTCGTTCCGTGCGCGGCGCTTTGCCGCCTCTTGTTCGCACTCACAGATGCGGGACGAGTTGGGGAGGCCTTGCGCCACCTCCGGCCGCCAGCCTTTGCAGCCACGCAGGCTGCCGTGAATCATGAGCTTATGGGGAGATTGGATGTTTGCTGGCATGCTGATCTCTTTGCACGCCCGAACGGCGTAGTTTACCGGGATTGTTTTGCCGTCGATTTGAAGCAGCAGCTTCCGGGGGAAGCTCCCGTCGAGAAATGAGCCTTGTCCCGCTGAGCAGCGGACCCTCCAGCCCCCGCCGCGGAACGATCGACCAACGGAGCTCCACCTCCACTGCGCCGCAACGCAACTCGAGGTACCGATGCCGGTGCGTCAGATGCGACAAACTCTCGCGCGCGGCCTGCCACTCGGGCAGGCGTAGCTCCTCCTCCACACACCACCCGCCCAGCGCATCCACCGGCCACTCACCGCACGGGTCTCCCTCCGCCGTCTGCATCTCTCCTCTCCTGGACGGTCCGTCTGGGGTCCTCTGTGGTGTGCCCCCGAGCCGCCGCGCTCGACCGCGAGTCCAGGCGAAGGGGAAGGGGGAGGGCAAGGGGGAAGGGAAGGGGGAGAGAGCCGGCGGCAGGAGAGAGAGCCGGCGGCAGGACAGGAGAGAGCCGGCGGCAGGACAGGAGAGAGCCGGCGGCAGGACAGGAGAGAGCCGGCGGCAGGACAGGAGAGAGCCGGCGGCAGGACAGGAGAGAGCCGGCGGCAGGACAGGAGAGAGCCGGCGGCAGGACAGGAGAGAACCGGCGGCAGGAGAGAGAGAGCCCGAGCTAAACGCGCGCGCTTTTTGCGCGCGCTTTCCACCGCGTTCTTTTGGGAGCGGCCCTCGTAACGAAACGCGGGTGGAGTGTGTTTGTATTCAGTGTCGGTAGCGCACGAACCCCAACTCCTGACCCTACCGCGCCTTGATGAACGAAGAATTGAATACTCACGCCGTCCAAACGTTGAATGAAGCCCGTAGGGAACTTTCCCGCAAATTGGTAAAGCCTAGCAATGTGTTGAACAGATTACCGGACGACATCACGAACAATATCAAGGATGAATTCAAAACGTTCTTCGAACGCTGTAAATTCGCAATGGTGGAATTCGAGTTGCCCGACAACTGGCAAAATACTGTACTAACATTCACGTTGAATCCTAATGAAATGAAACTGCACCAAACAACAACAAAAAGAGGCAACTCATCAGATAATCAAGACGAATATGCAGTCTTGATTGGGCAATTCGCAGGTTTCGCACTCGGGTTGAAGAATAACGAGCTTAAAAACACTCATACACGCAATCTCGTTGACTTCAAATGGAATGGCCTAGTGATGACATTCACACCATCGACGATCTTCGCCGCTACCGCGTGACAAACGTTGAAACCCGTAACGAAACGCACAGACACGGAATACAAACACAAACACGATGTTACGAGGCCTTAAGGACGCGCGGCGTCTTCCTCCCCGCGCGCTTTCTTCTTTTTTCGCCGCGCGGACTCACCCCAGCGTTTCGTTACGGGTTTTATATAGCCGACGTGTATGACAAAAAAAAACTGGCACCGAATGAAGGCAAGGCGCCTCGGCGGCCAAGCAGCCACCCGCGTCAAAAAATCAAGCGCCCCCCCCCCCGAAAAAAAAATAAAAAGCACCCCAAAACAAAAGGCGCTCCCGTGTGCGTGCGAGCCTAAATTGTAACAATGGGGAACGCCCCCGGGCGCGTCGATAGGAATGGCTTTGGAACGGGAAAGTACGAGGTGAACCTCCAGGACCCCAAGCAGGCATCTGCGAGGATGGGGTGCAAAATGACTATCTTTTCCGAGCCCCACTCCAAAGGCGTGAGCTCGACCATACACGGCCCGTCGGTAGACGACCCGCAAGCACAAGACAAGCGCCGTGAAGAAGTCGACCTGAAGGCGATCGGGTGGACGCACCCGGTGCGCTCGCTCCACGTCGAGTGCAGTGCGGACTCGGTGGAAACACCAACACAGCTGGCCCTCCGCTAGTTCGAAGAGCACTGGCGAAGGATTCTCGCCCCTGAACCCGGTGTCCAAAAGTACGCGACCCGTGACAATGGCGGCGTGGGCTTTGTCGCGTCCGTTGCACAGCGCGATGACGGTAGGCACTTGGTCGATGTACACGGCGAAGCCTCGCATCACGCGTTCGTGTGCGAGGACATGTTTGTTGGCATCAGCCACCTCTGCCCATTGACTGTATTGTCAGGAGGGTACGACAGAGTGAACGAGCTCAATGAAGCAGGGAACTCTTTGCTCTTCTACATCGGCGACCTCAAGTACGTCTTCGTGGGCATCGAAGTGTTCGAATTTGAGGCCGTCGACGAGATCGTCGCATTCGTATCGCCTGTAGGAGCGAACGACTTTCCGTATCCCTACGCCATCGATAAGACCGGTAGGCATTACCTCATGCTCGAAAAGAAGCAGGGGTACATTGACCCGTACCACAGCTTTTACGACATCGAAAAGAAGTTCAAGCTGACACACGAGGAGTGCGGTATACATTCGATGCGCTCATTGAAGACGATCCTTTCAAGACAAGTGTGAGGAGAGGTCCACGTCATGCGTGACGAGGAGGCCGCTGGAATTTTCATCGAGGGCGGGGGCACGCACTAGTAACCATGCATCCCCTTGCTCACAGGAGCGCCCTCATGGTGAGCTAGGCCCGGTGTCCTAGGACCGAGCTTTTTTGTATTTGATGCTGCTCGGCCAGAGTCCCCACGGGAGGGGAAGAAACCCTGAGGGAAAGGAGACCAAATGAAGGCAAGCCGCCTCATGCTATATATATCTAGTGTTAACTATTATAATCAATATGAAGTGTTAGTGTTTATGTTGAGTTTAAGTATTAATTAAGATGTGAGATATCTATTATCTATTAATTATAACTACATACATTACTCTGATTCAGTAATTTACGCTCTGATAAACAAACTACAAGACTACAAGCCACGAGTCAGACCTCACTTGTCATCATTCAGCACGTGTCACGTTGGTGGTACCAGAGCATCAATGCTCAATGCGCACACTGGAGCTGATCGGACAACGAATTCATTCGCACGCCTCCAAGCATGCACTTCAATAACAAAAACACGCGCTCACACGACGCGGAAGTTAGGAGACAAAGCAAAAGAAATACGGGCACCTCGCGACCAAGCTGGAAGCTGAGAGTGGTTTGCCCTCCACTAGCCACCAACTCCAACTCATAATGGAGGATACGTGAAAAGCTGCGGTCTGCGGTTTTGTCGCGCGTCACGCGTCGGGAATTTCGCGCCAGTCATTCCCGACCCCCCCCCCAAATAGTAGTATATTTATTGCCCATCGACCCCCGTCCCCCCCTTGGTATTGTGTCCATGTCCCTTAGACGGCCCCAAATTTCGCGAAATTTCGAACGAAATCGACGCTCGGAAAATGAGCCCAAATTTCGAAAAAAAATTCCGAAATCCTGGCCCGTCCCTACTCAGTGGTCAGTGGTGGCGGGGGGTTTGTACGATGGGGAGCCATTGCCATCGCAGGCGAGCGCACGCATTCGCCTACTGAGGGTCTTGGCAGTTGTGTTGAGTGTTGAGTGCCCAACCCCTACCAGAAGGCAGGGGCTGAGGATGGTTGTGTACGTAGGCCCACCCATGGGGTGTCTGCGATGGAGGAGGGAGGAGGGAGGGGGAAGGGCGCGAGGCCCCCATTGACCCATACTTTGCAAAAGTAGGTTGACGAAACTAAAGGCCAAAGACAAAGTAATGAAGGGGGTAGGTAGTGTAAAGGTGGTGCGAGTGTTCTGGGGTACAGGCGATGGCGTAAGTCAGTACCGTGAGTACGTGGACCTTTAGAGCTAGCGGCAGTAGCCTATATCTTTAGAGGTTCCCCCCCCCCCCCCCCCACAACAGGGGAGGAGTGGAGAGAGGGGGGGGGGCTCGTGCCCCCCCATGGGTCAACCGAGTATACACTTAGTTGAATGCCAACTAGGTGTAAACTTAGTTGGGCCTTGGAGGTCTAACTCAACATTTAAAATCGAAGGGAATTGCCTATTAGCTATAGCTAAGAGTATGCGCTGTGTTTGACGCAACGATGACAAAACTCAAGCTACCACGGTCCAGAGACTGCTCATTGAGCTTTGAATTGTGCTGTTGCGCCCCGCGCGCTAACTAGCACACTGTAGCACTGCGTATCACACCAGCTGCAACATTTCTTCTGCCATGGTGGTCTTATGAGCTCGCATGCGGTAATAGGATATCGTCAATAGACCGTCTTGCTTTGGCTCACTATTCCCCCAACTCGACTAGTATTTGGAAAGGATCCTGCCAGCTCGCCTAGATGTTATCGAAAGATGCGGCACAATCAAGCTCTTCGCACCGCATCAAAGCGTTTTCGTTCACGCAGTCTCCTCGGCTTCCTGCCAAAGCCCTCGTGCAGTGCAAAGTACAAGTATAACAGCAAGGAGCTGCGAAGCGGCGCACAATAGGTACGGCAGTTGTGGGCAACCCCTCCGCATGCCAATAGCGAAGAGCTTCCCGAATGAATACAAGCCGCCAACCCGGACGATGGCAGCAAGGTTATGGCAGCCAGAGGCAAGACGGCCCCGACCAAGACCGGTTTGAGTGCCGATCTGCATGATTCTGGCCATAACTGCAGCTGACATGCAGTCTTCGGTCGCAGCAAATAGTATAGAGCCGAAGGCGAGGGCTGATGAGCGCGACATGAAGAGCAAGTTGGCCACAACGGTCAAGAGAGTTGTGGCAATCGTGTGCCATTTCCCCCCAAGCCGCATGACAGACACACCGGTAAGTAACCCACCAGCGCTCGATGCAGCTCCAAGCAATCCACCATAAGCGGCGTTTGCACGTGTGCCCCATCCGCGCATCTCGATCGAATATACCTAGTTGCAAGTAACAAGGAAGTAGGGTAATGTGCGAACGGCTAGCCGTGGTTGTGCCAGTACAACGTGGGCGTGACAACGAGGACGCAAGTGGCGAAAGGATGGCTCACCTGCCACACATCACCCTCTCCATCATGCAGTGCGTGGAGGCCCAAGATGAGAGCAAGGAAAGCGATTTGCCTGCCCGCCTTACCCTTGCGCGTGAAGAGAGAAAGGAAGCCCCCCGGTGTTGATTCGCGCGCGAGCCGAAGTTTGGAGAAGGGGCGTCTCATATCGGGTGAGAGTGTCTCTCGCGCACCGACGAGAGCGAAGCCGAGTCCACTCAATGCGAGCAGCGCCGATACGCCGTATACAGATCGGATCGATGACACACCGGTCACCGATGCTGCCACTTTGGTTGCTACCGCTCCAGCTAGGATTTGGCCTCCGATGAACATGCCAAGGGCATATGCAATGCCCCAACATGCGGCCGTACGACCCTCAATGGCCGCCAGACTCGCCGAATCGCCTTGAAAGAGATCAGCACACGAAGTCCCTACTAGGAGGAAGTATGCTGTTCAACAGGGGAAGGGCAGGTACAAGAAGGTGAGCTTGACTTCAAGCAGATCGTGCAATCAAGGATTTCAGCCCGAGGAAGTTGCCTCTCGGACCATCCACCCCATTTCAAACTGCAAGCCAACCGGTTCCAGCGCGGTCCTTCCTGTTGCGTGCCTGCTCACCGCTAACGATCGCTCCCATGAACATCCTGGACATGACGAGGACGGGAGCAGTTGGAGATACGACGGCAGTTATTCGTAGGCAAAGGGCCACGAAAGGCAAGAGGAGCAAGAGAGGACGGCGTCCGTGCACATCCGAAAGCGAGCCCACTACCGGCAGCATGGCAAAGTCGACCGCCGCACCAATCGAGGTTATTCGGGCCAAGGCCTCGGAGACCTGTGGTGATGCAAAAAAAGGATGCAGTAAGCGATCATAGCAGTGCGCATTGTTGCTTGGGCTCTGCCCTTAAGCGCTTTGTGAGCTGAGTGAGACGGCAAAAAAGAGGCAGGTCATACCCACCCTACCCATCCCTCTATATTGAAGCCACCTCCGCTTGCTCTGCCAGAAGAATGCTGGGCACACCTGGACCGAGGAGCCAATTGATGCGCCGAGCACAAGTGGCAGGGCTTGTGAAACGACTGCCTCAGCGCACACAACACAAGTGAGCGCGGCGCAGAGCGAGAGGATGTGCGTCCGCTCGGCACGCAGCCGCGACGTGGGGCGCGCAAGCGGGACTAGCGGCGTGACTGCGTGCAACTCATCCTCGCTCGTCCTTGGAATGAGGTTGGGCGGCGACGGCGGGAGGGACGGCGACTGCGGTCTGGGCGGTTGCGCAGAGAGGAGGGGTGCTGCTGTTCGAGATGGCGCACGCATCATGTACCCTGCCTCGAGCCATGCCAGCGTGAACAGTGTCGCTGCAAGCAGCGGCATCGGGCAAATCGGGTGTCCGCCGCACCACGGCGCACTGGCCGCAGCAGCACGAGGGGGAGGGGCGAGGGGGCCAAGCGGAGGAAGGTGGCAGCTGGAAGGAGAGAGGACGAGGAGCGAAAGGCGAGAGTGTGGGGGAAAGGAGCGAGAGGAGATGGACGAGGATCTCCCAGACCGACGGAGCGAGCGGGTGGAAGAGAAGGGCCGAGGGGGCGCAGCGAGGAGAGTGAGGAGAGTGAGGAGAGCGAGGAGCGGAGAGGAACGAGCCGCGCACGCCGACGGAGACGGAGAGCGGAGGCGCAGCTGGCGGACGACGTGAGAGAGAGAGAGAGAGAGAGAGAGAGAGAGAGAGAGAGAGAGGGAGAGAGAGAGGGATGAGACGGACAGAGAGATAAAAAGGGGAGACGCAGAGGGAGATGAGGAAGGAGTTTGTCACCGAGCGTCCCTTCCAGAAAGTATTTTTACCATTTGCCAGTCCCGTCAGATTTTGTTGTACGGGTAGTATAACCATAGTGCTGAGGGACCGTGCTGCCTCAGCACATCGGCACATCGGCAACTTGGCAACGGAGACCCTACCCCGCAATGGGGGTGTGCAAGGTTGTAGGGCGGTCAAACAGGGTCCTTCTTTTAGGGACGAAAATTAGATCATGTCAGGGTTGAGGAAATTCGAGGATTTTTTTAGCTACATAGTACATAGCTACGCGCTACGCTCAGTAGTTCCTCCTCCTCCACCTCCACTCCTCCATCGTTATCTTCCCTTCTTTCTATCTTCTTCTTCTATCGCAGTGCTGTCGTGGGCGGCTAGCGATCGTTCTTTCAGTGTGTTTTCTAGCTCTTGGTCTCTCACGTTTCCCCGCTCTTGGTAGAGCCATATGCGTGGTAGTTCCGAAGTTCTTTGCGGATCTCTGCGTCCCCTTGCACCGTGGGTCAAGTGTCGTCCCCTGGCCCCTCCTTCTCCTTGGGGCCCTGGGGCGTCCCAATCCCTTGTAACGAATAATTCTGGAATCGCGCTGTTCGACGCTCGGGTTTTGCGAACTTCCGGCTTCCGGAAGAATTCCTTGGTCATTCTTTCCTCGTGTTTCAGGGAGTCGAAGCTCTCCTTGCTCGATGGCTTGGACTTGCTTCTTGCTTCTTGCTTCTGCGATTTCTCTAATCTTGTCGTTGAGTTCTCTTATCTTGTCTAGGCTTCTGGCGTCTGGCGTCGGGCTCCCCGTTGTTGAGCCCGGATGGGACAACAGGTACAAGGTCAACAGGTTTCGGGGGCCTCTTCCTATTAAGTTAATTATTAAGAGGACATGTTAACAGGTCGCAATAGGTCCGTAACAGGTCGAAATAAAACTCATTTTACTAATATTATAGATGTTCGTACCAGCTAAGAGATCGGCTTCTCACACGGGTGGGTGTATTTGCCTATAAGGATAATTTTAATTCTCCTAAGGCACGCGCACAGCCTAATAATGGGTATAGGGTGGGTCGGGAGAGCGAAAGCCGAGAGAGAAGTCCAGAGCTCTGGAGCGTTACGAACGGGGGTTACACCTTCCTCATTGCCCTCAGGCCCTATGGGCCATTACAATTCGTCAGGGATCTGAGATGATTTGGGCGTGGCTACGATAGCGGTACCTATAGTATAGGCCTGTAGCCACGCGCGAGGCGAGAATATTGAAAGGTTTTTTTTACCTATTACCTATTAACAGGTAACAGGTCTGGTAGGCCTCTTGACCTCTTAATAGAACCTATTAGAAGCCTATTGTCCCATCTGGGTTGTTGAGTGCCTGTTTGATGGATTTAACATTTAACTCAGCCCTAGCGCTTGCTGCTTCCTCGCCTTCCCCTTCCCCCCTTCGTTCCTTGTTGTTCTGTTTCCGGGGTCCGGCCAAGGTGCGCCACCTCCACCTTGGGCCCGGCTCGGTGGGTCGGTGGGTGGGGTGGGTCCGGCAGACCTGTTGGTCATGTTTTGTGGTCGTTTTGGGTTTTGGTGCGGCATGCACACGGGTTTATGAGGGCGTACTGCTGTTGCTGTGTTGCTTCCACGGGCCACGGGTGATTTCTTAATTCTTATCGCGCGCCCCCTCCGGTGCTTTGGCGAGATAGTGGGTTCGCGCCCTCGTGCGGTTGTTCAGCACGTTCGCTGTGGGTGATGTTGTCACCCATCGCACGCAAGTATTTGAACTTAGTAGTATGTGTTGTGTTAATGTGATAGCAGTATACCCCCATAATCTTACTTGAGCCCCTTGATCAGAAGTCAGCCCGTATCTACATCCTGGTGACGCGGTGACGCGTGCAACATCAGCATATTTCGTTCAGCTGTCGAAAAGTTGAGTAATGATGACGCGTTGCAACTCCAAACTGAGTGCAGAATGCGACAACTTGGGCAAGAGAAGTCGCGCTTTGAGCATAGTCCCCAAATGCGGTATACATCACGACTTGGTGCGGTGTACGATAGTGTGTTGTCATTGTACAAGATCTCTGAGTCTTTCATGTTCTTCAGGCCGTGGATTGCGAGGGCACTACCATGATCTGGATGAAAGTGAACGGTAAGGCCGCAGCATTGAAGCGCACCCATGGCAGTGTGCAACTGACCCGCAGCATAGGGTGAGAAAGCATAGGGCGTCTCAGCAAACTCGGCCGCCATCCAGAACATCTCTTTATCGCCGTGCACATAGTTTTGCCAAATTTCTGCCTTCATGGCCAACATCGCCAACGTTTTTGTATGTCTCTTTCTATCTAAGACTATGATTCCTGACTCTGCGTGGTTGTTGGATTTCCTTCTCCACACATTGGATGTTTGGAGCTGGGTTGAGGCGTTTTTCAGGCTCTGATGAAGAAGTTCAAAGAATGGGGACTGAGAATTTGGTGAGAAGTTCCACATGAATTGTCGGTCTCGGAACAGCATCAAGCCAGTCTCGCTGTACTCTCGCGTTTGGAAAAGCACCTGAGGGGACTGAAGAAACAGCACATCTGAGTCCACGAAGATGATCTGACTGAGCCTTGTCTGAAGTATCGATGCCACTTTGCAATTGAACCGATTCTGGAGCACCTGCTTTTCGACTTGATGAACTGAAACTTGGATTCCTCTAGCACGCACCTTTGCTTCCCACTCCTGTGCATGTGTGCGTTGTTGCTCCATCTCTCCAGCAGTGAAGTACAGCTCAACGCTTAAAGTCAGCTTGAAGTGGGCGTGCATGTTCACCACAGCGCTCGGGCCATGCAGTGATCCGCCTGCCGCACACATGAGTAGGCCGCTATCCATGCTATCTTGGAAAGACGGCAGAGAGTGGGAAGTCCTCTGCATAGGGGGAAAGTCTCTGTCAACTTGACGTCACCAAGGCGCTTAGCTGAAGGTGAATGAGGGGTAGGGGGAGAAAGCACACACGCAGATGGAGAGGGGGGGAGGGGCTGACGACGACAGCGACAGCGGGAGCGTCACTGAGAGCGCGGGATGGCGAGGGAGAGGGGGCGCGGGTGGAACGGAGAGAGGGAGAAGGGGGAGAGGGAGGGAGGGAGAGGGAGAGAAGGGGAGAGGAAGAACGGAGCAAGATATTACAGGACACAGAAAGAGACAGAGAGGGCAGCAGCCAACCCGCGAGCCGGAGGCAATGGAGACCCAGTCCTAGGGCCCGAATAGCGGGGCGCCTGCTAGCGGTGCGAGGCCTGGGAGAGGGGAGAGTTAGAGAGGGGGGGAAGGCCAAGAAGTAGAAGCGGAGAATAAAAAGGGTTAGGTGAGAGAGGAAACCCTTGCATGAATAAGGGTGTGAATGCCCAAAACAGAGTTTCTTCCTGTGTGGCAGGTGGCAGGCAGTTCGTGGGGCGATGGCGACCAGCTGCCCGATGGCATACCGTCTCGGAGCCAAGCGCTTCCGGAGCTGTCCGAGCGTCCAGGCGAGCACGGTCTTCGCGGTCGGAGGACTCTACGGAAATTCCTACGCCCTCTCCGCTGTGCTGCGCCGAACATCGCGCGAGCGGCAGCCCTCGCTGGTCGTGATGAATGGAGATTTCAACTTTTTCAATGCAGATCCTCGCTGGTGGTCTGAGACAAACACGCTCATCAGGAAAGGTGTCTTCAGAGGCGACGGCGAGTCATTCGGAGCCAGTCCAGTGCGCTTGCTAGCGACGCAGGGCAACGTTGAGGTTGAAATCTCAGAGCGTTCTTCTGGCGGTTGTGGGTGTGGATATCCATCATACGTGTCACCGGGCGTCATTACACGATCAGACGAGATTGTGAGCCAGCTGCGAGCTGCCGCTCACCACCCAGCTGCGGACCGGTCCATAATCACTTGGCTAAGAAGCCTGCCGCCTGCACTCGCTGTCGAAGTTGTGTCGCCCGAGTCTAGCGACAGCTCTTGCGCATCAAAGCCGGCTGCACGCATTGCTATCCTTCATGGAGACCCAGAGAATTTGTCTGGATGGGGTCTTTCATCAGAGGCAGTGGACGCTGAGGGCGCTGGATTGGCACCCGAGTATTACGACTCTGTTAGCACACCGAATTTGGGTGCAGAAGGCGGCATTGTACATTCCGGTCAAATCAGCAGTGGGCAATCTGAGTTAAGTGCGTTCATAGATCAACAGGTGCAATGCAACCCAAGTCTCAGAGCAAGCGCTTACGACTGCGAGCTCCACGCCGTAGTCCACGTGCCCTGCGCTGTGTCCTACATATAATCTGAATGCGGTGCTTGCTCGCCAGTTAAGGACTCGCCCGCTTCTAGGATCGAAGTTTGCAGAATGACCTACAAGCGATGACGGTCATTTGTCCTCATCCCATGGACTAGGGTGTGTTGTACTTTGGCCTGACCTAATCCATGCCGCCCATACCTGACTTCAGAGGAAACTGCGTCGTCAGCTAGGCTTCGACGTCGAGGTGCACGAGCGCTCGGGGCGTGAACGCTTGTTGAGCTGGTTTGGCCAAATGGAAGTCCGTGCGATCCTTTCGACGCACTCGTGCCTTGCATTTGCTCAAGATTTGTTGCCTTCTGAGAGAGAAGCCTCAGTGCATGGGCTCATAGGAGGTGCGCCACTTGCAGTCTTCAATAATGGTTCCGCCGGAATGCCGAACTTTGCAGGCGAGCGATGTGGCCTTATGACACGAGTATCCGCCGATGAAGATGTGCCGGCCGATTCGATCTACGGGGTGCAAGTAGGGCCTCTCCGAATAGATGCAGTGCCCGTCCTCTACGACCACGAGGCATGGTGGCACACATTCCGTAAGGCGTGGCCTGTGGACTCGGCAGCTGCTCTTTCCTACGCTGATCGGATCGACCGAGGGCCTAATTATACTCGGGCTATGGCGATGAGGCTCACTGGATCTGGATGCAGAGATGGGAGGCGCCCTATGGCCTAAGGGCTTAGGGTTCCGATTGGTTAGGGCTAGCCGAGACGGGACCGACTATTGTAGCATTGTTGAAGCGCATCAAGTTCAACTGGCATGCGTCCTTGTGTCCGAGTGAACTGAATCTCCGAAATTTGCTGTGGTCAATTTCGGCCATGCGCTGAAGCAAGGATTGCGGATTGCCCTGCGCCATTGCTCACCAATTATCTTTCATCTTTGCAGGAGTACATAGCGTACCATTGTGACTCGGTGGAGCGAGTTCGTGTGGTTGTGTACTGTGGGTCGGCAGGATATTGAGATGTAGGATGGAATGATTGTTCCCCGGATGAACATGGGAAGAGGAAGAGGAGGCGTCGGGCATGGGAGGACGAAGCAGATGATTTTGGCATAAGGGTGTTCCGATTCCGACGCCCAAATACCACTACTACTACTATTAAAACTAAAAAAAATCAGCTTCAGCTTGCGAGTCTCATTGTCCGCCTGCCGAAAAATCGGCGCATTTTGCCAATGCGCATTGCAAACGTTCGTTCGTCCTCGTGACCACGAAAGAATCAGCTCGCGAAACTTTTTAGTTGCTTTGTTTGACGTAATCGCATGAGCATGACTCATGGCACTGAGCACTCAGCTGGAATTTTGGATGTTGATAGATTATGGGCGCAAGCTTGTCGCAAAAAGTCGATTTTCCCCGTCCCCACCCCTAGCCCTAGCGACGGGGGACGGGGGATGCGGGGGGCCGGGGAAAGCCGCGAGGGAAGGGCTGTGGAGCGGGCGCGGTGGGGCAACTGGAAGAGCCCTCCGCCAACAGAGGCCTTGGTCCGTGACACCGTGACATGCGCGCGAGCGCGAGCGCGAGCATCTCCTCTGCCCACAACATGACAGTAGGCGTGATACGTGCGATAGTCTCACGTCGCAATGGCGGCCGCGCCGCCACGTGCACCACCCTACAGCTAGGCCAGCCGGCACTCCCGACCGGGAAGAAGAAGTAAAGATTTACGAAACGTAAGTATTGGGCTGTTGGGTCGCTGACTCGGCCCTCGCCGATCGCTATAACAACCTTATTGTTTGAAGTTGAAGGGAGGAGCTATACACTCTCAGACAAAGAATTTGGTACAAGTCTATCCGCAATATGGAATCCACCCGAATCTTTGCCGCCTTCGACGAAAAGAAAAAGGAGAGAGCATGATTTGCTAATCAGTTGCACCGGAAGTGGGAGGGAAGGTGCCGCACAAGGAAGAGCGACTCGTATCCAGTGTGCGACTCATCCATAGGTACGCCACGCACAGACGCGATGATCCCCACAATGATCTCACCAGTGCGGCGAGGCTGACTAGGTGAGCGCAAAAGAAGAAACTTGGGCCTCCAAGTCGGATCTAGAGGTAGCGTGCATTAATCAGCGTGCATTAATCAGCGTGCATTAATCAGCGATACCGAGCGCTCAAAAGCTTGGTGGGCCGGTGGGAGTGCTCATGACTTGAGCTAGCTGCAGACATTATCGAGCTGACTCAGCAAGTTCTACTGGCCTTCCTTAGCAGCCGCTGCCTTCGCCAAAGCCTTCTCGCGTCCTTTGGCCATCGAGTAAAGGTAGGAGCCGATGATGGCGATGCTTGAACCAACCACAGAGAACGTTGTCATGGGAGTCTTGAAGAAAACGACACAGGCGAGAAGAATCACCACTCGTTTGAGTGTGTTGGCCACGGCATGTGTGACCGGATTGACATTATTCAGGGCGAGCATGGCAACTTCATTGTACAAGTAGAAGTAGAGGCCTGTGGAGACGGTGTACTTGATGATGTGCGAGGCTGGATTGACGGCTGTGGCCGCCGTCCACTTGCCTAGCGCGACCGGACCCTCAAGGATGAGGGCAAGCGGAAGAGCCCAAAGGAAGGACATCGCGGTCAGCACACCAAAGAGATTCTCCGGCGTCATGTTCTCTCCCGTAGGCTTATCCATCGAGGCTCGCGAAAGGATGTTGCGCGTAGCGAAGGCGAGGTTGGATAGCATTGCGCCACCAAAGGACATCCACGTGAAGGAAAGTTCGCTAACAGAGGCAATCGCAACACCTGCAACAATTGGGATGAGAGCTGCGAGCGCCGGTGCTGAGATGGATGAGCCAAGGATGGCCCAGGAGAGGCCAGCGGTGCACACAGGCTCGGCTGCTTTGACGATTTGTGTGAAGGAGACGGCCCCTGCGCCTGCAGAGACAACTGCGCCGATGTGCCCGATGGCGTGCATGAAGCTGATGGGCAGGAAGGTCATGATGGCCGCTGTGGAGAGCTTTGGCTTCTTGCGCAGTCCAGTCAGCCAGAGAAATGAGACGAATGCGGTGCCCACGCCGAGGGACGCAGCGG
The DNA here is from genome assembly GCA_018136815.1 of Isochrysis galbana. Taxonomy (NCBI): domain Eukaryota; phylum Haptophyta; order Isochrysidales; family Isochrysidaceae; genus Isochrysis; species Isochrysis galbana. Next base: position 4,161,762 of record CM030931.1, read on the forward strand.
AGTGGCTCCATGGAAGAGAGATGGCATTGAGACGAACCTTGTTCGTGATGTTGTATCCCGTCGAGAGCGCGAACCACAGCGCAAAGTAGATGCCGATCTTGATAGTGCGGAGGGTCGTATGCGGCGCCAGAATGCTGCAGCCAGTCTTCTCGTCGCAGAGCGCTAGGCACTCCTCATCGTCGATGTCAGAGCAAGTGATGGTCTCATATTTGACACTCGTGTCCCCGCGTGCCAGCTTGACGGCCTTCTCGAACATGGGTGCAACCGAGTAGAGCGATAGCTTCATTTGCGGCGCTGTCATGTGGTGTCCGAAGCGAGGTGAGACTAGAGGACGAGGCGTGTGGGCGAGGAGCGCGCGGGCGGCGGGGGCGGCGAGGCCCATGAGGATGAAGGACCACGAGAGGCGTGCCATCTCGATGGAGTGGCGGGGAAGATCCCTCGGGCTCGTGGACCGGTGGAGGAGAGAGAGAGCGATGGGAGAAGAAGAGAATTGAGCAGCACAGAGACGCCGGGAGGGAGGGAGGGAGGGAAGAGAGGAGAGAAGAGCAGGGAGGGAGAGAGGTGAAAAGAGGGGATAGATAGGGTGGGGTGGGGTAGAGGTGGGGGGAGCGCGGGAGTGCAGGGAGAGGGAAGAGAGGACAGTCAGGGGTAAAAAGAAAGGGGGGGGGGAGTGATGACGGGGCGGGGGGGGGGGGGGGGGGGGGGAAGCGGCGGGCGTTGATGACGGCGCGCGGGGGGGGGGGGGGGGGGGAGGGGGGGGGGGGAGGGAAGGGGGTACAGCAGCGACCCAGGCGCCGGGGGGGGGGGGGGGGGGAGGGGGGGGACAGGCAAGGGGAGACCTTCGTCTCGCTGGCTCGCTGTCTCGTGTATGGTACTCCCTAGAGTAAGTACAAAAGAAGACGACCGCGGCGATAGCGACTCAACACCTCGACTCTCGCGGTGGCATAACAATGATAGACTCCCCCCCCCCCGTCGGCAGCCCTTCCTTCGAGGCAGGGCGGTGGCAGCGTGGCGGCTCCGTCTCTCCCTCTACTCGCCCCCCCCCCCCCCCCCATCCATTCTCACTGTCAATGGCGAAGCCGTGGGAGTGCGCCGGGCGGCCGGGGGGCCGCCAAGGCCAAGGCACAAAGGCATGGGCGCAACGCTCCCCTGTCCCCTGCCCCTGTTTCGCCGGCCTTGAGCCCAAGCCCAAGCGCTAGGCCGATGCTGCTAGAGGTTAGCTAGAGGCTAGAGGTGGAGGTGATTGGCTTAAGCTTAAAACAAAAAAGTCGGTAAATCGGGGAGAGTGGAGAGTCAGGATTTTTTTTTGAGAAGGGGCGAAGATTGCTTCCCCCCGACATTATACTTTACCCCTACCTTCCTCGAAATCCGAAGTGGGAGCGGAGGACATTAGACATTAATGGGGGGGTGTTCTGAGGGTATCGACAAGGCCCGGATAGGACACGTCGCGCGAAACCACCGACCACATGCGAGCCCACCGAAACGAGTCTGTTGCAAATCAATCCGTCACTGATCATGGAAGTGGCACCCTGAATGTCGCCCACATTCCCAGCGACGGAAACAGAAACCTGGTCTGCGCACCCCGCCGACCCAATGGACATCGCCTACACCCGCGTACAATGGACTGCCGAGGCCGTCATACGGGCGAGCCCCTACACCAACAATCCAAATGGGTCAAACACCAGCACTACCCCGCATGCCACAAGAATTGATATGAATATATGGGCCCGCAACGGTACGAGTGCCTTGGAAATGGCAGATGGGCCGCTCACACATCGAAATGCATCATTGTTGGTCACGATGGATATTGACGGTGTCGCAGGGATTTCACACATGGCCCATTCGTCTCTTGTGCTACTGAAGCATTGAACCAGCCGCAGCCGTCACGGTCCCACCGCACTCACATTCAAAAGGCTAGATTTTCCCAACCCGAACCGGAGCCCTTCGTGCGTTGCAGAGCAATTCAAACGCAAAGAAGCAACTGAGGTTTAAGCAATGGGATTGAGCGAACGGGCGAGTTGGAAAGAAGCCCCACATGAATATGAGAGTACATGAGACCATCGTTGGCGGTAAGGTAGGGCACAGCGTGGCCACGACGAAGAGTGCCACAAATTGTCATTGTGCCACACCATCTCGCCGCATGCTGTTGTTCTCATCTCTATAAACAAAGAGTACATGCAAACCGTAAACTGCTTGTGAAGTGACTCAGCTGGACGGGGCTGCTTCTCACGATGCTCCGTCTTCATCCAGTGAATGCGTAATGGCCAGCCGGGAGTACCACCAGTAGTGCGCTGAGAGGAGCAGATCAAATACAGTGGATGGTGAAGCAGAGCCAGGCACGCAATGGTGAAGGAGTAGCAAGAGGGCTTAGAACCCGGCATGCTTGAGAATCCAATCCACAGCCTCGGCGACACCATGAACTGTCGTTGTGGCGCCGTTAGTTTCATCGCCATCCTTGTAAACGCCTGTCTGCACAAGCACGCCCGACCACTTGACAGCGTTGCCCTGCGCCTTGTGGTAGATATTTGCGCGCCGCACGCCCTCAATATCGGATGCAGGGTTGTCGCCAACCATGTAGAAATTTTCAACGCTGTCGTCATCGATGGGCGCGGAATATTCGCGGAGTCTCTCTTCGAGGAAACGAAAAGTGGCATCAGTCGGCTTTCCCCATTGACGAAAAGATGTGGCAAGGAGGTCATCGTGCATCTCTTCTGGGACGCGGAGTGAGCGCAGCCTAGTCTTGTATAGTGCACGCAAAGCAATCTTGAACGCCCCTTGGCCAAAACGTGGGTACGGATGCTGGGCCTTCCACAGCACGTCCGGATTCGAAAAGTGGACGGGCACCGGCGGTACGGACGCGTCATACTCGGAGTTGGCAGGGGTAGGAGAGCACAGCACGTCGACAATGCACTGCAGTGCCTCGAACCACTCGTATGGATCGCACATGACGAGCACAGCAGCGAAAGGGTCGTCATCATCGGCGAAGTGGGCGGTGCCAACGGAATGCGAGCCGATGGGACCCTCGGCCTTGTTCGCCACCGCTGTGTGTGAGGCACCGTCCTCCTTGGCAGCCCGAAACGGGTTGACGGTATGGTGCAGTCTGGCATAGTCTTGGTAGTGCACGGCCTTCTTGAGCCCGTACGACTCGGCCACCTGCAACACCTTCTCGCGCGGGTCTCCAACGAGGAGGACACGGCGGTTCGCAAGCTGCGGCCCAAGTGCTCGCTTCCACGGCGAGTACGAGAGGATCATATTCTCCTCCGACATGAGAGGCTCTTCACCAGATGGGTCAGAAGCTGCTCCCTTGACCTTGGAAGCGAAGCCTTCAGCATACACCGATTCAAGGAGGCCACCGCCGCCGTTGGTGACGAAGACGTGCGGGATGCCAGCGTTGTGAAGTTTCTGCAGGGCAGCATACCCGTCGGGCGACCACTCACGCCCGTACTTGAACACTCCATCAATGTCGAATGCGACTGCGACACGAGGCTTGGCCGTCTTCTGCTTCTTGGCTGCAGCGGACATGGCGAGAAAGAAGAAGAGCCCTGTGAATCTGGGAGGCGGGCACCAGTGAGCTGTGTGAGAATGGCGTCGTTGGCCCTCGCGGAGTGTGAGGGAAGCGGGGAGATGGGCGAGGGGCGAGGAGATAGTGAGAAGGGACGGCGGCGACGGCTCCCCCACCTGATGGCTGTGCGCACAAAAATCTCGCCGCCAGAGAGCGCGAGCGAGCGAGCGGACGAGCGAAGGAGTCGTCAAGAGTATAAAGAAGAATACGAACGGTAGTAGATTTATTGGGTGTCGAGCTGTCCGTCGTTCGGTGGCGAGACACAGAGAGAGGCCGGACCGACGCCCGCGGGGGGGGGGTCAAGCGATGTCCCACCGACGGAATACCGGAAGGGGAGGAGAGCAGGGGAGCCCATGGGCCAAGTCCAGGAGGACGGTCATCGCATCTAGAGTAGAGCTCTACAAAAAAATCTTGAAACGCTTGCACTGGACACTGGGACACTGGGACACGGTACGCTAACGGTACACACGGTCCCTCCCTCAACTTCTCCAACGCGCTACTAGCCCTGGTCTTCCCCCCCCCCCCCCCCAACTCACCTCTTCCGACCTCTGACCTTTGCCTCTCCTCCTCGAGTCTCGAGTCCACGCTGGGTAAGTTACGGGTAAGGGTAAGGGTAAAACCCTTCTCCTTCTCGGGTAAAAACAACGCAGGGGGGGGAGGGGCACTCGTGAAATAGGAGCCCAGAGCGCTAATCTCTCTCGCCGGAGCGAGTGGCCAGGCGAGAAGCGCTCAATCAATCACCCTCACCCACAGCCACAGCATAGAAAAGCGTTCAATCACCATCAGCCTACACGTGGGAACGCGTTCAATCGCCATCACCCCCACCGCATGGAAAAGCCTTCAATCACCACCAGCCTACACACATGGGAAAGCGTTCAATCGCCATGACCTCCCGGTAGCAGGGATGGAGTGATCGTCAGTCTTCCGCGTAGACGGTTTTAGGCCCAAGCCAGAATATTTAAAGATTTTTCTACATATTTGGGCAGATTTTTGGCCCTACAATCTGCGACATATCTGGTTGCCCAAATTGCCCTCCCCCAACATATGTACGGTTATGGACCATCTGTACTACATATTTGGGCACATATATTTCATATTTCATGTTAATTAGCTATTTATATTCATATTGCACTTTGCCACGCAAAAGTGATTTTGGATTTTGGCGCGAGGCATCTCTTGGCGCGAGACGCGGCGGAGGCGCGAGGCGCGCAGCGTAGTGAGTGCAAAGCAAGCCGACAACTGGTGACGTATAAAAGAACGCTTTTTAAGTGAATAATTCCGACGATCAAGCGATCAACCCGGTGTCGTGCTCGCTCTCCGCTCTCTCCCTCATCACTCCCCGCCCCCCCTTTCTTTCTCTACTCACGAACCACATGGCCATGAACGGCGAGTACACCGAGCGCAATGACAACGATCCCATCGCGCGCTTCGATGCAAGCAACGAGCAACGAGTGCGAGTCCTCGGTCCTCGGTGCCTCGGTGCTCTCAGAGCTCGACGACGACTACGACTACGCCGACTACTTCAAGGTGGGCGACAAGATCGTGCACACACACTTGGGCTCAGGCGTCGTCATCGCCCTCGGCGCTGGCACCCTTTTCGGCGAGCTTTACACATGCACACTCTGCCCCTAGACCCTCTCGCTCCTAGGTTATTGATTGGCATTTTTGTATTTTGTGTTTGCAAGTTTTTTATCAACATATCTACAAATTTGCCGCATATTTGGGCACCTAGCACCTATTTGGATGCCTTGCTACAGATCTCTACATATTTTCTACATATAATTGCTACATATTTGGGTTGGCCAAACTACATATTCTGGCCTGGGCCTAGACGGTTTAGGCTGCCCTTTAGGGTCTGTGCGAAAACGTCCCACAGTAGAAAACAATGGATATCCGGGCACGCGGAGCAATCGCGGCCACGGTGACTTCCCTACTGCCTCTTACTGGTGGTAGACCAAGAGCTGACTGACCTCAACCAAATGCTCGACAAGATGTCTCACATCCTATGGACTGGAGCGCCATGGAGGTCCCTCGGTTCCGGTTACAGCACTGTACATGGCACCTTCCTCAAATGGAGCAGGGTGGGTGTCTTTGAGACGGCATACAGAGCCCTCCTCAAGCTTGAGAGAAGACGGACATCCCGACGAGGTGCATTCCATTGCATCGATTGCACATTTGTCAAGAACATCTGTATTGGGAGAAACCCCACCGACCGAGGAAGGATGGCCACCAAAGTATCCGCTACCAAAAAAAATCCTCAAATTTCCTCAATTCTGAGATTGAGATGATCACATTTTTTACCCCTAATTAAAAAACACTGTTTGACCGCCCTAGGAGAGGACGCGCTGCGGGGCGCGGGGTCGGTCCGTGCACTCGAGGGGCTCAGCTCGAGCGCGGCCTTGGCACGTTGGCACGAAGCAGCACCTCCACACACGGCGCGTGTCCGTATCTGCAGGCCCATAGAAGTGGGGTGAACCCCTTGTCGTCCACCGCGTCGGAGTGGGCACCCGCGTGGAGGAGGCGGACAACGCACGATAGGTTGCCTTGCTTGCACGCGGCCATGAGGGCCGTCAACCCTCCGTCTGGCGCGCGCTCCTCGAGGCGTCCCGCGTGACCCTGTCCGAGCAGGAGCTCGACGGCTTGCACATCGTCGCCCTCTCGTGCGCATGCGCGTACGAGTGGTGGTGTCATGCAAGGACCTTCCTCTCTTGCCAGGGAGAACGAGGCGAAGGAGGGGGCTGGGGCGCTGGGCGGATAGAGGGGCTGGGGCGCTGGGCGGATGGGGGACGGCTCGGCGGCTGGAGAGGGGGGGGGGGGAGGCGAGGGGTTGGGGGAGCTCGGCGGGGCGGGGGGGGGGGGGGACTCGGCGGCGGGGGGAAGGGGGTCGAGAATAATCATACCGTCAGGGGGCCCAATCTTTTCACAAGCAGTGTGAACTTTTTCACAGGAGTCGTCTGTGAAAAGCCCAGTGAAGTATAATAAACTCATGTATTCTGTATTCCCCGCCCCCATCCTGCGTGGCTTAGGGCGGGGGGGGGGGGGCAGTCACAATGGGGACGGTAGAAGTCCCGCGCCTTTGGCGCGGAGGAGGGGGGGTTATTGGAAGTCACAAGTGTCAGAGCGGGGACGGTAGAAGTCCCGCACCTTCCCCCGGTATGACTCGGACATCTGGCTCGTCAGGCATGGCGGGATTCCATTCCGAGATTGAAACGTTATGTCCATTTAGCTAGTACTAGTAGCTAGTGGGGTTGGGGTTGGCGGGTTGGCTTAAGATATAACATTATTAATTACTAATAGCTAATAGGGCGGTCAAACAGGGCTTTTTAAGTACTAATATTGGGGGGGGTCGACATTTTTGACCGTGAGCGGAAAGCCCCGGCGAGAGCGCCTCGGAGGGTCTCCCCGCCTTTTCAGAATCCTCGTCCGAAAAGACGGTGCGAAGTCCCATCGGACCCCCCCCCCTTGCACACGCTCTGGCGGCTCACACGAGCCGAACTAGACGTCGCTCCCACTGAGAGATGTGTTTCTTTAGTCTAAAAGGTGCCTACACACTTATTAAATTAGGGGTCCGACGCCCCATATTGCCAATAAAGCAAATTTCAAACCCTGGTGCCCCAGCGATGACGTCCGCGCATGCACATGCGCACCACACACAGCTCGCACACGGCCCATTAGGCTGTCAGAGGATGCTCCTTGACTGTCCCGACCCTCGCCCCGCAGGATTCGCCCGGGCTCGCGATTGACGAGGAGCTGGAGCACCAGGACGCCATGGCGCTCGATGCTGCTCGCTGGTCGACAAAAGTTTGTTGGCCGCTGGCGGGACAGGTGCGCTGCCGATCGCGCCCGCTCTGGCGCAGGTCGACCAGGCCCGTACCTACAATGCCTCTGCCGCCCCAAACGTCAGGTTCCCGACTCGTCTTTCGACGCTGTGAGGCAGGGAGAACACCTGCCGCCAATGCTCAACCAGAGCATCGGCGGCAGGTGTTCTCTCTATGTTTTCGTCGGCTCCTCGGATTTTCACGTGCATCATAGGGCTGGTAGCAATCTAGAAATGTAATTTAAGCTAGCCTGCAGCGTGATCTGCGACGGCGCGACGCGCGCGGCCGAACAGTACTGTGGAATTGGTAGCTTTTTGTTTGACGTCTAAAGGGAGAATTTTTCTCCGCACGGAGGGCTCGAAAATTGGGCAGAAGGGCGAATTTCGAGCTCTACACCGCCCGTTCTTTTGGCTACTAGTAGATTCAATATGTAATCTAGCCAAGCACCGGCCTGAAAGCTTCAGGCGTGATGGTTGCGATCGATTTCTGTGGGCAATCGTGTCGTGAATCACGATTGGACACCGGCTGCTTTGCGCTCATCTCGAGCCAACTTTTGGAATTTTTTGTACACACGGATGACCTCCAAGGCCATTCACGTTCGGAGACACACAGGTCGTGCCCGCCAAGCACGGGCCAGTCAATAGTTCTCCCGTTTTTATAGCACAACATCCCAACATGGAGCACAAAAAGTAGTTTTGTTTTCGCATTGACGTGCTGAATTGACGGACAGCCTCGTGTCTTCGAGCGTCTCACGTTCGATTTCGAGAGACAACCCCTCCTTTTCTCTCGATGATTCGACAGTCTCATATGGTAAGACTGGTTGGCTACCGAAACATTGGCATTTGGGCATGCTGATGGTCATGTATTGTGCTCATATGTGTCTTGGACTGGTGAAATGAAGACTAAAATTAGAATTACTAAGGTTATAATTTGGCAAAACTATAATCAAGTTGATCTTTTTCTCCTGCGGCGGCGCGCGATGGCGGCCGCAGCGATGGTCGCTGGCCTCGCCAGTGGCCTCGCACGCGGCCTGTGGCCGCTCTGGCGAGGGTCTGCGCGGCCAGGAGGCCAGCAGGCACCCGCTCCCACCATGCTGAGGCGGTGCCGCGCGTGATGGGGCAGCCCATCATGCGCAGCACCGTCATTTTGACGCTTCGCGGCCTGCCGCGCACTGCATACGCGCGAGGGGCTGGCAGTAGATGCCAGCAGGGGCGAGGTGGAGGGCGCAGGCGACGCGGTGCGCCCGCGCAGGGTTTTGTACTGCCTGCCCGGGGGTAACCGTGCCCGGGGAACGCAGGCGCGCGTCGCACAGCGCGACCTGTGGTGCACTTATGTGGTCGACGTCGATTTCGCACGAGCGCGAAAACGTTTTTGGGTCTGTGTGTTGAATGGCGTCGAAAATGTGCATATTTCTCATTAGATTCTGCCTAATATACCCATTTCCAGTAGCATATCCTAAGATCTCGCGATAAAACCTCAATCTTGACTTAGTGAATTTTCACCCTTAGAAGTTAAAAGCCCTGTTTGACCGCCCTATAGCTAATAGGGATGCTAGCTAACAACTAATAAGATCTAATGACGACTGAAACGTTATGTCCAGTTAGCTAGTGGGGTTGGCTAGGATATAACATTATTTATTACTAATAGGGATGCTAGCTAACAACTAATAAGATCTAATGACTGGACTATTACGCAGTATAAGTTCTACTAACCTTGGAATACCGAGTGATATCGAGCGTGCCAGTATAAGTAGTAATGACTAATGACTGGACTGTGTAGATCGATAAAGCCGCCTTGGAATCTATTCGTTCTAGCCGAGAGTTCATTCCCATGCCTACGCCCGCCACCGGCGCTGACGCCAATCCATTTGGCGCCAATCGGCTCTTCTACGCGAACCCGCAGCTGGCAGTGGCATGGCGCGGGCTGCGCGATGCCTTACACCTCGATTCATCTGACTCCGCCCTCGAGGCCCGCCTCGAGAACCTGGCGACTGTGCCGTCAGCCTTCTGGATCGACACCAAGGACAAGATCGTAGGCGCTGACCAACCTGGCACGCTGGAGGCGATCCTCGCAAGTGCGGCTGCGCTGGCCGATCAGAATGATGGGGTTGCACCTCTGTGCACCTTTGTATGGTATAATCTGCCCAACCGAGACTGCCATGCCAAGGCTTCCTCGGGAGAGATCTGTTGCTCTGGTCGTCTCCCAGACGGCCGTTGTGATCTATCTCCGCAGTCTGGTGGATGCCAGGAAGGTCTGCATGAGTACATGACAGAATACGCCGACCCATTCATCGAAGTTCTGACGCGCTACGTAGCCACGGTCCCTGTCGCCATTGTGCTTGAGCCTGATTCTCTCGCGAACCTAATCACAAATGCTGCCGACCCTCAGTGCGGAGCGGCTACATATGAGGCCTACACCAAGGGAATCGAGTATGCTGTTCGCAGACTTTCTGAAGCTGCCCCTTCTGTGTCGCTCTACCTCGACGCAGGTCACGGCGGTTGGCTCGGCTGGGATGATGACACTAAGAAATATATGAAATTGGTCTGCAATCTTGGTAAGGCAACTGCTTCCTTTCATGTCTAGTGTCGGTTCTCAATGGGTAATGTACAACCACATATGTGCCTCCAAGTCATCTGCCTGCGCATCCTTGACCCTTGATTACGTGCTCCCTGCACATTGTGCTTTTACTCTCGACTCAGGGATCATGCCGTACCTGCGTGGCTTCTCGACGAATGTGGCCAACTATGACTCTACAGGCACGGTGGCATGCCCTACAGCCGCCTTCTCTTATGGGGAGACCGTAGGACACTTTTGCAACTGGGTACAAGCAGCACACCCGTGCTGCCGGTACGATCCATGTGCCCGCGTCAACGAGTATAACTCAGGGCCATCGGAACTCGTGTTTGCACAGGTATGTGCTTAGATGCAACGGGCTTCGCATGCATAGGGCACGCACTAGTAGAGCCACTTAGATTGCAAGTGTGCCCGGTGCAATCACACATGCACCTCCAACGCCGGTCCTACTCTCACAAACGCAGACGCTCCGCAAGCATGCCTTTGAACAATGCTCTGGCGCAACCCCTCACATGATAATTGATACGGCGCGAAACGGTAATGACGAGGCGCGGTCATCAGACTGTAAGGCATGGTGCAACCTTCGTTCCGCCTTTCTCGGCGACCCGCCCACTGCAAGCACGGCCCTGCCCGACGTCGTCGACGCATATTTTTGGATCAAAACGCCTGGCGAATCGGATGGCTGCACCGCTTCACTGCCGGAAGGAACGACGTGCCCACGGTTCGATGCCGACTGTGCTAAAATCACGAGTATCGGGTCGAGGCTAGATGAGCCACGTGCGCCCGAGGCGGGAGTCTTCTTCACATATCAAGCGCTCCAATTGGCTCAAGGGGTGCGCTATGCTCGCCTTTTCTTGCAAATGCCTCGAGCCTCGTTTTGGTTCTTGCCACGAGCTTTAAGCAGTCGTGGCTTCGAATGTCCTCGTCATGCGCATGCAATGGCCTTGCACCCCGTCTGCTCACACACGTTGAGAAGTAGGATTATGCCGGAATTCAAGCACTGCGATTACTTACCGCTTTGCATTTGGTTGCATCTCATAGGTGGGGGCTTCTTGGGACTCGGCTCTTTCATCTCCCACTACTCTGCGTGGAATCATCCCTACACTTGGCACCGAAGCTTCAGTGACCAACACCTATGGGCCACCTTCTCGTCCACCGCCTCCCGTATTTGAGTTGCCGCCAAACTTAATTCTTCAGCCTACGCCACTTGGAGGTGGGTCAACTGTTGCTGCGCAGGCCATTGGAGCCAAGAACGCACTCGTCGCAACGATTGTGTTGGGATTGATAGCGTTCGGCCTCGCAGCAACTATCATACTCGTCCTACGACGAGATTCGACGCCACACGCCACTGTTAGACGGGGGCCGTGGTGGCGAAGGCTGGGAGACTGGTTGCACTGGGGCAAGGACGAAGAGGGTGCCGCTTTGACGCAGTTGAGTGCACCTTCCAGAGTAAGGAGAGGGCGTGCCATCGCAGCAGCTCGCGACTCGGAGAATGAGGCCTTGCCGATGCGAGGGAATCGTGATGGGCGATGACGAGGATGCATGGTGCTCTCTGTGTAAGAAAGGATCTGTTGTTGGCCCTTTTCTTGAATCGCGATGTGCGCAGGGAAGTGGATGCATATGGGATGAGTGACGAGTAAGGAATGTGCGTATCCTGCAAGAAAGTGATTTGCTGTCTCGCTCCCGCGGTTGTACCCGTTCTGCTTGCGGCTCCGTGACTATCTAACGTATCGGGCGTGCCTTTGTGTTTGTCAATGCTTTTGCGTACCTTGTAAAGTCCTCCCCGAAGTTTAAGAGATCGAGGGCTATGTGATAGAAGGCCTAGCTGACCCTGTCGAAAGCCTTTTCCCAATCTAGAGCTAGAAGGATACCGGGATCGCGTGATTCGTCTAGGTAGGCTGTAGTGAGTTGAAGTATAGGTGGGTGGCTCTTCTCCTATGAGTCTCAATGAGTAATGAGGCGTTTGGGTTTGGGTAGCCGAAGCCCAAGTGATCTTTCGAGATTATGTTTCCGATTACTACTTTGAGTCGGTTGGTGAGTATCTTGGCGAATATTTTGTAGTCACTTTTTGAAGCAATGTCTATAGTTTCTAGGATCTCTGTATGAACATCTGAGAAGGTTCATACTACTTCCGCTAGCGCTAGCTAAAAAAAATATCTGAAGATTCAGATTCAGGGCTACACACCTATCGCTAATCAGGTATATGTTACCCCCCAGGAGCCAACGCCCCCCAAGAGCTCTCGGGGGCCCCCGAGAGCTATCAGGGGGAAATTTTCTCCCGATCGCCAACAGCCCCACCGAGAGCTACCGGGGGACCGAGAAGCAAATCCCCCGAGAGCTATTGGGAGATTTTACCTCCCCCGGGGAGCTATCGCGTTTTAAGGTCGGCCCCCAATAGCTATCGGGGGCGAAAGGCGGCCCCCGATAGCTATTGGGGGGGAAACGACGGGCGCAAATAGCTATTGGGGGAAAACGACGGGCGCCGATAGCTATCGGGGGGCGGGCTGTCCTCGAGCCCCCAGGCGCTATTCCCCCCCGTAAGCTGTCAGGATGATGGTCCCATTTCGCTAGCAGTCACCTCGTACTCTGTCTCTGTTCATACCTCAATCTTACGGTGCTGTTACGATGAATCTTATGGTCGTTCTTATGGCGGTGCCTTGCGACCTTTCGACACTACAACGAAATTCTCGTCGGTGAGAGTATGGAGACAAGGGTGTTTATGGAAGAAAACGCTGGAGGCAACTCACCCAGGAAGAAGGGAACAGAGACAGAACAGGGGACCGACGCGTCTCTTGCCTCTTCTCTCCTCAGAGCCCCATACGCAGGCTGTGGCTGTGGGCTGTTTTTGGCCTTTCTAGAAACACGGGAACCTCGCAAACACGGCATGCTGTTAGGGAGGGCGTTTGAAATAGTGAAAAATGGGTTGTTTTTGGCGCCTCTGCGGCCTCCATACACCATACAAACACGGCAACCCCGTGATTACCATGTAGGGTGGGGTGGGGTGCGTGGTGGCGGTGGGACTAGGGTTGGGGTACGGGGGCGGGGGCGCGGGGCGCGGGGGCGGTGTGTGTGGGTCGATGGGTATTATTATTGGTGTTGGGTGAGTGAGGAGTGAGGTGGGGGTGGGGGTTGGGATGGGGATACGACAGACCCCAACCCTAGGCCCTGGCCCTAACGCTAACGAAATAAATCGTAAGTCGGTCGGCCATTTCCATCTCCATCTGACAGACGGTCTGACGGTCTGACGGTCTGACGGTCACCGTCAGGACCAACTGAGTCAGGTCGTCCAATTGGCCAGGCATCTATCCACCATCTCCAACATCAGGTCTGACGTGCCAACTAGGGCCGCTGCTGCTCCGCCGCGAGAACCGCGCCATCCACGCTGAGGCCGCACGAGGTGGCGCGACGACAGACGCGACGGGGAACGCCCCCCCCCCCCGGGGCTGTTGGCTGTGCGCGCGACAGCGTGGCGTGGGGAGCCGACCACGGGCCCAAATCTGGCTTTGCCCGAGTGGCTCGGCTCGGCCAGCCGCACTCCCCCCCTCTCTCCCCCCTTCCCCTCCCCTCCCTCGCCCTCCCCCCCCCCCCCCTCCCCCGCTCCGCCCCCGCCCGCGCGCGCGTCTATCCCCCCCGCCCGCCTCCCCCCCCCCCCCGCCTCTCCCGCGCAACTCTCTCTCTTCCTCTCTCCCCGCCCCACTCTTCCCTCTCTCCTCCTGGCTATCTCTCCTGTCTCTGCCCCTCCTCCCCCTCCCTTTCCCCCCTCCCACACTCTCTCTCTCTCCCCCCCCCCCCTCCCCCCCCCCTCCCCCCCCCCCTCTCTCCCTCTCTGCCGCAGGCCGTCAGGGCGTCGCACGGATCGCCGCCACCGCCTCGGGCCGCACACGGCCTCAACACAGGCGAGCGCGCAGGGGTCAATCGCGACAGCGCAACACCGCGCACATTGAGTGAATTCTGACGCGCCACCTCCCTCCGCGCAGGTCTGAATCCTCCTCCCTCCTTCCCCTCTTTCTCCATCCCCTTACTCTCCTCTCTGTCCGATGAGCCTCGAGGCAGCCATCGCGCAGAAGACCGAGGGCAGGCCAGTCCAGGAGGTGACGGAGCTGGTTCTTGACCAATGCAAAACGAGCAAGGTGACTGGACTGAGTAAGTTCATGAACCTCAAAGTCCTCCAGCTCAACGACTGTGGACTGACCTCACTCGAGGATTTCCCGACACTCCCCGGCTTGAAGAGGCTCGAGCTGTCCGACAACAACCTCTCAGAAGGCCTTGAGGCACTTCAGGACGCGGCACTGGTGCAGCTGCGCGTTCTCGTCCTGGCAGGCAATAAATTTGCACAAGTTGACAGTCTTGAGGCTCTGGTGCGTCGCAATGCTGCCCACCCTTGTCGTTGGGGTACAGTGTGCATGGTGGAACACCTAGCTTAGGAGGGACTGTTCCTCATTGCCCAATCCCGCTACACGGCGGCAGGCGGCACTCCCGAATCTCCGTGAGCTCGATATGTTTGGCTGTCCTCTGACCGAAAGCGACGACTATCGCGAGGCCGTCTTCAACATGTTACCCAATCTCAAATATCTCGATGGCCAAGACCACGACGGGAACGAGAAGCCAGATGACGATGACGACGAAGATGACGAAGACTCTGGCGAGGAGGACGGGGAGGAGGAGGAAGATGGCGACTCATTGTTGGAAGATTCTGAGCAAGAGGGGCTCGGTGAGTTTTTTCGCTGCGTTGCATCCCGCACTGCTCAGCACTGTTCAGCCCCTGTTCCTAGAGACGTACACATTATCACTCACTTGCCTTGTGTCCTATCGCACAGGTGACGAAGAAGATGACGACGTTGGCGACAGTGAGCTCGGTGAGGAAGACGGTGGCGAGGACGACGACGACTTCGGCGAGGAGGGAGGTGAGGACGGCGGTGAGGACGGCCAGTCCGAGCTTGGTGAGGAGGACGGTGAAGAGGGTGAGTCTGATCTCGGTGATGATGCGGCTTCGGAGTCGGGAGATGCGTCTGTGGATGGTGGCACGAAGCGACAGCGAAGGTGACCGCCGTTGCTATCAGAGGCTTGCGCGTAGTCTTCGCCCGCCCCTTTCCATAGAACATTGCGGCTCCAGGTGCGCATGTCGACGATCCTAGACGACCCTAGTTGACTGGTAAGCTAATGGGCAAGGAGGGGCCTGTGATCACTAGTGCCAATACCTCGACTGGTTGGGCACGTGTGCGTGAGATGTGGTGGTCACGTGATGAAGACTGGAGCTCAGAATGCGAATATTTTGTTAATCGTGGCGTTTGAAATTCTTGCCAAAATTGCCCATGTCGCACGTAGAGTGTGTGATGGTTGCACGCTCAAAGGCGCTATGCGATATGCGATGGTGTGGTGCATGTGCATGTGCGCGCAGTGGTGGCCTAGGGGCGGCAGTCAAGCGTTCTAGCGAGGGGCCGCGTACCCTTACACAAATGAGACGATCTAGCTCCTAGATTCGGACCACGCTCACGCGCAACGGCATCCTGCGCCTCCCGCCCTCTTCCCTCTTCCCTCTTCCCCCATCCCCTTGTGTGCAACGCGCGGAAAAACTGACCATCAACGCCGCTCGGGCGAGCTGGACGGCGTCGAGGACGTCGACGTCGACGTCGACGCGGACTGCGGGAAGGGCCACATCGGCACCCGGACCATCGGATGCGCAAAGTAGGCGAGCTCCTTGCGCAGCGTCTCCAGCCTGGACGGAGCGCGTCTCGGCGCGTGCGACGAGCGCGCGGTGCCGTCGGAACACCTCGAAGTGGTTCCGGCACAGCTCGCGCGCCTCCTTGCGCAGCCGCTGCACGTCGGCGCGCGTGCGCGCGAAACCGCCGGACAAGCAGTCGCAGCCGCCCGAGAGGCTGATGCAACCTCAGGGTGGTTATTTTTTTGACAAATTCCCCCATGAAACTGATGATATAACAAAATTTACGGACAATACACCCCCCTTCCCCCCCCCCCTCCCCCCCCCCCCCCCCCGCCGCTGGTGCGCGCAATCGACAGCCTTCAGAGCGCGCAGGCAAGGCTCGGCTGGGCTGCGATCGTCTCATCAAGGACCTACCTACATGTGGCCGACGCTCAATGCGCCACCGTGACGGACTGGGCTCGATCTCAAACATGTCGTTCTCACGCGCAGCATCCATAAGCGGAGTGTATTATTCATTTTCCTGCGGCGACGTGCACAGGAGTTAGGACTCGATTTGCAGCTTGTTGCAGAAAGTGTTGGCGGCCGACCGACTGGTAGGCACGCAGGTGCACATCGACCGGCTGGTACGGGGGCCGAATCTGATCCGCCCGCCGCCTCAGCCCCGCCGCCGCGGCGACACCTTGGCCCTTGGCCCCCTCCCTAGGGGGTCCCTCGGGTCCCCCCAGACAGAGGGCACCTGGGGCAGCTCAGGGGGTAGTGGAGGCTGGGGCAGTGCCCCTGGCCTCCTGGCCTCTCCTGCCTCTCCCTCGCTCGCCTCGCCGGCCGCTTGGGTGCCTTCCTGGCGGCTCGGGTGGTCTGTGGCTCAATGGTCAGTGGTGCGAGAGGTGAGAGGGGAGTGAGTACGATGAGGGGCCAGTGTGGGCGAATGCGTGCGGCGCGCGGCGCGCGCCCGGCGAGTGTCGGGACAGTTGTTTGACTGCTCAGCCCCTGCCAGCAGGCGCAAGGGCTGAGGCTGAGGATGGTTGTGCAAGCCCACCTAGAGGGTGTCTGCGATAGAGGATAGAGGGAAGGGGGCACGAGGCCCAAATTGACCCCTACTTATAAAAGTAGGTTGCACGCAGCGAGAACAAACAAGGGGCAAGGGGGAAAAGGGTTGAAGGGTGCGGAATGGGTAAGAAAAACGAGGGAGGGGGAGGGGAGCAACCAATAGGCAAAGCGGGCCCGCGCGCACGAAAGGACAGCAGGGGAGACGGATCCCGGAGGGACGACGAGGGACGCGGAGGGGGCTCGAGCCCTTACAGATGGGAACCGTCAGCGCGCGGGGGCGAAGCAAGCCCACGGGGGGGGGGCAGACCGTGCCGGCCGTCGCCCCACGGAAGAGAAATGCGTAACGCGTGCAAGAGGCAAAACTTGGAACTTGGCGCAAAGGGACGCACTTGTACTTGTACTTAGCGCGAGAGAGCGCCTACTTAGGGGTAAGTAAAAGTAAATTCCTTGTGGTGGCTCTACCCCTGCCCGCAACAATATGCATTCCCAAGGGCCAGCACGTGTGGCGAGAGAATCCCAAAACAACATACTCGCGCACGCAGCACGCCATACATACGCACGCATATAGTGCGGCGCCGCACTGCAGCCCTTGCTAGCATACCCCACCCACTACGGACTACGGATAGACACGAAACTTCATCCACGATAACTTGGGTGCGTAGCCGCACAAAAATAAAATGTCAGCCACTTCCAGTTTGTGTTTGGTGTTCGGACACCGTTGTGCATGCGCCAAGTTGAGTGCTGATTGTGGAGCGCATCGGCGTGTCACTCTCACCCTGAGTGGCGATACTACTTACTGGTCGTTGCTACGTTCAAAACTCTCAATAGCGTCAAGGATCACCTCAAATGAGGGTCGTCGCTCCGGTATTTCTTGCCAACATTCGTGCATCAGTTCTACGAGCTGCGGTGGCCGCTCGATGTCAATAGGAATGCTCGGCCGAGGCAGCATGCCTGTGATGACACCAACGATAATCCTATCTGCCACCGTGTTGGCGTAGGGGGGCTGCGAGGAAAGCAATTCGTAAAGCAGCATGCCATAGGAATAGCTATCCGCCGCCTCAGAGATGTTCCCGCCCCGTAGCACTTCCGGCGCAGTCCAGGCGGGCGCACCAACACGGGCCGTATGCACGAATGCCTCACGTTTGAGGTGTGCAAGACCGAAGTCGCACACCTTGGCACGGCCCGAGCGGTCTAATAATACGTTGGCGCTTTTCAAGTCGAGGTGCAGCACGGGCGGATGGCAGGAATGTAGGTAGTACATACCGTGGGCGACGTGTGAGGCGATAGTCACCGCATTTCTCTCGGGCAGCAACGAGCCACGCCGCCTCTTGAGCAGGTCGTGGAGTGACAAGGGGCAATACTCGAAAATAATGCATAGGTTAGATGGTTCGATGCAGCCGCCAAGGAATTGCACGATGTGGTCGTGACGCAAGTTCGACATCATCTCCATCTCAGCGATGAACTGTGGAATGTTGTTCTCTTCCAGACCAGCCTCGCGCTCGTCCTTGTCAAAGCGCTGACTGTGCAAGAGACGCTTGACAGCCACGCGAGATCGGCGCCACTCGCCCACATAAACCTCCCCATAAGCCCCTGCACCCAAGCGCCGGCCCAGCTGAATCTCGGAGGCGTCGATAGCCCACGAGGCACCACCGAGCAGCACTTGATTAGATTCAGCAAGCGTCGCGTACATCTCGGAGGTGGTCAGCTCTTTAAGTTCGTCGGAGAGCGAACCTCTTCGAAGTCCTTTGCCAATGACACGTACTGCCACAGTGGAGGGCGACGAGGCTTTGGAGGAGTTTGTACAGGACGCCTCAGCCGCTCTTGCACAGGCGGGAGTACCATGCCGTACGATAGATGGAGAGCCGATGCGTGCTAGGAGGCCCCCGTCGGGCTCGCTCGCTGGAACAGCGCTCGCTGCAGCTTCTTGGATTCGCTCTAGCACCACTGAAGTGGGGGTGAGAGGTACACGACTCTCGACATCCGGCCGCTCGCTCAAATCCACAGAATTTCCGGGGGAAGATCGATAGGAAGGAGTGAGAAAGGATAGGTCCAAGGAGAGCCGGCGGGGCGGGTCAAAGGGAGGCTGTTGTTTCACACTCATGAAGTTCGGAACGGTCACAGGCGAAGAGGCTGAGGATGAGCTTGCCGATGAGGATGCAGACCGGGAGTCCGCCTGTTTGCACTCCGACGCGACAGCTTCAGGTGATGGCTGGCCATTAAAGCGTGGGCTCCGATCCACGGCTTCAGCAGGTCTAGCAGAGCCCAAGGCTGCCGCCGCTGGCCACGCGCGTGCAGAAGACGAGTCAAATGAAAGAGGCACAGATGAATGCGGAATTCGCTTCTTAAGGTCAGAGCTTCGTACCGTATTTGAAGAGGTGGCACATCTGCTGCTGGGAGAGTGCTTTCCGCCCACCCAAACAGGCTCGCGTTCTACAAAACGAGTGGAGTGGGCGGCTTGTGCGTTCGCTACTGCGCGAGTCCGTTCGCTCACTCTCGCGAGCGGCAGGGAAGGCTTGGGTGTGTCCACTGAGAGTTGTGGCTCCAGGTGCTTCGCGACGGGACTCGCTGCCTGCCACGCGCCCTCCCCGAGAGGAACGGCGCGGGGCGGAAGCCGAGGTGTTGTGGAAGCTATCCCACATTCCTGTGGAGCGGGCTGCGCACACGTCTGTGGAGCGCGCTGCGGCTGCTGCGGTCTGCGCGAGGGGCTGGGTCTGAGCTGCACGGCTGCTCGGGCACTCGGCGGCGCTGACCGGAGCCTGCGGCCCAGAGAGATGGGCGGTGTGGCGATCGTCGAGGCCGGCTGGTCGTAGGTGGTCGCCTCGGGCACCGCCCACGAGATGCTCGCGCTCGCTGCAGTATGGCTGCGGCTGCGGCCGCCGAGCTGCACCTCGGTCGCCATCGAGGGCGGCCAGGAGCGGGCGAGGCCGAGAGAGCGGGGTAACGGGGGGAGGAGAGAGAGAGAGAGAGAGAGGAGAGAGAGAGACTGATGATGAGAGAGAAGAGAGAGCGGGAGAGGCAGAGAGGGGGAGCGAGGAAGGGGCCCGGGGGGGGGGGAGAGTAGGGGAGAGAGGGAGAGAGAGAAGGAATGATGTCTGTGTGACCGACTTCTCACACTCACGGTGGGAGTATAGATAGGAGTAGTGTATTGTAGTACAAGGATCTCCCATAAAGTACAAAGTACACATCCGGGGAGGGGGGCGTCGGATTTTTCTTGTATGGGAGTATAACTTTAGTGCTATGGGACCGTAGCCGTCATCAGCAACTGAGCAACGGAGCCCCTGCATCCCGCAATGGGCGTGTGCGCGGTTGGTATATTGCTCGTCCGGTGTGTGTGGCTAGGAAAGCTAGCCACCAACCAACAAGATGCTCTACACTCTACACTCTACAAGTAGCAAGTAGCAAGTAGTACTTGCAAGTAGTCTACCATACAATTCTCAACGTGGAACGTGGTACCGTGGTTAGTGGATAGGGTTCGGGCGGTCAAATAGTGATTTATAAATACTTACATGTAGGGGGGCTGCATTTTTGACCGTTCGCCGAAGCCCAAGAAAAAACTCATGGCTCATGGCTCATGGGGGGCTTACCTGCCGCCTGCCGCCTGCCGCAACAAAAATTGAAACATGCAAAATGCAAAATGCCGAGGAAAAGGAATGGCATGAATGGTGAATGGTGAATGGTGGGATTTATTCCCCCCCCCCTCGCCCCCCTCCCCCCCTCTGCCTCTGCACACGCGCTGCTGGGGCTCTAATAGCTGCTAACAGTACAGAACTGGTGGTCGCGCCGCGTGGCCAATCAATAAGGTCATTTTAGGGCCGTTGCTTCATGACACGCGGCTCCCCCGAGATCCGTCCCCGTCCGCGCTATCGGGTGCCCGACCTTCATCTGGAGCCTAGAGCGGGGGGGCATCACCCGCGGAGCGCGGAGCCGCGGTGCACTCCATGCACCCCACACCGCGTGCACACGGCTGCCTTGGCCTTGGCCACATGGAAATCCGCCCTGACCACCCCAACCCGCCCCTCGCAGGAATCGCCCGCGTTCGTACTCGACAACGACCTCTACCTGCTCGACGCTGTACGACGCTGGGGCCGTCGACGCGTGGCGCGTGGCTGGCGAGCGCCAACTTCCACTTCCAGGTTCCAGGCCGCCCTCGCGGCGCTCTCCTCCATCTGGACAGCGCCTTACCCGGCGCTGATCGACGAGGCTCAGCCTGGGGACGGCCTACTATTCCCACTAGCCCGGTAATATCACGACACCCCTCAGCGCAGCTGCCCGTACGCCTTGACGCGTGTTGATGCCACATATACATACACATTTGCACCCCTTCAAATCTCCCCCCTCACGGACAGTCGCCCGAGGGCCCCGCCAATCGGCTTCCCCTATGCCTATGGAGGGCATCTCTATGCTCTATGTCTCAGCACTCAAGCCTGCCTTAACGCAAGAAAAGCCGTGTGGAAGCATGGGCTCGACGCATGGTTCTGCCGAACGGGCGGCTAGGAAGAGGCGCCATCCTAACCACTATCCCGACCAAGACCCTCACTGCGGGGCAACGCCCGGCGCTCCCATCATTTTGGAAGGAAGCACTGGGTAGCCACGTGTTCGCATGGCGTGCATTAATTAGGGCACGATTCGCGCACACGCTCCTGCTTCTATCCTTAGTGAGCCCTAGGGCCCCTCGGAGAAGGAGGTGGAGCTGATCACAGGGGGCACTTTCTACCGGTCGCACGCACAATATACAACATTCACGGACCGCTTCAGAGCTTGAGCTAGTCATCCTTGATCCTTGGCCTCACATCGGAGATGATCGAGATGTCCTCTCAAGTTGGCCCCTCGCCCGTCGTTCACAAAATGAAAAAAGCCAAAGAACATGAAACACGAAAGATACGGTCGAGATCCCACGACCGCATTTACTCTGTATTCGCGTACCATGTGTCACACGCCATTGGGGGCATGCCATGCGTCAACGGACTATGATTATTAAGTGCTCATTTGCTCATCGGTTTCCCCTTGATGCTCATTTTCCGTGTTGAAGCAAGTTACCCCCCGCACAGCGCCGCCCTCGAAAGCAATCGCACGGACGCCAGCGCCCGAGACGCCGTCGAGAGCTTGTTGGCAACTAAATTCGAAAGATTCCCCAGCGCACATGGCATCGTCATTACCGCGGAAAGAAATCTCGCGACCCGATGTGAGGGTCAACACAATGCGACCCGCAAGAAATTTGATTCCGGGAGCTTGTGATGCGGATCCGGAAACTCGAGCAATCGTCTCGTCCTTGTAAAGTTCATGCCACGTGCCACCTCGTCTGACCAGCGAAGCCTCGTCGAAGAGTGTCACAATTCCTGTGGGATGGTCGAGCACAACTCCCTCGCGCGAGCCGTCATCATATTCAAAGCAAATGCCGTGCACCACCGCCCCCGCGGCACCTAAAATGCGCGTCACCCTTTGCGGGACGGAAGCCGCCACCGATTCTTTTGAGCTCTGGGCATCATCACCCGATCGGTTGAGGGCGTCACCGCCACCCTTGTTAAGTTGAACATTGGGGCCCATTTCTCCTCTAGCCAATCTCCATGTCTCCTCACCGCTCGATCGAACTTGGGCCTCGTGGACATTATACCTTCGCCACGCGCAAGCCTCGCGCCTTGCAGCAACCTCTGCAGCCAACTGCGACTCCTCGGCCTCCAACTTAGCTGCAAGGAGTTTACGCTCGTCTAGCGCAAGGGCCGCCGCTGCCCGCGCATTGTTCTCTGCAATAAAGAGCTCGAGCCAGCCTTCCGCTACCGGTGCACGCCGGCGGAGGGCCTCCTCCCATACCAACGTGTAGCGTCGGCTTACATCAGCGCAATAACAGCGCCCAAACGCCAAAACGTGCGAGAGGGACTTCCCCCATCCTGTTTCATAAAGAAGAGGAGCGTCACAAGCTTCCTCACAAGGATCACAGTGCACCCACCGTTGATGGTGACATGACCAAACCTCGCACCAGACATGATCGGTGACGTCAAGCACCCATCGAACATCGAACCCTGTCGCAGTGGCTAGCAACCCGAAGGCATTCGCCCATTCTCCACACCGACCTCGGCGCGTTCGGAGCAGCATCTCAGGATTGTTGTACCGTGGGAAACGAGTCAGGTGCCCGTTTGGGCCGCGGTAAACCTCCACTCTTTGTGCGCCCCATCGTTGCTCCTCAACAGTGGGTGGAGCCATGCCGACAAATTCCGTAGCACCGCCCGTCGCCTCGCACTTCGGGCGGTCTACCCAGACAAAGAAATCGCGCTTAAACCATCGCAACAACACCATCAACTCGGACAGGTCGGGAGGGGGTAGCGCCGCCGGCCATCCACTCTGTGTCGCAATTGCTACTGCATCGGTGAGCTGCCTCTCATGGTTACTGTGCAAAGCGTCCATGTTCTCGTCAGGATTCTTACCTGTCGCCAGCCGCTCCTCCGTCAGAAGTGAACGGAACTCGTCCTGGTTTGAGCGGATCATTTCAAGCGCCGAAGGATCTGCAATCGCCAATTCCGCGAGCAATTTCCCCAGCTCTGAAGGTTCACACCGCGCTCGCTCGACAACAGCTCGTATGGGCGCAGATGCCTGCATGCTTTCGATGACAAGTTCAGACGCTCGTGTCGCAGGCGCGCCATCAACGTGGTAATCGCGATGCGTGGCGCCTTCTTGTGCGAAGTGATCTTGAAACAGCCGATGCCAGGGTAGCTGCCGGCGTGCCACTGCAATCAGATGTTGATCACTGTACCAAGCAGCAGTGGAGAAGCCGCTCGCGATCCGCCGCTCCATCTCCGCATGTGCAGCCGCCTGCTCGGCTCGTCTAGCAGCACGACCTTTCTCCTCATCCGCCCTAGCCTGTTCTTCCGCTCGCGCCTCGGCCGCGTCAACGGCCGGCCGTCTGATAAGGGTCACTCTGCGGCCGACAGCGAGGCCGAGCGAGTGCAGGTCATGCTGATCAGTCAGCGGTCCGGCGGTGAGTCCATGGATCTCCTGCTCCTCAGGAGGGACGTTGGTCACACTGAAGACTTGCATCCGCAGCACCTCCACGCCGTCCTCCTCCTCCACCTCGAGTGTGTACTCCACGCCGGCGTACACGACCGTCAGCGGCGCCATGGCAAAGAGCAGCAGCTCGGCTTCAAGACGCCTCTCCTGATCATCAGCTCCCCGCTCTATCCTCTCTCTCCCTTCTCTCTCTTTTCCTCTCTCTATTCATACCAAGGACACCTGCAAGCTGGTATTGTAGTAAAAAACTACGTGCGTTCACCTTTTAGGGGGGGTGAGTACTTTATGTAAAGTAGTAGGGCGGTCAAACAGGGGCTTTTTAACTATTAGTAAGGGTTGGGCTGCATTTTTTGACCGTGGCGCGGTGCCCAATAAAAAAGCTCCGGGGGGGGCTACCTGACGCTACGAAAATCTTCGCCAAGAAATGGTGCGATCCGCCCCCCCTCTCTCCCCCTCCGTCACGCGCGCTCACGCTCTACCCGTAAAGAATGGGC
This sequence comes from Isochrysis galbana, assembly GCA_018136815.1. Taxonomy (NCBI): domain Eukaryota; phylum Haptophyta; order Isochrysidales; family Isochrysidaceae; genus Isochrysis; species Isochrysis galbana. The sequence goes on from CM030931.1 coordinate 4,185,918, forward strand.
GGTCGCGCCCGCGGGGGGATCGGTTCCTCTATATCTAAGCTACATTCGGCATTTGATTCCCGCCCGATGCAGCGCCGTGTCGGGCTGCCGACAGTCCGACCACCCTCTGACCCTCTGGCATCATTGCCCGCGCAGCCCACCCAGCTCCTCACAGCGCGCGCACGCGGCTACCCTGGCTACCAGAGGCTCCACCCCGACCATCCCGACCCGCCCCTCGCAGGATTCACCCTCTCTCGAACTCGGCATCGAGAACTAGGCTCAGCTCACCGGCGCGGACGTCCACGCGTGGCTGACTGGCTGACGAGCCTCCGCGTCGAGGCTGCCTACGCGGCCATCCTCTCTCTGACAGTGCCAGATCCGGAATTGATCGATGAGGCGAGACCCGTGGGTGGCCTCAGGACGGGCCTCGTCGTGGCGCTCTACGCTGCGGCGGGCAGGAAAGCCCAAGATCCTGCCAGAGCGCCTCATAGCGCATCTCGCGGGAACCCACCACCCAGAGCAGAAATCATTGTCTGCCGCTGGGTGGTGGCCTTGGCAGGTGGCATTGAAAATTAATTTATACTGTTGATGACGCGCGACGGCGCAACGAAAGCACTCCGGGCACGCGGAGCTCGAGAAGCGAAGAAGCACACCAAGGTCTTCGCAATACTTGACGTAGACGTCAAGTAGAGCTGTACACCGTGGAGCCGACGCGGCGTCAGTCAACCTCCGGTGGGCAGCTGAGACAGAGAGCCACCGTGAAAATCCTCAAATTTCCTCAATTCTGAGATGGTCATTTTTGTACCCCTTATAAAAAAACCGTTTGACCGCCCCAAAAGTAGTTGACGGGACGAACTACTCGGACGCCCAAGGCGACGGATGACACGTGTTTAGCCCCAACCCATTGGGGCCCAGTCCAGTGATAGTGTCTGGAGTTTTGTATTAGAAGGGGCTCATAGTCCCCATGTGCCTTGGTGTACGCTTAATTAGGTGTCCTCCGATCTCGTCCCCTCTTTCTCTTTGCGTCGCTAAGACCATGCTACACCTAGTCCTCGTCTCGCTACTCGGTATGGGCCTGCCCACGGCTGTTCGGCTGTCCCACGTGCTCTATTCGAACATGGTACTCTGACAACTTGAGGATCCATCGCATGAGTCGAGAGGCTGGACCGCCTCCGACGGAGTCCTTCATCGAATGGAGCCACTTGAGAGCGGAGTGGTCTATTACCAAGGTGAAACGCCGGCCCCATAGATAGGGTCGCCAGTTGCGGATAGATTCAAGCGCCGCTAGAAGTTCGACCTCTGAGACGGTCCAATTCTTCTCGGCGGGAGATAGGGTCCGACCGTAGTACGCGACCACTCTCTCGCGGCCTTCGTCGTCTCGTTGGCAGAGAATACCGGCGATACCGAGTTGGGTGGCGCCATCTGTCTTGACGATGAACGGACGATCGTCCTTAGGCGGAGTTAAGACAGGTTCGGCGGTGATGGCCCGCTTCAAATCCTCGATGGCCTCATGACAGGCCGGAGTTTGCGACTCGACGGCAACGTTGACGCCGGAACGAGTGAGCGCGGTAAGTGGAGCGGCGCGAATGGCGAACCTCCTAATGAAGCGGCGGTAGTATGAGCATAACCCCAAGAATGACCGGACCGCCTCCAGAGAGTTAATCCGCTTGGGGTCGATATTGGCGACGGCCTCTACCTTTTTTGGGTCCATGTGCAATCCATCTCGGGATACTACATGACCGAGATATTCAGCTGAAGTGGCGAAGAAGAGGCACTTAGACATCTTGCATGTCAAACCGGCCCAAATGAGGCGCTCGAGGACGAGGTCGAGACGGTGGAGCATCTGCTTGAAGGAATCCGCCTCTCTCTCCTCGGGGTTGTTTCCGAGCCCTGTTGTCGCATTCGCGAGTCGACACTCGTTAGGCTTCTCTCTTCTCTTCGTCGATCGGCATTTATCGTTATAATTCTCTCGTTCTCGTTCTCGGTCAAAAGCTTCGCTTGGACGCATAGGATCTTGGGTTGTGGAGCGCCCTCTCTCTTTCCCTCGAAGAGAAGGGAAGTTTCCCCACCTATCTCCCTCCTAGGCGTCTGCCGCGCCGGCCGCCGATTCTACACTTATCGTCCGGACGGGTGTGGTACCCCTTGTCTCCTCGGTCGTCGTGCACTATTCTTATAGTTCATCGTTCGTCGTTCGTCGTTCGTCGTTCGTTCTTCGATTCTCGATTCTCGATTCTCATCGTTCCGCGTCCTTATCGTTCTTCGTTTCTCGTTCTCGATTCTCGATTCTCGTCGTTCCGCGTTCTTCGTTTCTCGTTCTCGATTCTCGATTCCCGTCGTTCCGCGTTCTCATCGGTCCTCGATTGTTCGTAACTTCTCGGTGCGTCGCTCATCACGTCTTCCGTCTTGGTTCGGCGTTGGGCGCGCGGCTCTCCATCCATTCGGATTTATTGCTTCATTCGCTCTTCGGATTTATTGCTTCATTCGCTCTTCGGATTTATTGTTTCATTCGCTCTTCGGATTTATTGTTTCATTCGCTCTTCGGATTTATTCGCTCTTGCAGACCTCGCTGTGGAGCTACCGCCGATATACGAAGAGAAGACGGAAGACTACAACCGATGCATGAAGAGAAGACGGAAGACAGTCGTGGAACGTTTGATGACATCGAAAGAAAGTAAGAGAAGGGGTAGAATGTCGCCGACGAGACCTTGAGGCTTAAAATAAACCACCGGTTAGAAGTAAAAGTCTGTCATCGTATGGAATACGACACTCGATCGAAAGGTCCTCTGCCTATGAGCCTATAGTCATCGCGTGTTCGACAAGCACAAATTCTGCCTTGGCGCCTACGACCGCGCCCTCTCATAGTCCCGCTCCCCCTCTGTCCATGGGAGCAGCGGGAACCTCTTTGGGCCCACAAGGGGTCCACTTCGTCGGAATCGGCGGTTCCTCCGAGCCTCCGCGAGCCCCTTCGAACACCTCGGCGCCATCCGCCGCTCCATCAGACGAGTCGCTGCTCGTAGATCCAATCCGCGAGCGAGCTGAGCTCACCTTCCTCGGGACCTCGGGCTACCCGGAGCTCGACCCCCATGCCCACCCGCTCGAGGACGACGCGTGGGAACAAGTGAGCGAGTCTCCTTCCGTCGCCGACCTCTCGGCCGATCGCGATATCGCGATCGCCTCGCCTACATGCAGTCCGCGATCGAAGCTCAACAACTTCGAGACGAGAAGCGCGACCGAGAGCACACTGCTCTCCTCAAGATGATAGCGGGCCTTAACGCCCATGTCATAGCCTTGCGGGCTCCCACCACTCCGACGGCCGCAGAAGAGATGGCGGACACCTCGGCGCCGAAGCCGCTCCCTCCCTCGACTGCGCGTCCGCCAGAGCCTCACTCGGCCGCCCCACCTCGCACTTCGGTGGGGGGGCGTCCTTACGCCCCTCGCTCTGCTCCTCGGGCTGACTTCACTGACTTCACTCCCGCTCCAGTCTACGGACGCCCCGAAGATTTCCACGCCTTAAAAGTACGTATTTCGTATTTCCCATCTACGGATGTGTTGCGATCACTATAATTGGACGGGTCCAGCGAGCGTTGAGGCGCCGAGGGGGGTCGTGGTGGGACTCCTGGGGCGAGGGGAACGGGGGAGAAGTTGGGAGCGAGGGGCCTGGGCCGTTCGTTATCTTTAGGGAAGGGAGGAGAGGAGAGGAAGAGTGGGGGAAGGGCGCGGTTCCCTCGCGCGAGGGGTGGGGGCGGACGCAGCCGGAGAAGAGTGGAGGCAGTGTCACTGCGTGGGCACGTGCGTGAAACACGCTCGGAGCGAGCGCAGCGATGCGTTCGAGCGTCAGATTGTTCGTCTTCACAGGCAAGCAGCAGGCCGACTCGCGCGGCTCCGACGTCTCAATCACGTTTGTGGGTACGCTGGGCAACATGATCATCGAGAACCTTGAGCACGCCAACATCAAACACCTGGGCTCGCTCTTCGGGGCAGGTTCGATGTGCGAAATCGAGATCGAGGCGGATTACATCGGCACAATCCAGGCTGTCCAGATCGCATATGGCGTACGAGTATCTGCTGGTGACTGCTCACCATGGTTTCTGAAGCAGATCAATGTTCAAACCGAGTATGACGGGCTTAACATCTGCTTTCTGTCACCGTACGAGCGGCTCGACGGCAACACGAAGGTCGAACTACGGCCACATCTGGTATGGCATCAAGATAGATATGGGACTATCTCGGAGAAGGCCCCGCCTCCTGCACAGCCGATTGGGCAATGGATGTGGCCAGAGCTGCCCTTGCCCGTGGGTGGTGCAGTGGCATCGAATCAAGCTGAGATCCAGACTGGGTCGAACCTCCAGCTTGCCCTGTGGCAGACAATACTGAGAGAGGAAGTCACCCCACTTATTGACGACGCGCTTTTCAATCTCGAGCAGAAGCGCATTCCGGGAACGTTTCTCAACGCCTGCGTGAAGGCAATACACGGCAATCTGACCGCTCCTGTTGATGCAATTGCCATGGAAGAACTACTCCGGAGGAATGCGGAATTGAGTAGTGAGCTGGTGAAGGCGAAGCAGCAAATAGCGCCTGAGAATAACCGGCCAGCACTCGCGAAGGCGAGTGAAAGCGCGTCTTCTTCGTGCATAGTCTCGTGACGGACTGGGATGTGAGCGGCTTGATGTCCGCAATAGGGGTCAGGGGGGCTCGGTTTGGCTGCAATTTTGGGACCAGATTTCCTTGCTCCGTCAGACAGAGAATTAGAGGCGTGCCACTGCTAGTGATTAGTCTAAATCTTAAAAAACATTTGAAGCTTCTGGGCTATACACTTTACACACCTAAAAAAAACATTTGAAGATTCCGGGCTATACACCTACTATCCTAAGGCTAGCTTAAGGCATCCCTTTCGCTATCCTGATCCTGACATCGCCCTTCCCTTCCCTAAATAAAATAATTAATGTTATATCCTGGCCAACCCCACTAGCTAATCGGACACAACTTTTCCGTCCCGGAATCTCGCCATGCCTGACGAGTCAGGTGTCCGAGTGCTACCGGGGGGAGGGGGCACTGCCCCCTCCCCTCGATATTTGTCCTCCCCCCAGTGAACGCACCGACCCCGCGCACCCCAGCACGTCCTCTCCTCGAGTCCACGCTGGGGGAAAACCCCTTTTGGGTAAAAACAACGCAGGGGGGGGGGGCACTCGTGAAAGGGAGCCCAGAAGCGCTAATCACTCCTCGCCGAAGCGAGTGGCCGCGGCGAGCCGCGGCCCTGTCGCATTCGCGAATCGACTCTCGCTAGGCTTCTCTCTTCTCTTCGTTCGGTATTTATCGTTATAATTCTCTCGTTCTCGTTCTCGGTCAAAAACTTCGCGTGGACGCCTAGGATCTAGGGTTCTGGAGCGCCCTCCCTCTGCTCTCTCGAAGAGAAGGGAAGTTTCCCCACCTTTCTTCCTCCCAGGCGCCTCGCAAAAGGTTTAATTCGCTATCTCCCCGCGTTTCTTTACCTGCTTCTGGGGGCAATCAGGTTTGGTTTGCCATCTCCCCTCGGAGATCGATTTAGGTTCGCTGCTTGGGTGAGGGAATCTTTCTCCTTGGTCCTTGGTTTGCCATCTCCCCTTGGAGATTGATTTAGATTCGCTGCTTTGGTTTTGGGTTATCTTTCCCCTTGATGCAAGTTGCATGGAAGCCCTTGGTCCCGTTGGTTTTTGGTTTTCTCCTCCCTTGGTTGCTACTCGGGGTTGCTCGATAGAAACGTCTAGAAGGTCCACGCTCAACAGCAAGATTTCTTCGATTGCAAGGATACCTCGCTGCGATCTGTATCCAATGTGATCGCCGTGGTTGCGCGACATAACGTTCCTCTTCGACTTTCCGCCTTGGTGGGAAAATCCAAAGCGAAGACACGCTCCGACCGTCGCTGCGGATTCTCTCTCTCTCTCGCTCTCTCTCTCTGTCTCTCGCGACGTGTTTGAGTTACCGGCGATGTGGGGTCTCGGTTATTTCATGTTTTGCTTGGTTTGGGTGAATGATTCTAGTGTGTTCGTGAGTCGGTGTCGCAGCATCGTTGGATCCGACGTCTTGTCGTCAGTCGTCATCCGTCGCTCTCGCTCTCGTCGCTCTCGCTCTCGTAACACTCGTACCCTACAAACTCTCCTTGCCTCACCAGCCCCTGCCAACACAGCCCTCCTCTCACTCACCCTCGCCTCTCGCCTCTCGCTCGATGTCGCTCTCGCCGCCGTCCTCGCCCTCGCTCAGCCCGTCAGCGTCTCCGAAGTCGTCTCCTCCGCCGCGCCTGCCGCCGGTCTGCCTCCTTCCTCATTGCCCTCAGGCCCTATGGGCCATCCCAATTCGTCAGGTGTAGAATCCTACTCGGTGCGTCCCGCGCTGGACGTCTCAATGGGGGTCTCCCCAACCTCTGCAGAGTCGGGCATCATGCCTGCCCTGTTCCCTTCCTCCTCTCCGGACGGACATCCACCACCACCTTCACAGGGGGAGGTGATGCCCTCTCTTGCCTCGCCTCCTGATCTCGCTGCGATGCCTCCGCCATCATCTCCGCCATCGCCGCCGGAGTCCATGGGAGGCAGGTCCAAGCCCGAGTCTTTCCAGGGTGAGAATAATCCTCTGGAAGGATTCCTCCCCTCTTCTCGCGCATGTCTCGAGGCACCGCCACCCCTGCCATCGGACTCGGAGGCAGCCTACGAGCCCTACAGCGCCTCTCTCGAACGCCTCTCGGTCGCTTCGGTCGCGCCAAGTCGACTATCTCGTGGTGAAGAGACCCCGGGTCTGCTGCCCGACTCCCTTCTTCATCTCTCTCCTTCTCCTTCCCCACCGTCCGCTACGGTCCCGCCGCCAACTTCTTCGGCTTCACCGGGGCTCAACCCCGTCGAGCTGCGTTATATCGAGCTCATGCAGGCCATGGCCGCACAGTTCTCACAGCAGCTCGCCGCAGTCACCAACGCGATTGAACGAGGCCGACTCCCTCCTGCACCAGTCCAGGCAGCCAGCCCGCCTCCACCTCTATCCGATGATGGCGGCGAGAATGTTTTGCCTCCGCCACCGCCGCTCCCTCGCTCCTCATCGAAATCTAACAAGACTCGTAAGGACAAGAAGAAGAACCGCCGCCGCCGCCGCGACAGCTCCCCTACCTCTTCGTCCTCCTCGTCCTCGTCTCCGGTCTCCAGCCAGCGTTCGTCTAACTCCTCGTCGACCAGCGATTCGGATTCCGATGGATCATCCGAGTCTACGGACTCGCGCCGCAAGCCTCGCCGCGCCAAGGGTGGCCACTATGCCGCCGCCGCCAAAGGCTATAATACTCGGGAGGGACGGCCGTCTATGATGGCCCCCGAAGGTTTACACTCTAACTCTCGTCGATCTCTCCGCCCCCACGCCTCTAAGTCTAAGTCTGGCCATAAGGGTACCCGGGAGAGTCGACGTCACGCTAAGCGCCACGCCACTCCTCCCGCGGACCCAGCCCTGTCTGATGAGCCGGACATTCTTGAACAATGGCTACGACACTATGGGCGCCACGGCAAGGCCTACTCCGACTCCGCTAATGCCCCACTTGAATACCAGGTGATGGCGGCCCGTGAGGTCCCCTCTGGTGAGTCCTGGCATGCCCGCATCATCTATACGACTCGCATTCTTACGAAATGGGTGCGCGCTCGTACGTTCGTCCGCACTAAGGGCGGCACTCGCGATGCTAAGTCTAGCCTCGAGAGCCTGCAGTCGCTACGCTTCCCCGCCGACCTTCGCTCTACCGATCCGAACAAGGCTGCTGCTTCCTGGGACGGATTTCGAATGCAACTGATCCGCGCACTCGAGGGCTCACTCACCTCGGGCGTGGACTGGCAGGACGCTCTCAATGGCCTCCTCCTCGCCGCTCGCGATCCAAAGAAGGGCCATCCTCGCATCATGGCCTATGTTCTCGATGCGGTTAGGGACTCGGTTCTCTGCGCTAACCCGTGCTTGCATGCCGACGTGCTGATCGCAAAGTGCGATCATTCGTAAGTCCAATTCGCCATGGGCTTCGCGGGTCGTCCTCGTCGGCAAGAAGGACGGATCCGTTCGCTTCTGCGTCGATTATCGCGACACGAACTCGAAGCTTCGTATCTCGGATAGTCCTCTCCCGCTCACCGTCGAAGCTATCGATCGTCTATCTCGCGGCCAAGGCTCTCGAGATTCTTTGTTTCTCTGCCTGCTCGATCTCGCCTCCGGCTTCTGGTGTCTGCCTATCAAGGAGGACGTCGTTCGTCGTTGCGCGTTCTTACCGTTCCTCGTTTCTTGTTCTCGATTCTCGATTCTCGTCGTTCCGCGTTCTTACCGTTCTTCGTTTCTCGTTCTCGATTCTCGATTCTTGTCGTTCCGCGTTCTTACCGCTCTCGATTCTCGATTTCTTCGTTTCTCGTTCTGGACTCTCTCGTTTCTCGTCGTTCCGCGTTCTTATTCTTATCGATCCTCGATTATTCGTATCTCGGTCGTCACGTCTTCCGTCGTGGTTCGGCGTTTGGAGCGTGGCTCTCCATTCGAATTTATTGTTTCATTCTTCGTTCGCTCCTCGCCCATTCGGTCTCGTTAGGTATTGCGTATTGCTCGGCCATCTTGCCTGGATGGAACTCTCCGCTATCCGTTAGGTTCTCTTCCTTCCCTCGCGGGACGCTCGATCCTAGCAGGGGGGTGTCGCATTCGCGAATCGACTCTCGCTAGGCTTCTCTCTTCTCTTCGTTCGGTATTTATCGTTATAATTCTCTCGTTCTCGTTCTCGGTCAAAAACTTCGCCTGGACGCCTAGGATCTAGGGTTCTGGAGCGCCCTCCCTCTGCTCTCTCGAAGAGAAGGGAAGTTTCCCCACCTTTCTTCCTCCCAGGCGCCTCGCAAAAGGTTTAATTCGCTATCTCCCCGCGTTTCTTTACCTGCTTCTGGGGGCAATCAGGTTTGGTTTGCCATCTCCCCTCGGAGATCGATTTAGGTTCGCTGCTTGGGTGAGGGAATCTTTCTCCTTGGTCCTTGGTTTGCCATCTCCCCTTGGAGATTGATTTAGATTCGCTGCTTTGGTTTTGGGTTATCTTTCCCCTTGATGCAAGTTGCATGGAAGCCCTTGGTCCCGTTGGTTTTTGGTTTTCTCCTCCCTTGGTTGCTACTCGGGGTTGCTCGATAGAAACGTCTAGAAGGTCCACGCTCAACAGCAAGATTTCTTCGATTGCAAGGATACCTCGCTGCGATCTGTATCCAATGTGATCGCCGTGGTTGCGCGACATAACGTTCCTCTTCGACTTTCCGCCTTGGTGGGAAAATCCAAAGCGAAGACACGCTCCGACCGTCGCTGCGGATTCTCTCTCTCTCTCGCTCTCTCTCTCTGTCTCTCGCGACGTGTTTGAGTTACCGGCGATGTGGGGTCTCGGTTATTTCATGTTTTGCTTGGTTTGGGTGAATGATTCTAGTGTGTTCGTGAGTCGGTGTCGCAGCATCGTTGGATCCGACGTCTTGTCGTCAGTCGTCATCCGTCGCTCTCGCTCTCGTCGCTCTCGCTCTCGTAACACTCGTACCCTACAAACTCTCCTTGCCTCACCAGCCCCTGCCAACACAGCCCTCCTCTCACTCACCCTCGCCTCTCGCCTCTCGCTCGATGTCGCTCTCGCCGCCGTCCTCGCCCTCGCTCAGCCCGTCAGCGTCTCCGAAGTCGTCTCCTCCGCCGCGCCTGCCGCCGGTCTGCCTCCTTCCTCATTGCCCTCAGGCCCTATGGGCCATCCCAATTCGTCAGGCCCTTCCCTCCTGGTTCTTGCGCCCCCGTCTTCTCTTACCTAAATAGGGCGAGAAGACATGTTAACGCCGGAGGGGAGAGCTGCCACTCCCCCCTCCCCTCCCTCTTCCCTCTTCCTCCTCTCTTCCCTGCGGCTCTGGCCATGGCCCATGGCGCGCGCCTGCGGTCCCTCTTCAGTTCTTCAGGTCCCCAGGAGGCCAGCAGGGGCCTGGGAGCGCAGCTCAGGGGGCAGGTGAGGCTGGGGCATGGCCATGGCCCCTCCTGCCTCTCCATCGCTGGCTCTCGCGCCCTTGCCAGTCGACTGGCGACTAGAGCTAGCTGGGGGCTCCTGATCAGGGGGGCCCAGGGGGAGGAGGGGTTGGTCAAAGCGACAAGCTGGCCAACGCGGGCCAGGGCGTGCGATCTGTGCCCAGCTCTCAGGGAGAGTCTGGGCAGTCTGAGTGAGTCCCCCCTGAATGAATGCCAAGAGGCAGCGCAGGGAGGTGGATGGTTCTCGCCCCCCATGAGGGGAGTCGAGAGAGTGGGGGGGGGGGGGGCGAGGCTCCCCTCCATGGCGACCAATCATAAGATTAGTCTTCTCTTCCCTTTCCTCCTCCCCCTCCCTTTTGAACTAAGTGTATACTTAGTTCAGCATGGGGGGGGGCCTTGGGCCTCGCGTCCGCGTCCCCCCTCTCAGGCACCAATTCCCCTCCGGGGGGCCTGTTGGTCAACCCCATGCTCTGCCTTCTGGCTTCTGGCATGAGCAGAGAGGTCGTTTGCCTTCATTTGGTACCCCTCGTTTCCAAATACGCGATGCGCCGGCACACACAAAAAAAAAGTAAAGAAGTTGGTCAATTAGAACAACAAAAAATGCGGTGTCGAGAACATATCCGTCTAGCGAACGAGGCAATCCAGCAACTCAGAGAACAAATACAAGATTTGGCGATGACCCCCGATACCACCACAAGGACTCGGTAAAGAGCCGCTCTCTCAGGAAAGCGGGCTTGCGGTGGCCGCCGGCGATGGATGGAGATTCCAAGGCCATGGACGCGACAAAGCCCACGCCGCCATTGTCACGGGTCGCGTACTTTTGGACACCGGGTTCAGGGGCGAGATCTTCGAACTCGTGTATACCTGGGTCTCCCGTCTCAGGTGTGGGAGAGCCATCCCGCCTGCCACTGCACTCGACGTGGAGCGAGCGCACCGGGTGCGCGGGAAGTTGTCAGATTAGCGGTCCCTGAGTGCTCGCTTTTCTAGTAGAATCTGACAACCTTCCGCGTGCGGGGCGTTCCTTCCCCACGGCAGGGGAGGAGTGGAGAGGGGGGGGGGGGGGCTCGTGCCCCCCCATGGGTGAACCAAGTATAATCTTAGTTAGTGGGCGCCAGGGACCAGGGAGATAAATAACGCACCTTCAACTCTCATAAGTCATAAGAACAAGAGGGTGCACATTTAAAAAAATATTGAAGATGACAACTACGCTGCTATCCGCTTTCCCTTCCGCTGGGGTCCACACCTGACATCGCCTTTGCCCCACGCTCACTCCCTGTTTCGCCCCCCCCCCCCTCGTTCCTTTTTGTTCGGTTTCGGGGGGTCGACCCTAGTCGACCCATGTGCGCTACCTTGGGTCTGGCGTCGGGGGAGGGGGGAGGCGGGCCTTTTGGCTCGCAGTTACGGGGAGGCCCATTCCGATGCGACTCTTTGTGGGGGCCTAAGGCTTTCCCCATGGAAGAGGGTGCACATTTACTGCAATGAGTATTCTAGAGGTGCAATCCGCAATGTCCAGACGAGCATGTCATTTCCAATTCACGAATCTCGATCAGGGTTGGCTCTCCCAAAGTCCCAAACGTGCAAGTCGCCGTTGCAATCGCCAGCTGCGAGCACGTTTCCAAGGGCTGCTGCACAAGTAAGGCTCGCATCAGAGGATGCCTTGAAGCAAGCGAGGGCGTCCGGAGGTGTTCGACTCTTTGGGTCATCGGCCGGCAACTTACGGATATCGTAGGCGAGTACTGCATCCCCTGCTGCAGCGAAAAAAGCGTTAGGATCGTTCTCGACTGCTCCTAGTGCTTTGATAGAAGGAACTGGTAGCCGGAGTGAGGGGGCTGAACAAGAACGCCGGTCCCACAAGTATGCACGGTTCGCAGCCGCCCCAACAAGAATCTGGCCCCTTTCGGCGGAGGGAATCTCGATGATATCGCATGCCGAGTCCGCCTTGAATCCAAGGCGCGATGATTCGGTCAGACCTGCACCTAGATCAAGGATGGGTAAGCCATCTCCTGGAACTACTCTGCCAGCACACACAAGGGAGATAGAATCGGAGCACAAGCGAATGCATTCTGGAGTTCCGGCGAGAGGAGTCTGCGCACGGACGGCTTCTGTGCCGCGCCCCGTTTCCGCATCCATTGCCCAAGCTACTAGAAGATCCTCAGAACAACTGAAAAGCATTCCACCATCGCGAGCGTTGCGCGAATATTCGAGCGCGTGCACGCCGCGTCGGTGACAAAAGTTATCTTGAGCATCTACAAAAGGCCGTGTCTCTGCACGAGGATCCGCACCCTCTGTGTTGAGCAACATGTGCAACGATGGATCTGCCTCGCCATCCCACCTCCACAGCCTAATGACATTTTCCGGCTCGCCCGACCAGCCGCCGGTTTGAGCGGAGACTATACCCAATTCACCTTGATTAACATTGTATGCTGCCACATCATAGATCCAACGCTCCTAAGGGGCCATGTGCACACGCCTTTGATCAGCAAGGGCGTTTGCCGACTCCTGGTACTAAGAGGGCGACAGTAAAATCGAGGAAGGCACACACCTTATCCGCCGAGAGCCGGGTCAGTAGGCGTGGTTGGCTCTGCCGACCGTCGTTGTCCGAGATGCTCCAAACCTTGACAAGGGTGTCCCATGAGCCTGTGACACACAAGATCTCGCCGGCGCAGCTCAGGCCCCTTAGCTCGTTGCGCCACAGTCGCAGGCATGAGACTGGATGTGCCGTGTGCGCCTGTGCCCTGCCACTCGCCGCCAGAGGCTGAGAGACTGGGCCATCAGTCCAGACAGCTGGTGCCGGCTCCGCTCGCGATCCAGCCGCAGGCAGCCGCGAGCTCTCCTCTGGAACTTGCAGCCCTCCAGACTCATAGTAGGCCCTAACATGCTGAGCCGTCCACCGGCCGTGCGCGCTGTCGGGTAGATCGAGGTCATCGGCGAAGAAGTCCTCCTTACATCGCGCGACAAGAGAGGCGAGGGCCGTGGCGTCCATGCTTGGTGGTGCGACAGAGACCGCCTCTCCTCTCGTGGAGGAGAAGACCGCCCCCAATCTGCTCCCTCCCGAGAGAGGAGCTTCGGACGAACGAGCGAGCGTGTGTGAAAAAAGAATGAGAGAGATTGAGAATTCTTCTCTCATTCTCGTGCAGGGGGTATAAAATAGAGTAGTATAATTTATTAAATGCATGTACAGTAGGGGTGCACCATTAAGGTGGTTCTAAAGAGTAAAATACCTGCCGCGAGAGCGGCGAGAATGGCGACCGCGCCAGCCACCTGCTCTCCCCTCAGCCCCCCCCCCCGAACGGCACTCTGTGGGCAGGGAGAGGGTGGTCCTCCGGAGGACAGCCACTCCCAGCAAGAGTGGGGAGGCTCCGAGTCCGAAGAGTCCTCCCCAGGACCGCACCGTGAGCTGATGTACATGATCACGGCGCATGGACGAGGGGAGAAGGCGTCCACCACGCACATTCTGTGCGCGATATGCGACTGGAAGGACCCAGAGGTGAAGGAGGCGGTGGTCGAGGCGGCAAAGGAGGGCACTGAGGTGTCGTTCCGTCAATAGTGGGACATCAGTAGAATTGAGCGATCAAATGTCCACAGTTGTATTGTAGTTGTTTAACATTAGATCTTGTTAAAATTATAAGAGAGAGACGCCGTCAAAGCTTCTTCGCTAATCACATCGGTGCACGCCGTGCATGGGCACGGCGCGATGTGCATCGGTCCCCCCGCGGATACGCCGTGCGCGCGCATGTCAACCCGTTCCATGTGTGTAGCCCCTGCGGCCCACAACTACGTAAACTGGCCATATAAGAGATGTCTCGTTACACAGCGCCTGTGATGACTTGCAATCACATGTGCACGCCGTGCGTGGGCACGGCGCGATGTGCACCGGCGCACCCCCCGCGGGGGCGCCGTGCGTGCGCATAGCAACTTCCAGGAAGGTGCACGCCGTGCGTTCACTCTTTTCGCGGGGGAACTCTGGGCGCGGAGGACGGGCGGAACAAAGTGTGATTGCCACTCATCATGCAGCATAACAACTTTTTCTGCACGCCGTTCCTTCTTGGCGAAAAGTGCGGAAGGACCTGCCCTTCCTCCTGCCCCCTTCCTCCTGCCCCCTTCCTCCTGCCCCCTTCCTCCTGCCCCCTTCCTCCTGCCCTTCCTCCTGCCCTTCCTCCTGCCCTGCCCTTCCTGCTCTTCCTCCTGCCCTGCCCTTCCTGCCCTTCCTCGTGCCCCTTCCTCACCTATTGCTCGTCCATCGAAATGCTCATGCACACACCGGTCACCACGAGCGCTGCATCGCCAGGCGCTCACTCCAACCAGTTTCAACTCGAAGAGCGCTCCCAGACTTCCACCAAGCGCAAATGCACCCAGGAGGGAACCGACTCCAGTGTCGAGCCCGCGGTCAAGCGAACTCTCACGCCGTACACCCAGAGTGCACACATCGTCGCTCTCGACGTTCTGATCAAGAGCGCCATCCTACTCGACGACCCTGACCATGACATGGAACTGGTGTTCGAGGCCAAAAAGCAGGAATTGCTCCAACGTTTCCCCATGGCTCACCCCAGGGTACAGCGGTTCCTTTCGCTCATCCAGAAAGCACCCCCCCCCGTGCGTGCGCATGGAAGTTTCCGCACGCCGTCACGGATGCGCAGACAAACGGGTTTCGTCAGGTGCACGCCGTGCACGCAGTGTGCATGATGAGTGACTTTGCCAAGATGCGTGTGCCTCGAGCTCCCCCCGCGGGGACTCCGTGCGTGCGCATGGAAGTTTCCGCACGCCGTCACGGATGCGCAGACAAACGGGTTTCGTCAGGTGCACGCCGTGTGCATGGTGAGTGGCAATCCACACGGGGTGTGTGTGTGTGGGGGGGGGGGGGGGGGGAGCGCGCCCTGACGGCGTGCACTTGGGTGATTGCAACTCATCACACACCCCGCCGGCCCTGGTGCACGCCTCGCTCGCCCCGCCCCTCCCCTCCTCGCTCCCCCCCTCTACCCCTTCCTCTCGCTCCTCTCGATGCGCTCGCTGCGTGTGCGTCCCGTGGTCGACTACCGTGTTCCGGCGTCTGACGACGAGGCGGGGACCGATGCCGCCAAGGAGGAGGTGACCGACGACTCGGGAGACGACTGGAACGGCGGCAGTGACGCCAGCGACGTCAGCGACGTCAGTGAGAGTGAGGAGGAGGAGACCGAGGAGGAGGAGAGTGGCGAGGAGGAGGAGGAGGACGAGTGCGAGGAATGCGCGGACGACCTGCGCGAGCTGCTGCGCGAGCTGGTCGAGAGGGCCGACGAGGAGTGGAGCTCGACTCCGTCGATGCAGGAGCTCGACCTGGCGCCGCAGGCCCCCGCGGTTCCCGACCGCCTCTGCGTCCAGAGTCCCCCCGCGGAAAGAGTGAACGCACGGCGTGCACCTTCCTGGAAGTTGCTATGCGCACGCACGGCGCCCCGCGGGGGGGGGGAGCCGATGTGCATACGCACGGCGTGCACAATGATTGCAAGCAATCACACGTGCTGCGCAAACGAAACGTCTCGTATATGGCTACTTTACGTTAATGTGGGCCTTAGGGAAAAAAGTTTCTATGCGCACGCACGGCGCCCTCGCGAGGGGGAAGTCGATGCGCATACGCACGGCGTGCTCAATGATTGCAAGTAATCACATGTGCTGCGTAAACGAAACATCTCGTATACGGCGACTTTATGTTAAAAAAAGTTTCTATGCACAGCTTTGTTTTGTACCACTATTGTTCATAACTAAAAAGAAAACAGATTGTGGTCCTCTTTTGACGGAACGCGACTTGAAGAGTCCTCCCCAGGACCGCACCGTGAGCTGATGTACATGATCACGGCGCATGGACGAGGGGAGAAGGCGTCCACCACGCACATTCTGTGCGCGATATGCGACTGGAAGGACCCAGAGGTGAAGGAGGCGGTGGTCGAGGCGGCAAAGGAGGGCACTGAGGTGGAATGTGTCGTGAAGTGGCTGAAGGGAGTCCCTCTGGAGGCTGATGGAGAGGAGTGGGGGAGTGCTGGAAGGAGCACCCCTACTCGGCTGCGCGGTTCGCCAAGACGAAGCTCGGCAAGCACAAGAGGTGGTGCACCAGGACTGGCATCGTTCGGGCTATGACCATCACCCAAAAGGGGGTTCGCAGCAAGCTTCCCCCCTGTGTGGAGACCAAACTCCAGCGTTTTTATGGCAAGTCGGTGGAGGGCTTCAGCGAGGGCAAACAGTGGCGTGAGACGGCGATTGTGTTTTTAAATTTGTGTGTGGGCGGTGTGGAGTCCTGTGCTAAAAGCATGAGCTCTTGCTCTGCTCCACCAAGGTGGGGACCGATCTAATAATCAAAATCTCACTTTGACTGCCAGTGTCGAGTCGTATGCACACGTGAACGTGAAGATAAGGAGCGCTCAGAAAATTGAGAGTGAAGGTTGGTGAGTGGGAAGTTCAGGGCGGAGTTCGTGGAATGTGCATTATTGCGATTGTCCGAAGCTTGGGGGAGACCGTGAGCAGCCAAAAAAAAACGACTGAGAATCGCATGTGGCACTGTAGTAATTCAAAGACGGATTTTCGCGCTTATATGCCGAAATCGCTATTTTGAGGTCCCGACGTTCCGACGCATCCACAATGCACAATCAGGGCAAGTTACCATCATCCATGCAACTAAAAACAGTCCCAGCATCACTTTCTACTTCTGACTGTGCACCATCCACTGTAACTTGCGGCCCCATGTCATTTGGCTTTAGACAACGCACACACTTAGGCGCGAGGCGACCGCCGTGACAAGCGGGCGTGCAATACACCTTGGCTAGCACGCACGGACATCCCTTGGTCAAACATTTGGCCTGCACGGTGCACCGACACGCACTTGCCACGCCCTTTCCGGCTGCGTGCTCTCCCTGTTGCTCCGTGTCTTCACGCACCTTGTAGGTGTGCCCCCGTGTGCGCTGGTGCGCACCTCCGCGCGCTCCCCCACTCTCCTCGACCTTCGAGACACAGTCCTCACCTTCCCTTGCGGTGGACGTGCCTCGTCCCGCCACCAATTTCTCTCATCGGCTGTCTGTGCATAATTACTACCTACTCGATACGGCCCACTCATGGGGCTCTTCCCCACCAAGGATGGAGAAGGTGGTGGGTATGGACAAAAGGCGAGGAGGCTCATGTGAACCCGTTGCTCCTGCACCCACCTGCTCTGGGCTGAGCGGCATTGTACTGGGCGTCTCACTCGCTATTCTCGCCATCCCTCGCAGTTTAAGGTGTATCTTGGCATTGAATTGCTCGTCTGGTTCCCCGGGCTCTATGCATCGTGCCTGTGGCTCCAGCCGACCGTGCGTATCATGAGAACTCAGGTGGGCAAGCGCGGGGTGCAGGCGGCCTCCGACTGGATGCTGCGCACTGCGCCGAAGTGGCATGCCAGCGTAGCTAAGATGGGCGCAAATGTTTACGGCGGCACTCACAAGCGCGCGTTCGCGGAGTGGCTTCTTCTGAACAAGATACTCGCGCCATTTAGCTTTCCGACAAAATTGTGGATTGCCCACAAGATTGTGGAGAGCCGGAAGGCTCACCAAGTTTCCCTCGCTACTGGGGGCAGCGTCTCGGACGCCGCTGTGGCTGCTGTTTCAGAGGCAGTCTCACCTGGCTCTCAGCGGACAGAGATGCCTGAGCAGCCGGCAGCTCAGCAGCCTGTCGAGTCAACAGCTATTTAGGACCTTTCTTAATGGGCAGGCAAAAATAATGTTCGACAACCTAGAACTCGTAAACAGTGCATTGATTCATGAGCTGGGGATACTGCTCAGTCATAACATGTGAGAAATCGTTGCAGCTTTTGGACCAATGGGTGTCCACGTCACTGCTGTCCATGGGGGTCCACGTCAATGCTGAATCTCAGTTGACGCACGTTGGCCAAGATTAGCCCGTGGAAGCAAGCTCATGGATGTGAGGTCGCTCTAATCGCCTACCACGAGGATTCTCTTGTGCCTCAAGGTGTGCTGCTTGTTTTAGCAGATGTCCACGCAGCACACGTACGGAAAAGCATTCGCAGACTTGCGACATGGCCGCACGGCCACTTTGTTCGCACTGTACTCTGCGCCGGTCTATGCCAGTTTCATGACAGGTGAAGCTTTGGGCGCGTCTTTATACTTTTCTGCTTTGCAGAAGGCTGAGTCGCCATTCTTATCGCCCCATTCCATCTGTAGCGCTGATGTAAAAATCTGCCAGCGCTAGCTTGCTCAAGTGAAATTCTGCCTGGACTTGCGCTCATTCGACGCCGTGCATTCGGCGGTGCGCATCATGAGAGTTGTCAGCGTAGCAGAAGGTGCGGGGATAGGGATAGGGCGATGAAAACAAAAGCGACAAAAGGCAAAAATCATCCTCGATCCCTGTTACAAACACTTACATTTCTAACACATTACCCATAGAAGGATAGGCATCAGAAACAGATCCGCAGAAAGTCCAACAGGAGTGTGCAGGACCAGACGGTGTCGCCGCCACCGTGAAGACTCGTGCCACCTAGCGTGGTGCCCCGAGACAAAAAAATATTCGAGACTATAGACGCCATCACCAACTACACACCCAGCCCCGGAAGGTCGCACACACAACAAGTCAAAGATAGACTCTTCGCGTATCCCGGTACCGTGTCGAGTCGAGCGGAGCCGGAGGGCTCTGAGCCACTCCGTCGCGAGCAGCACCGGCGGCTAGCGCGGCGCTTTGGCCCTCCTCCCCACCGGGAGTCGGGTGAATGAAATTCTGGACTGGGTCGGGCAACCCCATTTGGGTGTCTGGACGGGGAACGAACGGCGAACGAAGGGCTGTGGGGCGGCGAGGCGCTCCTAGCGGCCCTAGTGTGATGGGTTGTAAGAGATTGTTAGACCTACAAAGAACTCTTCCCTCAGGGAGGGAGCCTAAGCTGCTTGAGTGCAGCGACGCAGCGAACAACGACGGACAACGAAGCTGAGAACAACAGGATACACCGACTCACGAACACACCGGAATCATTCACCCAAACCAAGCAAATTATCAAGCAACCGCGACCCCAAATCACCGATAACTCAAACACGTCGCGAGAGACGGAGAGAGAGAGCGAGAGAGAGAGAGACTCCACAGCGACGGCCGGAGCGTGTCTCCGTTGTAACTTCCCACGTAGCGGAGAGTCCGAAGGGGAGCGTCCTGTCGCGCGACCACGGCGATCACTTTGGATACAGATCGCAACGAGATATCTTCACGACAGAGGAAATCTTGCCGTTGAGCGTGAACCTTCTAGACGCTTCTAACGAACAACCCTGAGTAGCAACCAAGGGGAAGGAACACCAAAGGGGCCAAGGGCTTGCATGTAACTTGCATCAAGGGGAAAGATTCCCTCACCTAGGAAGCGAACCTACACCGGTCTCCAAGGGGAGATGGCAAATTAAACCTCAAATCTCGAGCGGATAGATTAATTAACTTCTTAATAGTCTCACCGCACACGCGGCCGTGGACCCTCTACTTTCTACTCACGCAGCAAACCTTTCTACACCCCCTCTCTCCCGGCCCTTTCCCCCCCGCCATCAGGCGACTCCCCCCGTGCACTACTAGGGGGATAGGGGAAAAGGGCTTAGATATGGTCGGTGGCCCGCGCCCCCCCCCGGTGATCCGTTCCCCCCTTCCTCCTATGCCTACCGGGCTGGCGGCGTCCTCAGTCCCGACTTCTCCTGTAAACAGGTGCGGGACTTACATATTTTCCGGTGAGCGGAGCCCTCGCTCCGCCCACCCCCTTCTCCGCGCTCTCTCTCCCCTCTCCTGCAGGCACGCGCGATGGCGCGCCTGCGACAGGCCTGCAGCTGCCTCTGGCGACCCCTGGAGGCTCCTGGAGGCCAGCTCAGGGGGCAGAGGAGGCTGGGGCTGGGCCCTGGTCTCCCCTGCCTCTCCCTCGCTGGCGCTCCTGGGCCTCAGGGGCCCCCACTCTGCACCTGTCTGCCTGTCGAACAGGGGGGGAGGGGGGGTTGGAGCGATGGGCTGGCCACGAGGGGCCAGGACGCGCGAATCAGGCGAACCTGTCAGGGAGAGAGTGGGTCAGCATGGCAGTGGCCTCCTGGCAAGCCATCAGGCATTCCAGGAGAGTGGGTGGTTCCTCCCCCATGGCAGGGGAGGAGTGGAGAGAGGGGGGGGCTCGTGCCCCCCCATGGGCGAACCAAGTATAAACTTAGTTCGTTGATCTCGAGCGGATAGAGCAACCGACTCGCTCGCCGCAGCTGCTTGGGAAATTGCCCAGTCCACCGTGAAGTCGAGCGAACGCGACGCCTTGGCTTCGCGCGCATAACGGCGCAAGACCGGCATCCACTGGGCCGCCATTGCACCGGCAATGCCCACATAGGTGCGGCTGCGAAGGGCGCCACGGTGGGGCGACGGCGATGGATCCGCCATAGCGGATAGACGTCCCTCGACAATCTTCGAAGGCTGCAAGGACGGGAGTGAAGCCGTCAGGTACAGGCCAGTTGCTTTTTGATGGCCCGTGCCGTGCTGCCACGGCTGCACAAACTGCCGCGGTCGCAACCCCCCGACTAAGGCAGAGGCTTCCGCGTGCATTCGAGGATTTTCGACGGCAACGAAAGGCGCGTCGGCGCTTGCCATGGCGAGGAAGACTCTAGCGGCGGATTCGAGAGCCTGGCGTCGTCCCGGCTCCCGATCGAGCCACTGGCAACTCACCGCCGACAAATACGTGCACGGCGGATGCGCAACCACGAGGTCCCAACCGAGGTTTTGAATGTGAAGAGCATCTCCGCAGAAGTGGGGAATGTAGTCGATCTCCGACGGTCGTAGATCGCACGTCGCGACGTGCGCTCCGGCGAGTAGGAACATCGAAGACACGACCCCGCTAGCTTCACCGACGACTAGAACGCGGGGTGGAGGAATCCCCTCGGCCGCGTCGAGCGTCACGGCGTCGTGGATCGCCGCTAACTCAGCGCAAAGCTCGTCAAAATGCGTCGGCAGTACGGCAGAGGGTGATGAATGAGTGCTCGCGTGCGGCCGCCGCACGGCTAGAGCAGCTTCGGCGAGATGGCGGGGCAAGATGACGGAGGAACCGCTAGCCCGGGCACGGGAGGCGGCTAACATTTGGAGCTCGCGCGTAGGGGCGCGGGCAGTTGCAGCCAAACGTTGCCCGCCAGGGAGAGGTTGCTCTTCAAAATGGTGTGGATGAGCTCATGCTCGTCGGAGTCGCGGTAAAGGGCGGCCAGATCGAGATTTTTCCACTCGCTTACAACTGCCTCTCGCTCATCCATCCCCACCGCAAGGCAGGGGTCGCGAGGGTGGCGGAACGGCACCATCGGGGTCGGGCCCCGGTAAAGGCTCTGATCCTGGCGGCGGGGTTCCGATTTGGAGGTCGGGTACGCCGACCGTGGAACCCTAGAAGCCGGAGAGGCGTGGCCCTTTGGGTCTAGAGCAGGAGGCTCGCCCATGGGTGGTTCCCTCTGAACCGGCCTAGCAGAATCCGCAGCCGCCTCGGTCCGATCCATGGACGGACTTGAAGCGGGCTCTTGGCGGGCTTGGAGTAGCTGAGTCAGGGCTTTGAACCCTGCTTCAACTTGATCCCGGAGAAGCCCCTCCCTCGCCTCTGCCGCGGCAAGGGATGACTGCAGGCGCTCCACAGCCCCTTTTAGGGTGTTGGTCTGCGCTTGAAGCCTTGCCATTTCCGCATCCTGACGCGCCGCGGCCGTCTCGATCGGGGTGATCTCTTGATCAAGGACCCCTTTTGATGACGGCGGGGCCCTCGCTGCTCGCCGTCGCAAGCCGCCTCACCGCGCAACCAACCCAGACAACTGGCGCTATCGTATGGCACAGGCGACGGAGCACACTCCCCCTACTACTGCCAGCCATTCATTCGCTTCTTGTGCGAGGCTGAGCAAGAGGTGCCGGAAGCCCACCGTCCCTATCTCCGCGCTTGCGTGGTGCTATTAGCCGCTCGCGCCGCTAGGGACTAGGCGAAGGCGAGGCCGCCGCTATTTGTTTCGCCGATTATCCTATCCAGCGGTGGCCTGGATCGCCACCATTTACTCTCTACGACCCTCGATCACTACTCAGGCGCCTAGCGCCACCTCGCCTCCCGTACTCTACGCCGCCTATCCGGCCACGTATCGCTCGCTTTCAGTCTCTAGCCGCCCGCCCCTCGCTGGGGATCGCCGCCGCAGGCGCCGGCCCCGTGCTTCAAGTCTTCATCTCCATCGTCCGGCCTATCCAGGGCTGTCTCCACCTGCTCACCCAGGGTGGAGATCAAACGTCCCGGATACCACCTACATGCACTCGTCTCGGACCCTACCGGCATCTACTTATGCCTCCCGAACCTCGCTCACAGCCCCTCTTGATTTTGAGCGCGACGCGCTCTTGTCAGGTTGTCAGCCCTTCTCTCCGTCGCTTCGGATCCTGCCTCTGTGGCAGGCTGTATCCTGGCTCTAGCCACTGGAGCCACGGAGTAGCTTCCCGTCGAATCCAAGACGGGCATCGTCCGTCAGCCCTCCCCAAGTACGACTGCACTGTGCAACGGTAGTGAATGATGAATGAACACATGTGGGCACGGTGCAAGGGTAACAGTGGTTACTCGTTGGAGACGAGCGACGGTGATTGTGATTGGTGTGTGCGGTGCGCGCGCGCGCGCGTGTTGTGTGTGTGTGTGTGGTGTGTGCGCTATCTGGTGTGGGTGGTGGTGGGTGTGGGTGGTGGCACGCCAGTCAGTAGTCAGTAGTCAGTAGTGGGGGGGGGGGCTGTGTGCTTGTATGTGTATATGTGTGTTGTGTTGTATGTGCTAATAATTTCAGTATGACATAGAGGCATATAGATGTGTAGGTATAGGCCGGCACCAATCCTTGCGCGCACCGAGCGCCTGTAGCGCACGCCGAGCGCCGGCGCCTGGCGCCTGCGGCGCCTTGCGCGCGGGTGTTAATACGTTTGAACAGAAGTTTGTCGAAGAAGGTGTTAGGACGTACTGAACACCCCCTGAGCGGGGGTGTTAAAACAAGTGTAAGAACGGTGAATTCAACGGTAAAACAAGAACCCTGCTTGGTCTACAGGTCTACGGGCAGCTAGATCAGCTTGCCGCCGACATCCTACTCTCCCTCGCATCGACCCACGTGTCGTGCCCCTCGTCTACTCGTGCTCGGAGAGCCATGATGGTAGAGTCTCGTTCCCCTCCCAGTCTGATGGATTTGCTCACTTTGTTTGACCCGCTAACTCAATCGCAGCCGCGTCAGCCATCAGCCACCGGCTCGTCTCACTCTCTCTCTCCCTACGATTCCATCTTCATCCCATGTTCGACACAGTCCCCCTCTGCCTCTCGCCGCCTCACGGCGAGTTCTGGCTGCTAGGGACACTAAGGATGACCATTGCAGCGGCATGGGCGTCACGATCACATTTCCGAGCGCAAACCCAACCACAAGTGGAGGGGCCAACACCCAAGAGGTTGTGCCACACCAACCAAATTTGGAGGGCAACACCCTAGAGGCTGTGCCACAGGGAACGCCATGGTAGCCGATCATGTAGGAAAAGCGGTGGACACGCACATGCGACACACACTTCACCACAATAGAATGGGCAGGTGGCCGCAGCCGCAAATAATCGAGATATCTATCGATGGTCCGGTTTGAATAACATTTGTTCCACTTTGCGCAACTGCTCCACAAACACGAAGACTAGGACGCAATATGGGCCAAAGCGCAAATAGTTCGCCGTGCCCCCCCGGTAGAGGCCTGACAAGCCTTCGTCCCGTATGGTCTGCCGCATTACATCAAATGGTCCCTTGTAGAGTGCAGCGCCTCCGGATTCTGCTACAGACCTCGAGTTGACGAGTCGAGTCGCCGCAAAGTCAAAAGGCTGCATCGCCAGAACGACCGCGATGCCGGTAAGGAACGATGACGCAAGGACTGTGCCCAAGCTGTCCCTATGCAGCCCTGTGCGCTGCACCACTGCCGCTTTGATAGCATCGTACGTTGAGAGCTGCACAGCAGATGCAACAATCACACGTGGAGCAAAAGCAGATAATCCACGGAAGAGACCAGCAGGGCCGTCCACTCGGAGAATAGACATCAACTCGCCTGCCGCCCCGACTGACGGAGCTTCCTCCGCCTGAAAGCGCGTCTTGACGATGAAGAATGGATTCGAAGCAAGAGCTGCGAATCCGCCAGACACAGCAGCAAGGCCAAGTGACTTCACCCACTTCACAAACGGGGATGCAGAGCTGTCGCCGATGCCGGTCACCGTCTTAGCGGCACTATAGACTCCGAATCGGACCGAGACATTGGAGAATTGCCACAAGCACGCGGGGCCCAGCCCACGCTGCAGCCCGCGCACGCCCTCACTCCTACCAATGTGGATGAGGGCCGAGACCGGGTTTCGGTAGGGGTTGGGCACACCAGCTGGCAAGCTCGCGGCGTACGAGGAGCCGACGAGAGTCATACGCGTCTTCACGACGTCGATTGGGTTGGTGAAGCATATCGCGCCCACTGCCGCCGTGCCCGCGCACAGGAACTCGCCATACCACGGCCGTGGCGAGGGAGAGGTGGAGGTCGGCGACATTCTCACGCAGAAGGCAACCCCACTTTCTGCCTCATCTTTCGCGTTCCTTCTCTTTAACCCGTAGAAAAGGGGATGCCTCCCATCTTTAGATCTCTTTAGAGTCTTTCCGTTTTTAGCTGGTGAACGACGCCGTTTGCCCCTTTTCAGTTTTAAGTTAGGAGGCTAAGCAACTACTTTAGCTAACTAGGTGGAGGAGGGGAGAGAAACTCGTAGTACAAGTAGGTGGTACAAAAAATAGTCGAACGCGAACGCAACTCAAAACTTTTTGACCGTTTGAACATAGTCGTCAACTACCTACTACTCCCTTGACCCCCAGAGTGACCACTCTGAAAAACACTGACGATTTTCCTCGCGCCGCGTACTCGCGGCGCTTAACACCTCGCGGCTGTGCCGCGAACACACCCAACTCAAGGCGCGCGACAATGAACACCCGTCAACTACAGACTCACCCCCCCTAAAAAAGTGAACGCACGTATTATTTTTACCATCTACTTGTAGTCGTGGAGTAGTTATTCTTTCTCCCTTGGCCTCCTCTCTCCTCTACACCCAGGCGGCGGCGTTCAGTTCTTCTGTTCGGCGGATGGGCCTCGCGCTGCCTCATCTCTGCTGAAGCCCCTCCACCGCTGCGCCGGGGCTGCGCCAGATCACGGCTGCCACGCAGATGGGTGACGAGAAGAGTGTGCCGCTCTCGATACACCAAGCGATCGCGCGCAAGGACCGGAGCGCCGTCTCGAGAGCTTTGTTCTCCTCGCCTGAGGCACTCCTCTCTCGTGACGATGAGCAAAGGACTCCCATCTGCGTGGCGGCTGCGATGGGCGATGTGAGCATCCTCGCTGCCCTGCTTCGCCGCGCCGCCTCGCTCAACTCCGCCTCCCGCCCGTTTGACCTGCCTGACGGATCTGGGCTCACGCCGCTCCATTGGGCGGCAATGGAGCAGAAGTGCGAGGCGCTCCAGCTGCTCCTGCAGCATGGTGCCGATGCGGAAGCGCAGGATGAAGACGGCCGCACCGCGCTGCACACAGTTGCATTTGGCGCTAATCCGCAGTGTCTCTCACTGCTGATACCGCACATCTCATGTGAAGGCATCAACACACCATCGTTCGATGGCCTGACACCGCTTCATTATGCTGCACTTGGCGGATCGGTGCCTTGTGTGACAATGCTCCTTGAGGCGCGCGCCGCCGTTGACGCCGTGGATGAGGATGGTCGCACACCACTCTCTTGGGCAGCAAGTGAATCGCACGATGGAGTGCTTATATCGCTGCTACGAGCGCGAGCGGATGCATCTGCAGTGGACAAAAACGCGATGACGCCGCTTCACCACGCCGCTAAATCGGCAACATTGGCGTGCGTACAGCTCCTATTGAGAGGCGGATCCAATGCGTTGAAGCGCACAGTCGGAGGCATGCTCCCTGAAGAGATGGCGCGCGCCCGTGCCGGGCAGGTGGGGCTCGAGATAGCAGCGACACTTAGAAGTGCCAGCGAGTCTGAGGCCATGCGTCTGCAAGAGGTGATCTTAGCAGAGGAGCGGCTTGCAAAGACAGACACAACTTTGATAGTTGCAACACCACCGGCTTCGGCACGTAGCAATACTGCTGTCCGGCGCAGGAAAAAGGAGGCTCGCAAGCAGATTGCGAGAATCCATCGACAGAAAGCGAACGGTGGTACTGATGATGCTTCCGATGCCTCGGAGGAAGCTACTGACGAGACAAGTGCAAGGTCGAGAAATTCAGGCTCCGCATATCCTCAGGCAGCCAAAGCCTCCTCCCCTCCTTCCGACCCTTTAGCTCGACCTGTAACGATTAGAAGTGACAAAGTACCAGTTGCAAGGCTTACAGGCTCACCAACGAGGTTGAAGGGGCCTGATACCACGCCGCGACCGCATGGTGGCGCTAGTGCTCAGCAAAGGCCGCCAGCAGGGCCCCGAGGTGTGCAGAGCGCGCGCCTCTCGACTGCCGCTGCCTCGCCTACACGTCTGCAGAACTCGCCAGCTAGCTCATCCATTAGACCCCGAGAGTCGAACCTTCCACCTCTTCCACAGCTTAGCGGCGGGGGCTTCAGTAACGGAGCGCACGCTAGAGCGCTCGAGAGAATAGGCCACTTGCTTTCGCCCCGGGCCACTGTGCATTGCAGGCTGCATCCGGGCACTAGTGCCTCATCGCCGGAGCGACGGCTTCCCCCGGTGTGCGCATCTCCAACGGCTTCCCTCACGCCTGCTGGTTCGAGCTTGCGCGCACAATGCAAGGTTCGAGCAACACAATCGGCGGAGAATACAACAGGCCAAAGCATCCACCTTTCTAGCGTATTTGGCAGACCACAATCCGTCCTGATGGAGGAGAGCAGGTTGCTCGCCACTCCGCCTGGGCAAAGAGCGGCAGCGCACCTCGGAGGCTCATGGAAAGAATTTCCGGTAGCTAAGGTCCACGACGCTCAAACTGTCGCTGGGCCATCTGATCGAGGCCGCAGTGGTCTCGATGAGTCGGAATTGCGAGCTCTTGACTCCACTACCATGGCACGTTGGCTCTCTGGGACCACTTCAGAGCAACGGCAGGCTTTTTTGCAGCTTATGCAGCATCTGCGACGTGGCGACGCCGTCGCCGCAGCAGCGACAGCGGCCGCGGCGGCCGCCGCCACCGCATCAGATGCCCCTCGTTACTCGAATGCTATCTTGAGCGTACGAGATGTGGCAGCAATACCTAGGGCGCCAGATCAAACAGGCATGCCGCATAATGCCCCTGCCACATCGCTCGAAGCCGTCGTTGGACGGATACGATTCGACCGCAGCGATGTGCTTGGCAGGGGCTCGACAGGTACAATGGTGTACATTGGTTCGTACATGGGGAAGAGGGCTGCAATCAAGGTGGTTGCGCCGTTGGACAGTGATTCCAGTATGGGGTTTGGCACCGTGAGTGACCATGAGCCGGCGGACTGCAAGCCGGACCGAGCACGCATCGCTACCCGTGAAGTTGAACTACTCAACATGTGTGAGAACGAGCACTCGCACCCGAATGTCTTGCGCCTCTTCGGATGGGAGGAGGATGTGTCTTCTAACATCGTGTACCTTGCACTCGAGATGTGCGCGGCGTCTCTAGACGATCTCGTCCGCGACTCGATGCAGCCTGCGCAATGCTCGTCTCGCCGCCGGGCGTTGCTCGCTAAAGTTGGACTCTTACCGCCGCCACTCTCTCAAATATCGCTCCCGCCTCAGCTGCGCAGAATTTTTGGCGAAATGCTCTCTGCTATCGCTCATCTCCATCGTCTAGGCATCCTGCATTGTAAGCTGAGACCACGCTCTGTCTTGGTGAACTCGAATGGTGTGCTGAAGCTCTCGGGCTTGGGCTTGGGACGTCTGGTCCAGTCCGGCTTCGTACCGATGCGGGCGGACTCACGGCAAGGGGCACGCGACGCAATCGCCTCAGAGGGTTTTGATCCCCCCGAAGTAATCCAATCCTTGCAGATCACCGGGTGTACCGACAGCCAACCATCTTTCTCGCCCGAGCTCAAACACTCTGTTGATGCCTTCGCAGCCGCAGTGCTACTCTTTTGGATGCTCACAGGAGCAAGACACCCTTTCAGTGATGACGCGACTCGGCGGACGGCGAACATAATCAGCGGTGAACCGATGCAGCTTGCACTGATTCACCCTTTTCCCGAGGCCCGCGACCTAATTGCAGCCATGCTCCGAGCTGATCCTAGAGAGCGGCTGCGCGCTCATCAAGCAATAGAGC
Source organism: Isochrysis galbana (assembly GCA_018136815.1). NCBI lineage: Eukaryota > Haptophyta > Isochrysidales > Isochrysidaceae > Isochrysis > Isochrysis galbana. The sequence goes on from CM030931.1 coordinate 4,214,126, forward strand.
ATCCATGCTTATGGCCAGATGAGCGCAAGCTTTGGTTCATTCGATGCGTTGCAGACGAGCCATCGCTCGTCGAATCTTGCGCTTTCAGCCAAGAGCTCGAGCAGCTGGCGCCGGCTATATTCAGTGACGGGGATTGGACGAGTAGACTTCACGCTGAGCTTGTCGAGGCATTGCAAGCCCACCGCTCGTATCGAAAGGATTCGGTTCGTGATCTTTTACGAGCAATTCGCAACTCGGACCACATGCAAGGCATGTCTGAACAGGTCCAGCGGCTACTCCTCCCGCGCCCACTTGGCATTGCTCTGTACTTTTTGCCCCGATTTCCCTCGCTTTTTTGGACGCTCTACACTTTGGTGAGGCATCATTGGAGAGAGAAATCAGTCTTTGAGCCCTTCTTCGAGTGGGAAACGTTGGCCCTCCATCAGCGCGAGGGGTCCGGACTTAGTATTGGCTCGGCTGGCGGGTTGCGTCTTCCGCCTGCATGACATGGTCGGAGTAGGAGTACCGCTTTTTGAACTTAAACAAGTCAGTTAGGCCGTTGGGTAAGCGCCGTTGCGAACGGCGGGGGGGGGGGGGGGGGGGCTAGGTCTAGATTGTTAGTTGTTAGGTCTAAATACTGCTCTTGAAGGCGCGTCGGCTACTCGCTACCATGGGACAATCACAATCATCGACTGGCGACTGGGACACCGGCGCTGACATCTCCTTTTGATCTTCGGTTTCCGGGTATGGGTATGGCCCGTGTATGGCCCATGCCCATGTGCGCACTACGCACTACGCACTAGCTTCGACTGTAGGTTTAGTACTTAGTTCACATGGGGGAGGCGCCTCGTGCCCTCCCCCCCCAGGCTCCAGGCTCCATCTCCATCTCTCCGATCCAGGGGGCCTTAGGGGCCCGTCGGTCATCGGTCACGCTCATTGCTCTGCCACTTGCAACTGAACTATCAGTAAACTGATAGATAGGAGATAGGGTCATGGAGCTGTCGCATCCAGAGTATTTTATGTACTCTAGGCGGATGCGGTGCTTCTATCAATGTGTAGTGTGTGAGAAAATTGAGTGAGTTTTGTTTTCACCAGTGAGTTGTCTCGAAGTCTCGAAGCTCCGCCGCATTGCACGCCGAATTTGTGTTTCTTTGTCCTTATTTGTTTCATTGGTTTGTTTGTGCGATGTTGCGTTAGTTTTCGGAGTTTTCTTGTTGGTGAGTGAGTGATGTGGGGTGGTGTCTCGTGTCTCGTGGCCCGTCGTCGTGATGTAGCGCGCTCCCTCCCCCTCTCACAAGACTTCTCTTCACTCTGTGCCCCTAGCATGCCCCATTGAGACTTGACACGATCAAGCATTCGCATGATTCGATACGCGCCATGCCCACCCATCGGGGGGGGGTTGGGGATCGGGGGATCCCGATCGGATGGAGGGGACGCGGACGAAAACTCGCAAAGGGGGGAAACCAAGGGAGAGAGGCTCCCTTGGGGAAACCTAAGGGCGGCTCTCCCCCTAACCGCGACAGCAACTCTTCCTGGGGGCCGTAGAACGTATAACGCAATGAGCCGGTCGCGCCCGGGGCGTTCAAGGACTTGTCAAGGACGCAAAACCCCTGACGAAATTGAGTATCTTTCGAAAATTTTGCCGGAGGACCCCGGATTTTTTGCTGATCTCTCCTGCCAGAATCTATAGGGAGCATATTTAGGCGCTCGTTTGCCCATTACCAATGGTGCCCTCCGCACCCCCCTAGTGAGTGACCGGGCTAATGTCGTAGAATAATAAAGGGAGCTGGGGCTGGGGGTCCGCGAGGGGGGAGAGTTGAAGGGGTGCGTAGGTGTATGTGTCTGTGGCATCAGCACACGTCAAGGCGTTCGGGCAGGTGCGCCGAGGGGTGTCGTGATAGTACCGGGCTAGTGGGAGTAGTGGTACTAACGCTCAGTTATTTTATTATTATTTGTTCTTGTACATGCTACTGTGAATTATACTTAACGACTGAAGTATCTACTACTAGGTTGATCGCTCTGGGGGTGAAACTTTCGCTCTCGGCGTCCATGTCCATGGCTGGCCTGCTTGCGGCAGCTGTGGCAACGACGCCGTCGTCTTTCGAGGAGCTGTGCTACACCACGTGGTCCGGCCAGCCGCCACATGGAGCCGCTCCACGGCTGATCCAGCTGGTGTCACAAGCGGCCAGCAATGGTGGCCGCGTCACCCCTGAGACCACCGATACTGCTGCTGAGTGGTTGCTCAGCTCACTGCGTGTTCTTGGATTTGAAGGGCCTTCGCCAGATGGTATCATGGTCACCGACATCGATCGTGTAAGTGAGCTGATCAAACAACAGAATCGTGCCCGTCAACGTGTTCATGCTGATGCAGATGCGAAACGTCGCCGTCTGCTGACGAAATCTCTGTATGAAATGGAGAAAGCAGAAAGCGAAAGAGGCGAGCTTGCCTCCGCCCGGGAGGCACTGCGTATTCTCTCGACACATGGGGCCATGACCCCGGCTATTGCACCGGTACTGAGCGGCATGGAAAAGCTCTTGTTAGACTCATCTCTTGCCGGATCCAGTTCGCGAGTTTGGCTTTGTCCCCGTGAGGCACTATTGAATGGAGGGGATGATCTTTTGCCCGTTTTCATGGCAACCCTACGAGCACTTCGCATCCGTCCCACATCGTCAATCGAGGGTGGCGAAGGCGTAGATGTCGCTTTTGTGGTAGCGCAGCGTTCATGGATACGACCGGAACTGGCCGCGCTCTCCTCCATCTGTCGTAGGTATGGGCGGCGGGCAATGTGCGCTGTTGCACCGACCGGTCGGATTGAGATGCGGGACCATGCCTTCGAAGAGTTCCGGTTGGAAGCACTCGCGCGGCTGCGCTGCATCGTCTTCGCGTGGGTTTTCCGTCTAGTTGGTTAGTCTGGCCGCATCCTTATACTTTTCATTGAGATTAGAATTGCCTCATCCGAGGGCACGTATCACGTATGATTACAATAATAAAAAGTACCAGAGCATACTGAACACGACAAATAAGCTTCTTTCACCTTTTACCTTTTACTTTCATTTAGTTCTTAGATTGTAGCTGTGATCTAATGAGCTCCACACTCGACCTATCTTTAAAAAGACGATAGGGTCATGGAGCGCGCGTCGCTCGCCTCCTCCCTTGCCGCCACCCCCGCCCCCGCCGCGCCGGCCGATCGGGCCATGACCAACGACGCGCCGCCGAAGCAGCCGCGCATTGAACACATAAATGAAAATCACACGAGCGACCAGGGACCAGGGATAGTAATACTATATTAGTATACCTGGGCGTACGAGGCGATGCGCCTCATGACTCATGAACACATACGCCCTTGGGGGAAGCCGATTGGCAGGGCTCCCACACGGCGGCACCAGGCCCAGGTGGTGTCGACGATAGGCGGCAATGCGGTCCGCCGCCGTGAGGCGGCGGGGCCGATCGAGAGAGGGTAGAGGCGGATCGAGATCGGGAAGAGCGCCCACGCCAAGGCGAGAGCTCAACGAAGGGAGAGCGGTGGCGCACCCTTGCCGAGCCCAAGTGAGACGCAGGGCAGCCTGCCAGCCGGTGGGAGCGAGAGCGCAAGAGAGTGGGGCGACGGCGGCGCACGTCTCCAAAAGTGGAGGCATGCGAACGAGACTGCGAATGAGAACGGACGGCGAGCGGCACAGCCTCGCCGTGCGAGCTGCGAGATCGGGGAGTGGAGCCATGGCCTCGCCGTGCGACGCGAGAGCGGGGAGCGTGAGCTCCGCGTCGAGTGCTCGGGCCAGTGAGTCGGGCACTGGAACCCAGGAGAATGAGAGGGGTCCGGCGGAGGCGGGGGTAGTGGTCCACACGCGCCACCGGTTGCGTATTTTGCGGAGCATGCGAGCCGGACGGACGGGACTATCCGGACAAGGGGTGAGACGAGAAACGTCTTGAAGAACGGGGGGAACGGTTGACCTCTCAGCCCAGACTTCATCCCCTTCTCCCATGCCCACTTCCTGCTCTGATTCGCAGGGTGAGCACTCTGCAAAGCAGTCTTGTGAAGGTGCAGCAGACACGTCTGCGGACGGCGGCGGGCTTTGGAGAGCAACAAGCTGGCACGAGACAAGAGCAGACCGGGCTGCAAGCCAAGTTACCGAAGCATCTATGGCCTTCCTTTTGCGCCGACGCTCGCTGCTCATAAGGTTTGAGATTATCGGAGCACGTGCACTCGTCCCGCTGCCACTGCAGCTCGACGCAGGCGTTGGCACACCTGCAGCAGCACATGCATCCATGCCACCGCTCGTGCAGGCGTCTCGATCGGCGTCCGCTATGCGCATTCCGCCCTCCCCGTTCATCGACGGCGATTCTGCGCCACTGCTGAAGTCGGGCGTGCAAAGGGCCACCTCTGCTGCCCCGGCAGCATCCGGGCCGTTCGTCGCTGCAGCACTCTCGCAAGCTGCACCACTCCCGCAACACTGGGAATGCGTGACGCTAAGCCTTCGCCTTCTGAAGGAGCCCAGCCGGAGAGCGCCTGACTCACCACTGGTTGCCAAATCTGCGACACCACTGACTTCGGGCGCTCGACTGGCGACCTCTACGGCCTCAGCAGCATCCTCGCAGTTTGCCGCTGCAGCACTCCAGCAGCCCCGGGAGTGCGCAACGCTACCCCTTCGCCGTCTGAAGGAGCCTAGGCCCGAGACATGACCATTAATGCAAGCCGGGGCGCTCAGATGACCCGCCCGCCCGCCCCCGGGCTCTGCCGGGGTCTCTGCAGGGCCTGCTGGGACATCTTCACCTGCGTCTTCACCTGCGTCGGCGTGCGGCATCGGCCAGCGGCTCAGTGCAGCCGCCGATATTCCCAGTTGTAATTATTTTTTATTAGAGTCGTGGTGTCGGTGAGATGCCGAACGGCAGTGGTCCAGGACCACCGGCATCCACTGAGATGCCATCGCCCCCGCGATGCCCACGTAAGTGCGGCTCCGGAGAGCGCCGCGATGAGTGAGGGGTCATGGGAAGGTTAGCCATCACGGCCTCTCGGCCCGGAACAATGCACGTTGGTTGGAGCGGAGGGAGGCTCGAGGACCTTTCTCGTTCTCGTTTCGCATTCTTAACACCCAACCACCAACCACTACACCAACACCCCCGCTCGCCCTTGCTCACTCTCGCTATCAAAGCTAATCAAATGTCTGCTCCGACGCGTCGCGCTCGCCCTGCGCCTAAGCTTGTCCCCCCGCCTCCAGCAGCACCCCTGCAGGTAGTTGAGCCCGTCTTCCCACTTCCCACCCGGGCCTGCTCAATCAAGCCGCGCCCCTCGCCGTAAACCCTTTATTTTCTCGTCTTGATCGCCAGTTGGTTGTGTGGCAACTTCCAACTCGTCAACATCTAGTGTTGATGGGGGAAAGGTGATGCCAAATGGAGGCAAACGATCTTCTCGCCTATTTGCATTTGTTTGTTCGCTTCATAATGCGTCGGAAGTACCTTGATGCTAGCCATTTAGTTGATTGAAATGCATGAGACGCAAGATAGGTGGGGGCTGGGGTCTTTTTCTCATCACGCAAGGTACAAAGATCGGGCACGAGACAAAGCACACAGGAGCATTACACATTACGAATGCCGCCCATGACGAGCACGAGACAAGGGCACGGGAAGGATACACATTACGAATGCGGCCCATGACGCCGTGATCGAAGCAGTGACATGACACCTGACGTTGCCGATCCACGGACAAGGACGTGCAACATGCACTTGGGCGAGACCATTCTACAAGTGGAGCTCTCAGTTGTCTCGCCCTTGGTTCCAACAGCTAAGCCACAATAACATGCCTCACCACAGCAGCAATTCAGCTTGCGTGAGTTTTGGCATGACGCGACACAACAGCGTCGACACGAAACCCTAATGTCATTGAGAAGAAACGAAGTCACCGCACAACGGCCATGGGAATAGCCTCGAAGCATGCATGCCGACATCGACTGGCACGCTTTTGCTCAGTGCAAAAAATCGGGATGCATTCAAGGTCACAGAAAGATTGCGCAGGTTGAAATTTCCTTTCGCACCAAGGAAGTACAAGGGACTCAAGCTGCGCGTCGAGCTCCCAGAACCAAGCTGGCCCGTGGCGCCACAGCGCTTGCGTCCCCTGAGGATGTGACTTTCGCGTTCTGGGCAGCGCGATACACCTCAGTGGACGAGTTGGAGAAACCATACACAATGTTGTTAAGTATAAGTCGGCGCTCTGGCGATGTCAGAAACCTCCGGCACCAGAGTGATGATTCTTGGGTTTTAGAAGCCTCACGAGCGGGTGGACGCAAGTTCTCGTGATCGCCCAGCGGCGTCATCTGCTTGATTGCGCTGTGCCGCCTCAAGCAGTTGATGGGGAAGGAGAGACGACTCGTCTGTTTGCGTACGCTGAGCCGCTTCGAGTAGATGCTGTCAAGGGAGAGAGGTCAATGTCAGCACACAACAGCTGTGTATGAAGTTCTATGCCACGCAGCTCTGCAGAATGCGTGTGAAAGTATGGCAATTGACGTATCGCACCTGCAGACCGGCAACTTCGCCGGGCTTTTGCATGCCATGGAGTCCCATCAATGAGGCTGCGTTCATCCCAGACAAGCCGCCAAGACCCAATGAAGAGCCCAGCCCGCCAAGGTTGGCCATGCCTCCACCGAGACCACCAATCGGGCCTGCCTGCCCACCAAAATGCTTGAAAAGGTCATCACGCCGGTTTAGCAAGTCCATTGAAGCCGCCCCTCCACCAGGCATCATTCCAAGACCAGATGGCGCCCGCAGGTACGGAGCAGCAGCAGGGGGATGCATCCCGTGAGGGGTACGCTGCTGTGGCGTTATCATCGGAGGCTGCACCATCGGATTCGTCGACGGCGCAGAGCTCTGAAGTATCTGCATCAGCAGATTGACTTTGTGCTCCATCTGTGAGTTATAGTCGCGAATCTCTGCCTGTAGCGACCCTAGTCTGTTCTTGAGCTCCCCAACGCGATTCTTGATTGAATCCATGTCGGGTGCTCCAGCAGCGCCACCCTTGCTCGCTCCTGCTTCATTCATCATGCCCTCATGGGCGCCGCGAGCATGAGGCTTTGGCTGATGGCAACGTTTGATCTGCATGAGCAGAGCTGGCTGATCGCGTTTGAACTTCTCATGGAAGAACTCTAGATGCTCATCGGTCGACGAGATATTTGTTCGCTTCCTGAATCCATACGTGTTGAGCTGTCGGACGAAGGAGCGAATGTTGTTGTGCTTGAAGTAGGTCGGGAGTATGTCGCGTGCGAATGAATCTGGGTCAGAGATAACGAACGAGTCCCCCCTGGCAGTCCAGGTGATACACCGGTCTGTCGCTGTCGCAGACACGATCTGGAAGAGCTTCATCAGGAAGGGGGCCATGTTCGACGAGGCGATGGAGTCGAGGCCGCCCCCGCCTAAGATCCCCACATCAACACCCATCTCACCCACGGCCAGGGACGTGCTCGGTGCCGCCTCTGGTGCTGGCGCGTCTGCGTGGTCCTGCTCAGGCGCGGAGGCCATAGCGCCAGCGCTCATCAAGAGCCCAGTTGGTGACCGGAGGAAACGCTGCCAAAGGAAGCTTGAGGAAGGCTGAGCAGGTCGAGATCCCATCAGACCGGAGGAGGGGCTCGCGCGGGGGGCCGACACGAGGTGGTTCTCCCCCCGCGCGATTGTTGGCGTCTAGACGAGCGGTCCCGGGGAGGACTGATGAAATCCCTCGATCTCGGAGAATCCCTCCCAAGGCTGATGTTCATCTGATTGGCTGTGCGCAAGCTCGCGCTTACGAAAGATCTGGCACGGGTACTTTGATATCTCACAGGCAGTTCGTCGTCCACGCAGGGGGAGCTCACGTCGTTGCCTGGCTGCTTCGTCTTGGAGCGAATCCCCCCCCCCCCCTCCCCCCCCCCCCCCCCCCGCGCGGGCGGGCTCCAAACTTCTCTACTCTACGACAGTACTCACTGGGGCTCGAGTCTCAATCTAGAGAAGAGAATCTAGCCCTCTGAAGACTACGACGCAACCAGATTTTGTTGTACCCCGCGATGACTCCGGCTGTGAAATCGTTGGTCGGAGCCCACACAACCACAACGAGCCAACGAGTGAAAACGACAAGGGACTTAGAACTTTGTGTGGACGAGTAGGAGTAGACCGCGTACACCGTAAATAAAACAAGGCACAACGTACAACGTACAACCACCCACCACCCACCACCCATCCTTCTGCCGTCTCCCAATAGCAAAAATCTTGAAGAATCTATGCTCTACATTAAGGGTGCACCATTAAGAAACCACCCCATTAAGGAAAGTATAGAGTATAGAAGCAAATTGCAAATTGGCCGTCCACGAGCTAAGAAAGCTCTATGGCGCAAGAGCGTCCCCGCCATAGATACGAAACTGGTTCGTAAGAAAATCCCTATGCGGTTGGTCCTGTCAGGTGTCAAGTATTACTGTTTGCGGCTGCGTTTACGTTCACATTGCGTTCGGGGCTCGCGCGCTGCGCGCGCCAAGGTTGAATATATGACAGTAGGAGTAGCAGCCCACAATCTCATGCTTATATATAGTAGTACATATACATTCAAGCTCTAGATGTACTACCCAATAAGATGAGGTGTATACCTGCATTACTGAAGCAGGAAGATGGGTGTTGGTGTTGCATGAGAACGTCCCTCTCCAACGAGACCCGGGGGGTGAAAAAAAACTTCTTAACATTCTGCTCACCGCGCGCGCGACCCTGTGACATTTTCCTGATAGCCGCGCCCGCATCCCTTATCACTCCCTCTCACTCGCCTTGCGGCTCGTCCCTCGTCCCCTCGTGCTCTACCTAGGGGCTCAGTGCTCGGGGTTTCCAGTTCCAGTGGCAGGCGGCGTGCACCGATCCCCGATGGTCCGATGGTCGCCGACTCCTCGGCCTTCCCTCGCGTCATCGGACGGTCGGTTTCTCTTGAGTGAGGTTCTCGCGGATGTTGTCGCGTAAAGTAATATGGGATATGGGATATGGGGCTGTGTTGTGCACTAGGCCTGCTACGATGTTAGGTCGTGGAGGGTGCGGGGTGCGGGGTGCGGCGTTCGGTTGTCGAACACGCGATGACTACAGGCTCACTCATAGGCAGAGGGCCGTTCGATCGAGCCGGCAGCTGACGCGGCCGTGGAAGGGTCGTTGATTGTTGTTGGCGGGAAGATGTCTGACAGATCATAGTAAATAGTAAGAGTCGGGTCTGAGGGTGTCTGCCATCGAGCGCTACGAGCGGCCATGCCTGACGAGCCAGGTGTCCGAGTGCTACCCGGGGGAGGGGGCTCTGCCCCCTCCCCTCGATATTTGTCCTCCCCCCAGTGCACGCACCGACCCCGCGCACCCCAGCACGTCCTCTCCTCGAGTCCACGCTGGGGGAAAACCCCTTTCTTTCGGGTAAAAACAACGCAAGGGGCAAGGGGCCCTTGCCCCTTCAAGGGGGGGGGGCACTCGTGAATGAGAGCCCAGAAGCGCTAATCTCTCTCGCCGAGGCGAGTGGCCGCGGCGAGCCGCGGCCCTTCCCTTCTGGCTCTGGCGCCCCCGTCTTCTCTTACCCAAACGGGGCGAGAAGACACGTAAACGCCGGAGGGGAGAGCTGCCACTCCCCCCTCCCCTCCCTCTTCCCTCTTCCTCTTCCTCCTCTCTTCCCTGCGGCTCTGGCCCATGGCGCGCGCCTGCGGCCCCTCTTCAGGTCCCCAGGAGGCCTGCAGGGGCCTGGGAGCACAGCTCAGGGGGCAGGTGAGGCTGGGGCATGGCCCTGGCCCCTCCTGCCTCTCCCTCGCTGGCTCTCGAGCCCCTGCCGGTCGACAGGAGCTAGGGACGGGTACAGATTTCGGAATTTTTTTTCAAAATTTGGGGCCCTTATGCCGCGCGCCATTTCGCGCGAAATTTCGCGAAATTTAGGTGGTAAAAGGGAGCCACAAGGGGGCTATACGCTATACCGGAGGGGGGCGGGAAAATAAAGGGGACCGGGGACGGGGGGGGCGGCAAGGAAGGGGGGCGCGCGCGGGAGCGCGCGCTCGGCATGGTCTCGCCCCGCCGCTCCCGGGAGCCGCCTGATGGCGGGGGGAGAAGGGCCGGGGGAGTGGGGGTGTAGAAAGTATGCTACGTACTACGTGCAGTAGGTAGTGGTTCCATTCGCCGCGAGTGCGGTAAGAACATTAAAAGGTCTAAAAAAAAGTCCGCTAAGCTACTGTCTACGGTCTACACTCACACTCGTTCTTCCGAGACCCCGCTGCCATCGTCCTTGCCTCCTCGCTCCTCGCACACCCTCGTTCCCGCTCCCCCCCCTCATTCCTTGTTCTTCAGTTTCGGGGGGTCGGCCCACGTGCACTACCTTGGGCCTAGCGTTGGGAGGGGGTGAGACGGGCCTGTTGAGGTTTCTTCGATTTGCGGCGTGTTCATTCATGGACGCCGCGTTGTGGGGGGCTAACAACTGGGCATCGAACTCATCGCACCTTTCTATGCTACTTGTACTTGGTGCAGTGTGCGTGGCACACTCATGTCATGGAATGCAGATCACACAGGCCTAGCCGAATGCGATATCGCTATCGAGTCATCGGAATAAAGAATAAAATGAATGCTGGATGCTGGTGGTTACACACACAAGACACAAGACACGTCCATCTAACTGCATTTCCCTACCCCAAAATTTCACATGGCGGCGTGTGACAATTCGCCCTTTCCACTATGATCTGAGCATGCCGGCACCCAAGCCACCAGCCCACGAATCCACTCCCACAATCCATGCACTCCCCGAATTCATTTCCATTGCCCGAATACATCTCGACTGCCCGAATCCATCTCCACTTGCCCTCAACTCCTCTCCCACCGCGTGTGCGAAGGGTGCGCCCTAGGCGCACGATGGCTTTGTATGCATAGCACTTGGAGGTAGCAGTGTTCATAACCGAAGGGGGGAGTGGGGGCGGGGGGGGCGACCCTGGGAAGAGGGGGTGGGGACCACTCTCTCCCGTGTAGCAGGTACGGCGATGGCTATGGGTGGCGACCGCAAGCACGACCATCGAACTTCTGAAACTTCCAACAAGTAAACGAGCACACGTCTCCTTTTGACGGGCTACTGTGAATGCAGATCAATGCCGTACCCTGGACCACTCTGTCTCGTGTAGCAGGAACGGCGATGGCTATTGGCGGCGACCGCAAGGACGAACCTCCTACTTCTGAAACTTCAAACAAGCAGAAGAGCACACGTCTCCTCTTGTCGGGCTACTCTGAATGCAGATCAATGCCGTACCCTATCCATTTGGGGACCACGAGATGAGCATGCATTGTCCCACCCGCTCCATGGTGGTATCGGCTGAAGCTAAAATTCGAACTCAGCTCACGGTGTTGCTTCATGCCCCCTCTTCAATTTCAGGATCAAACAGAGAGTGCATGCATGCCATGTCGCAAACCACGTGTTCGAGCAGCCGCATGCTCAAATCCTGTCCAGACCGCGGCCCTCGAGAGACAAGCTCATCGCTTGGTTGGACGTTCCCTTCTTCTTCCTAGCTCCCAACATTTTCTCTTGCAGCTTGCCCTTCGTCGATTCCTTGCCGTACTTTGTCGAGGGAAGGGGAGCCACACGTGCCGTAGGCTGCGCCTTGAAGTCCATACCGATGGGTCGAGGCACACGGGTGCCTCCTTGTGTTTTGCCCTCCATCCTCGCACGGAAGGCATCTGTCTCGCCACCTTCGGTGGGTGCGTCAAGTCGGGCCTGTGGGCGAGAAGGGACGATGGGTGTACGTGGGTGCATACCGATTCAATGGATGCATTCTGAGGGCTGTCATTGCTAGGAAAGGCGATAGCAAGTGCAGCAAGAGTGCGACCAAGGAGGTTGTACTTGTGAGTGAGGGGTTGGCACAGCTCACCTCCACTGATGCGAGAAGCTCCTTTGCGGAGCGTCCCTCGAGCTTAGGCACCTCGGCAGCCGAATACGACATTGATGAGCCGAAGATCGGCCGTTTCCACTTTTCGACGAGTGCATTCGCAACTCTACGATTCGTAGCCGTCTCTTTCTTGTGGAGCGAACAAAGCCGCACATATTTACCTAAGCCCGACGAGCGCAAAGATCCGAGGACAGTCTCGTCCACCTCGAGAAGGCCAAGCGCTTTGAGCAGGTCAGTGCGGACTTGAAGTGAGACAAGCGAACCATCTGGCATCGGCTTAAGCCACATCGCTAGCGTCGTCATCATGCCTTGATCAATCATCACCTCGTGCAGATGCTTCTTGCCAAGCATGCGTGTCACTTCCGGTAGCAGAGCCACCTTGTTGACCGCGGGCTCGCCACTGCCAGAACGACAAGCATCATCATCGCGCTCGGCAGCGGCCTCCATCTGCTGCTGCAGAGAGAGAACTTCTTGCACCAACATTTCCCGAGACCGCACGATCTGTCCGCGCCGACTCTTCATCTTTTGAAGGATCCGATCCAAGTCATTCTTCCCGCCTTCCTCGATAGCCTCAAGCTCGCCGCCGCCACCACCTTCACCCTCCTCATCCTCACTATCAGCACTGTCATAGACAGGGGCCACGCCCGCCTCCTCGCCCTCAGCGCGGAAACCGCCGTCCATCACCTCCGCTCCCTCCTCTCCCTCCTCTCCTTTATCTTGTTCCGACCCTTCGCCGGTCGCTGCGAGGCTGCTTTCTGCCTCATCAGCAGCAGCGGCTGCCTGCTTCAGCCGCTTGCGTGGATGAGGCGCACTGGCAGCGGCGGTTGTGCTCTTGCCTTTGGACGGCTTGTCCTTCTTGGTCGCGGCCTGCTTCTTCTCCTTCGCAGCAGCCAGGATCTTCTGAAGCTTTTCGCCGTGGCTGAGTGTGGGAAGGTCATCCTCGTCGGAGTCGTCGTCATCGCCAAAGATGGCCGAATGAAGCGAACGTTTCTTGGAGGCGTCATCATCAGGCTGCGCTGCGGTGGTCTCGCTGGGCTCCTCGCCCGACACCACTGTCGACTCCGCGCCTTCCTCCGCCATCGAGAAAGAACGAGAGAGGGAGGGGGTCGAGGGTGTGTAAGTCCTATTGGGGCGACTACAGGGTGCTCCCCTGTCGGCATCATTTCCGAGCCGAGGTCGAAAGTTCCTTGTACATCTTTCATCTTCATCTTGTACTCGTCTGTGCATATGCCATGATGCCATGTGCATGTGCCATGCTTGCTGCCTACTGTTCTATTATCTAAAAAAATATTCGTTAAGGTGTCCGCTACGCTATCACGTGTACTTCCCTCTCTGGGATCCCCACTTGCCACTTGACATCGCCTTTGCTCCCTCCCCACTCCCACTCCCCACGCATCTTCCACCTTCCCGCTCCCCCCATCGTTCCCCTTTTGCTTTGGTTTCGGGGGTCGGCCCATGTGCCATGTGCTCTACTTTGGGCCTAGCGTTGGGGTGAGGAGGAGGGGCGGGCCTATTGCCTTTTGTCGCTTGGTTGAGTGGCGGCGCAATCTATGTGTTATGTGTCAGAACAAGGCTGATCTCACTCTTGGAGATTGCCTGCGACCTGCGAGGGCGCGCCGGCAGCTAGCGCGGAACGCGGTTCTTGCGGGAAGCTCATGGAACTTTCCTCGGGAGTGACTACGGGCATAGCGATCGACGCACGACGCACGACGCACGGAGGGCGCGGAAGTGCGGATGAAGGAGGCTTGTGGGTGGTGGTGGCAGGCGACCGGGGGTGGCTCAGGCGCGTGCTTGACTTGTATTGACTCGTTGACTCGGGATATATCCATCGCGACTTTGTCACTCGGTGGGTGCCGCAGTCGACCGCCTCCGCCTCGCGGCGTATTTCTTGTGTATGCGTATGCCACTCTCGTAAATCAGAAAGAAATCAGGAATCAGGATGTTGTCAACGATGTGACACACGACGTCGACGCGCTGATACATTTACTACTATTTCCTTCTTATCTACTCACTGTGGTGTGTCGAGTGGAGCTGTGGCTGTGGTGCGGCTGGGTGTGAGTGGGGGTTGAGTTGTAACATGAGATGTATGGCCCATTTGGAGCATGGAGGGTGGAGGGTGAACAATGGGGTGCCGAAGAAGCGTGCGGGGACGGGGCCGATGACATGGACATGGGCATGGGCGCGCTCTCAGCCATCACGGGGCACGCACTGCAGCACGAGAACGAGGACGAAGGACGCAGACGAGGGGGCACAGAGGGCGCTCGAGCGATGGCGCGGAGCGTACTCGGGACACCGAGGGAAAACGTCACGCGCGGGGGGGAGGGGAATCGCGCGGGAAAGAAATAGACAAAAGGGGGCGGGAAACTCAAGGAAGCACTCGGGGAGACGGGAAAGGAGAGGGGGGAGAGGGCTTCCGCGGGGGAGCCGGGGAGAGGAGAGGAGAGGGGGGACGGCGACCGATTTGGGACGATGCGGGGGAGAAGGGCGGAACTGGGGCGCGGCGACGGAGAGGGAGTCGCGCGGGCAGACCTAAAAACGGAACATACGAGGGGGAAGTGTACAAGGCCTCCCCTTTACCCGCAACACTCACGAACAAAAAAACGTGCACGCATGGAGTCCCCGCGGGGAGACCCATTGGACATCGCGCCCAAATCGAGAGAACTCTCGGCTTATAGCCTGGACCGCGGGCCACTCTCGGTGCCCCTCCCCCCCTTTCCCCACAGTTGGCGACTGCACGTACCGCATGTGTATGCCATATGGAAGAATCTTTACCATTACGATTCGAAGCGACGTGGTGGCCATAGCAATAGCCCATGATGCATAGGCCCATGACACAAAAACAAAGAGATCGCAATACGACATCACGACAACCAACAACGTAGCCAGCAACATGACCGCAACCGCCACACATCGGAGGGCAGAGCGCTCGATAGAGCGCTGCCACGACGCTAGCAAACACTAAGAGACCTGACGGGACTACTTGGTGTGTTAGAACGCATCGGTACATCGGAGCCAAGGCCTTCGCGGAAGAGATATACAAGTGCGCGCATTGCATCAGCATATGCGTACTTGTTTTGCACATGCCGAGAGAACCGGTACGACCAACATGACGGCGACAGGATGGAGCATGTGCACTCACAACTGATCGAGTTGGGTGGACAGGCCTGCGAGGAGGCCGGGTGCAACACGCCGTGTGCACATTCTAGTCTGCATCGTTGGGCTCGTTCGAGTAGTCCGACTTGAGCCCCTTCAGGCGAGGCAAGTAGCGGCTCCAAAACTTGACGGGATTGATCGTCTTTGCAGACCTGATACGATGGGGAGCGCGAACGTGGATAAGTATTTGTATGCGCGATTCCAACAGGGGCAGCTTGGGTCGTAAGAAGGACTGCGAGCAGACGCTCCGCACGGAAATGGCATCACGCACACTCGTTGGGCTTCTTTCCGCAACAGCCGGTCGGCTGTGAC
This sequence comes from Isochrysis galbana, assembly GCA_018136815.1. Classification (NCBI taxonomy): domain Eukaryota; phylum Haptophyta; order Isochrysidales; family Isochrysidaceae; genus Isochrysis; species Isochrysis galbana. The sequence goes on from CM030931.1 coordinate 4,229,444, forward strand.
AATGGACACCTCAGCGTCACGTGATGGCTTCATCTCGCCTTGCAGCTGTGCCTGCGTGCGCAAACATCATGATCCATGCGACTCAGCACAGGCAAGCGTGGGATGGAGTAACTATTCTCGCATTATAGCGCGCTGTTGTCCATGTACAACAGGGTGAGTGTTTGGATTTGTTCAGCATGTGCTTCTCACAATGATCCACTCGTCCGCACTTTCACGAGAGCGCGAGCCGTCCTCGGCACCTCCCTCCGTGACCACGACGCGTGGATCGCGGCCGCTATCGCAGTAAGACTCTCCTGCGCAAGGTGGCGATGGGCTGAGACGTCCTGAGGGAGGAAGGGAGAGGAGGGAGAGAAGGACGGAGAGAAGGAGGGAGGGAGGGGGGGCGGAAGGGAGGCAGAGAGAGCGGGCGGACGGGAGGGCTGGCGGGCGGGAGGGAGGGCGGGCCGGCGGGAGGACGGCAGGGCTGGGGGGAGCAAAGGAGGAAGGTAGGGAGACGCCGCGCAAGAAGATGTTCGCGTAGCTCGGCTCCGGGCCGTCTCGCCGCCCTTCGCGTGGCCGTGTGACGCGGTTACCTGCGCGTCCGTCGAAGACAACGATCACGTCTGCGCCGCGTATCCCTGCGAGCCGCTGCGCCAACGCCTCGCGGCCCTTGGTCACCTTCCTCTGCATCATCAGGTTGTTGCCGTCGACAAAGATGGTGCGCTCGCTCCGTTTCAGGCCTCTTGCGCGGCGGACGGGGAGGCTGGCGCGTGGGTAGGGCGAGCGAGATGATATCCTGCCACCCGCACACCCCGCCCACGGTGCAACCAGCGCCAGCGATGACGAGAAGAGGAGAGAGGAGAGGAGGAGCATCAGTGCCATCGGCGCGGTGCGGCGGAGCGACGAGGCGCAGGTGTAGATGGAGAGAGAGGGCGGCGAAAAGAGGGAGAGAGAGTATGGAGAAAGACGTAGAGAGAGGTAGAGAGAGAGGGGGGGGGGGGGGGGGGGGGGGGGGAAGGAGAGAGAGAGGAAGAGGGAGAAAGAGACATATGAATACCAAAAGAAACATGCATACACAAAAATAGACAGAGAGAGAGAGAGTCAGAGAGGAGAGAGGAGAGAGAGGAGAGTGAGGAGAGTGAGGAGAGAGAGGAGAGAGAGGAGAGAGAGGAGAGAGAGGAGAGAGAGGAGAGAGAGGAGAGAGAGGAGAGAGAGGAGAGAGAGGAGAGAGAGGAGAGAGAGGAGAGAGAGGAGAGAGAGGAGAGAGAGGAGAGAGAGGAGAGAGAGGAGAGAGAGGAGAGAGAGGAGAGAGAGGAGAGAGAGGAGAGAGAGGAGAGAGAGAGGCAGAGAGAGAGAGAGGTAGACGGGGGGTTTTGAGAGAAATGCCGTGATTTTTGCTTCTCCGACTCCTCGATGGGCAAGCACCAGAAGAAGCCCGATACGAGGTCAAGCAGGCAGTCTAATATTATGGAGGAGATGAGGGAGTCTGGGCCGCGCGAAAGGCGGTCGATCGCCTCGACTGTACTTTTTAAGGTGGCGGGTTAGGGAATGGGGGTGGCGCGCGCGCGAGCGGCTGTCTGCCTCCTCCAGCTACCATGAGGCCTGGTGGCTGTGGAGGGCACCTGCAGGACCCGTGCGGCCGGTGGTGGGACCAGTGGGTATGTGGCCCCCGCCGCGCCCGCGCATGGTCCAGCTTCGCACCGCCTGGCGGAGGTGGGGTGGGCTCGGGTAATGGCGCTCATGCGCCGCTGCTCAAGGCGCTCGGCTGGGCATGGGGTCGAACGAGGCGGGGCGAGGGGGAGAGGGGCGGTCAGCCTGTTGAAGATAGGTCACGAGGCGCCACTTTCACCCTGGGAGCGTTCGCTTGAAGGCCCCAGGAAGGGCGCTGTGTGCATGAACGTCATTGGCATAGACGTCTCCGCGGACTGACTTCGCTTTGCTGATCAGTGGCACATGGCTGTGTGGGGCGGCCATGCGCATCGTGCGGCTGCTCGAAGGCACCTCAGACATATGGGCAGTCGGTCCGGGGCGCCTCGCGTCCAAGGCGGCTTGCATTGTGCCGTGCGAGACCGGAATGGCCGGGGGTTCCGGACGTCAATCTACTGATGTGGGAGTGCCTATTCGAAAAAATTGATGTGTGCGTTGTGCGCTTTGCATGTGGCTGATGTGAAGGTTTGGGACTGTGAATTGCCATAGTGGGCAAGGTGTGATGCAACTTCTAGGCATTAATTGGTGCACAGTCACGAGTAGGACGTGTTGAATCGCGAGAGACTTTGAGCACGCATTCATTGTAACATCTATTTCTGGGTAGTGTCGCACTGAAAAGAAAATGGCACCATGACACAGTTAATGTGCAAGGGTTGTAATAGCCGTCAGCATCCTTGGCATTAAAGGCTTCGCCTGGGTCACAAGTCGTAGGTATGAAGCCCCACCCAACTGCAAGGCGCGCGTGTCTAATTTGTAAACTTTCCAACGGAGGCGAAGCGCTCACTCACGGGTCACACTCCTCACAACTCACAACTCACAACAACTGAGCTCGGACAGAATCTCAGGCTCAGGATCGTCTGAGTTGCACCCTTGAGTGACAGAGGAGACAGAGCACTCAGAATCACTTGGCGGCTGCAAGGCACTCATCCTCACACATCTCAGCGATTGCCTCCCACCATGGCAAGCGGTGGTACACAAAACACAGACCAAAAGCGTTCAATTATCCCCATCCCTGCTAACACCTTTCGTTGTCACCTGGAGGTTACTTGACTCAACTTGACACTTCACATGTTGAAACCCACACGTGGTCTGACTCCATTCACTCGACTTGGGGCAGGGTCGATATCTCGTTGAAATTCACGATCCACGTCTCACACCAAAGACAAAGAGCACTGATGAGTGTATGTCCACACCAAAGAGCACCGACCGCGTAAAAGCAGACAACAAGTTTCGTCACACGTCTATATGGAGGAGACGAGGAAGGGTGAGCAGTTGCCCTGCAGTTGAGCAGTTCCCTTGCAGTCCGCCCCGCCCCCCCCCCCCCCGCCGCCCACCGCCCACCCACCCCGCGTTGCCTACCAGCCCCCCTCTCTCCCTTCATAGCCCTCCTCTCCCCTGTCGCCCTCGCCGTGTACCAGAATCGCGATGGCCTCCTCTTCTGTGAAGCGTCCTATGGAACCAGACGAAGAGCCCCGTCAAGTGTCACCTCATGTGAGTGGGGCGAAAAATGCTTGCTTGCGCAATTCGACGTGTAGCAGAGGCTTGCGCAATTAGACGTAACGAATGTATTGTTTGGAATTATCATGTGTTGAAACGCTTGGTTGTGTACGTTGTAATGTACGAAAACGCTATGCGGGCACAAAACCACTCTAAAAGCGCACCTTCCGGCCCTCTCCGCCGCCGTCATCCCCTCCGTTGCCTTCTCCGCATCCGCCCTCTCCGCCAGCGCTTTTTCCCACCACGCTCCCCCCCCCCCCCCCCCCGGCCGGGGGTACCCCCATCCGCTAACCCGCCACCTTAAAGTGTGGGCATGGGAGGTTATTTATTACCTGCCAAGTGTGCAGGGACGTATTCCTAGGAACTCATTTCTTGGGACGTTCTTCCCATGAGATGTATCGATGTATGGTGCACCCGGCCTAAAGGCTCAAGTTGGGTTTTCAATAACCAAAACCAAAAATCAACGGAAGCGAGGAATAAGACGAGAATTGGAGCGCTGGAACTGCCGCGCCGAGATACGCACACTGAACACTGACTAACATTTACATTTAACATTTGCATTTGAAAATTGGAAATGGTCACATTTTTCTTTTCTGGTCGACCGTCTTTAAAGTTAGTTTAACTGCTTGCTTGTAAAGTACTATTTACATCCTATATGTAACGGTGCTTCCGCGGAGCTCCCATGGCCCATGGCGGCGGCCGCGCTGGCACTCGCCCGCACGCCTAGGGCCTAGGGCTAGCAGGGTTGTGGCTGCATGGCTGCAGAACGCATTGATTGGGAAAAGGCGGCCGGGCCGCGGCTGCGCGCAAGGTCGCGTTCCGTCGAAAGAAGACCATGTGTTTATTTTTTATTCCGTTTAAATCAATCCCGGAATCATACGATGAACAAACCCCTCCCGCGCGGCGAAGGCTGATGTCGCGGTGTCGCGATCGCTCGGCATGCGCGAATAAATACGGAAAGAGAGCGCAAAACCCCATTGGCCTCCTACTTATAAAAGTAGTTGGTTGGGGAGGGGGGGGGGGAGGCGAGGGTTAGGTGGGGAGTGGACCGGCTTGTAGCTCGTAGCCCGTGAAGCCGGCACCGATCTCCTCGAGTAATCCAAGAATTTGGTATGCGCGTACGTCCGGAAGATGGGTGACGCGAAGGTGGATGCCACGACGGTCTGTCTGGGTCTGGGTCTTGGTCTGGGACCACCCGAACATGTTGCGCACAAACGATATCAATCAACAATTCGAGACCATTATCCGGAACGACAAGGTCGACGCGGCTCGCGGCGTGGATAACGCGACCAAGTTGGGCAAGTGTCTTGCAAAGACTCGCTTCCGCGTTGAGAACCACGAGCCACGAGCTTCCTAGTTCGACCCTTTCGTGTGTCAATCCGTGCCAGCGCTACCGGAGCCCGTACGAACAAGCACGTGCTGGCGAACAACGGACGACGGTCACGGTCACGGTCGCCGCCGTGACGCCTCCTCCTCATTGTAAACTTATAAGTATGAACTTATCTGAGACGGGCGAGGAGAAACAGAGCAAACCACAATAGCAAAGAAAAACGCGCGCGCACAAAACATAATAGCGCGCAAGCGCTTCCGAACGCTACCTGCTCTCTTGTCTCTTGCACTTCTTTCCATGTTCAATTGACCTCCCCCCATCTCCCCACCCCCCACACGCACCCGACTTTAGAACGAACGTGAAAGCTTCACAACCTCATCACAACCCATAACGAAATCTATTGGTATTGGTACTTAAAGGCATGACCGTCGAAAGTCCAACAAATACACTTGCATATTACCCATGACTAGGCCCGTTGTCGGTGTGTGCTTCCTTGTGTCTTTACGGCATATCATAGGATACCCGGGATGAAGACGAAGGGGACACGTTGTTTGTACTCGAGCCAGTCAGCTCCATACTTCAGAGAACAGGCATGGTCGTCACGCCATGCGCGGTGCATGAGCAGTACCGCAAAGTAGACGGGATAAAAATAGGCAATGGGCGTAGTAAATCCGCAGGTGAGCGACCAAGCGAGACCCATCAACCAGTCGCCAGTGTAGTTGATCTTGCGCGCCATTCCCCACCTGCGTTTCGAGGACGGGGGCGCGCGTTCAGACAGAGTCTGCGCCTACTGCAGTGGCCCCATACGAAACGGAAGCGGGTAGAAAGGGCTTAGCCGCCTAACAGCATTCTCCTGCTTGGTGTGACGCTTACCATCCTGACACAAGGAGCTTTGACCCTCGCTTGGTCTGCATCCATTGCAAATGACGCACTGAATCGGCGTTTGGATCGCGCCGGAATGCGTCTTTTTCCGAGTTGGCACCACGGAATATGCAATAGCCCAATAGGTTGAGTAGGGCAATTGTAACGATCGCCCATGTCGGAAGACGAGGGTCGTGGTCAACCAGAAGCCGAGCCTAAACGTGAGGGAAACCGTCGTGACACTATCAATGCCTGGGGAAACAGCGGACACGACATCTCTCGCCCAAATATCTCAACCCAGCAACCGCCCCTTTCAGGTTTGTTCGCACCTGGAGCGAGTACGTGAACGGAACCCAAGCAAGGTCACCAAACGATAGCATGAAACCGAAGCCATCCGTGGTGACATCCATAGTGGTGAGAATCGACTGAAGAAGCGGAATCGAACAGGCAGTCAAAGGACGGGTGCATTTCGCTGCGTGCTACGCGAGCTGGGCAGCAGAGCCTCGGGGGTGTACGCCTACAGCATGATTGGATGGTCTAAAAAAACACCTGCTCGTTGTAAAGGCCATCCCAAACGTAGAGGAGTTGAAATGCATTGACAAGCAGCATGGACGGCGAGACGGAGCTATGCAGCTCATACTGCTTGTACGCCATTCCGAGATTCAATACGGCCCATCCGATGAGGCCTGGGCGCAGCTCGCAGCACACTTTCAGGTCAAGCATGCCGATTCTTGGATTAAGAGGCCGTCCCATGAAGAAGTCATAGACTGGGTTTTGTGAGTTACCGCCATCGGCGAGCATGCAGCCCGGGACAAAGGAAGACACATAGCTATAGGCCGCGAGCAGGGTTGAGAGCACGCACGACGCAGTCGCTAGCTGTAGGTAGTGATCGTAGAGCCAACTTAGACTGATGCCAAGGAGAGGTAAGCCATGCACACACCCCGCCAGCGAGAGCCAGAAGGCAAGATGCGCATTGATCGGGTACTTGAGGCGGGTGCCATCGCGGAGCATGACGCCATCAACACGGGGCCCAGGAAGGAGAACGTACAGCGCGCACTGGATGGCTGTCCACCCAACGACCACTGCGAATGTGTCCCAGTCCCAAAGGGGCCTAAGCTCCACACTAGTCAAAACCTCAAGCACACTCGTCGGAGTCGAGATACAGCCGTGGCGGCCACACGCGGCGTAGAGGCCAATGACAACCAGCGGGAGAAGGAGCATCGTCGAGGCCGCGCCCCACGGCCCACCGAACTCCAGCTCCGTGGTGACCTTGTTGACAAGCTTCTGACCGTTGGGCGCCTCTGCTGCGCCGCGAGCCTTTGAGGGCGAATTAGCACGGCCGTTCGTCAGCGAAGCGGGCGGTGTGGGCGAGGCGGTATTTAAAGCAGTCCTGCTCCTCGCCGCCGGCTCGCTCTGCCTGCTTCGCACCAGGGAGGCGCTCTCACGCGGCATCGTCCGCGGGCAGCGCGAGGAGCCGAGCCAACCTCAAAGAGGGAGGGAGGGAGCGAGCGTGCGAGCCCCTCTTCTTCCCCAAGGAGTGTCGACGCTCTAGACTTTGGAGATGATTCATTTAGAGCTCTATTCATACTCGCAAGATTGTTTTTTATAATTCACACCACCCCTGGGGAGAGGATGAGAGAGAGGGAGAGATGTGGGGGGCGCAGAGAAAAGGAGGGAGGGACAAGAGGGAGCAGATCGGGGGTCTGGGTGGTTAGAGAGAATACGCGGGGGGGGGGGGGGGGGGGGGGGAGAGCGCATCTCTCTTTCGACTCTCTCTTTATCCCCTCCTGCCTCTCTCTCTCTCTCTCCCTCCCTCCCCCCCTCTCTCTCTCTCTCTTCTTCCCTCCCTCCCTCCCTTCCTCTCTCTCTCTCTCTCTCTCTCTCTCTCTCTCTCTCTCTCTCTCTCTCTCTCTCTCTCTCTCTTCTCTCTCTCTCTCTCTCTCTCTCTCTCTCTCTCTCTGTGTGTGTATGTGTGTGGAATCTCTCTCTTTTCTCTGTTTCCTTCACCCAACCTGCAGGGTGCCCCTCCGTCCCCAATTCTTACGCGGCGAGCTCGCTCTCCGATGGCGCCAGGCCTGCGTGCCGCCCTGCTGGCGATGCTGGCGGGCGCAGTGGACGGTTGGGCAATGAGACTTCCAAGCCTGGCCGCTCTCACACCGCGCGCTACACCCCACGCCTCTGCGCACGTCGCCCCCCCCGCCGTTGGCCCCCTCTCACGGCTGCTCTCCACTGAAGGCTCCGCCCAGCGCCTCATCTTTGTCGGAGGCAAGGGCGGCGTGGGGAAGACGACGACGTCGAGCGCGATAGCCGTGCGGTGTGCCGATGCAGGTCTCCGCACGCTCATCGTCTCAACAGATCCCGCACACTCCCTGGGTGACGCGCTCATGCAAGACCTCTCAGGAGGCAAGGCAGTGGACATCATCGGGTGTGAGAACCTGTCAGCAATGGAGGTGGACACGGAAGATGCTGTAAAGCGGTTCCGCGCGGCAGTGAGCGGCTTTCGCGCGGCAGATCTCGGCCTTGGTGGAATCGCCGAGGAGGTGATTGGCCAACTCGGACTTGATGCATTTGCTGATGTGCTGGACAATACGCCTCCTGGCCTCGATGAGCTCCTTGCTCTTGCTGAGGTCCTCGAACTCGTCCGAACGAGCTCAGCGGGCGGCTCTGTGGTCGACGAGTACGACCGCGTCATATTCGACACGGCCCCAACCGGACATACTCTTCGGCTGCTCGCCTTCCCCGACTTCCTCGACAACTTGCTGGACAAGCTCATCAAGCTCAAATCTCGTGTGCAGGGCGCGTTGAAGTTGCTCTCCGGCATGATCGGCCCCTCTGCTAACCCAGCGGCCAAGCTCGAGATGGCGGTTCGACGCTTGGAGGAAGTGCGCAATCGCGTGGTTAATCTTCAGGCGCTGCTCACCAATGCTGATACCACCGATTTCGTTGTCGTTTCCGTGCCAACACGTTTGGCGGTCGCAGAGTCGGCAAGGCTGCTTTCCACTCTTGTGGAGCAGGATGTGCCCGTGCATCACCTGGTGGTCAACCAGTTCATTTCGCCCAGGTCGACCCCACAGTATGTGGACAGGATTCATGAAGAGCAACAGCGAGCACTCAAAGACCTTGACTCTGGTAAGTCAACGCTATCCGAACTGAGTGTGTCACGAGTACCCTTCCTTGAGTCAGAGGTGCGCGGCGTCTATCCATTAAAGTATTTTGGCGCACTCGCCTTTGGTGGCGAGAACGGCGCGGCGTGGGAGGAGCTGCTCGACTCTCCGAAGGAGCGTTTCGTTCTCGTAGGCGGCAAGGGCGGCGTCGGCAAGTCGACTACCTCTTCTAGCCTTGCCGTCACCTGTGCAGAACGTGGCTGTAACACGCTCATTGTGTCAACCGATCCGGCCCACTCGCTTGGTGATGCTCTCGATGTTGATCTCTCAGATGGCAAGCCCAGGAGGATCGAAGGTGTTGCCGGGGGTTCGTTGTGGGCGGTAGAGGTCAAAGTGGACGAGGCGGTCCGTGACTTCAAAGCGTTGCTCACGGGGCTCGCCGACGAATCTACCCGTGGGAGCGGGCAGATTGGCATCGCCGATTTTGCCAACGTACTCGATGCCGTACCCCCTGGTGTGGACGAGCTCGTCGCACTCGCAAAGGTGGTGGGGCTTGCGCGACGTAACGAGCTTGGAGTGCGCTTTGACCGCGTGATCATCGACACTGCGCCCACGGGACACACTCTCCGGTTGCTTTCCTTTCCGCAATTCTTGGACCGATTCATCGATCGTCTTCTTGCTTTGCGCGCTAAGTTTGACTCGGCCACAGCCGCGGTTGGCGTTGCAACTAATCTTCTTGGCAATCTCTTCAACGGCGGCAGCAACGCGCAGAGTAGTGGTAAGGACCGCGGGAGCTCGTCGACCGACGACGAGCCCTCTGCTGTGAAAGCCTTGAAGGACTTCCAAGGGCAAATGCGCGAGTTACAGTTGTTACTGCACGATCACGACGCGTCGGAGTTCGTCATTGTGTCAATCCCGACTGCCCTTTCGCTCTGTGAAGCAGAGCGGCTACAGGCTGCGCTTAAAAAAGAGGACGTGGCAGTCCGACGTGCTGTACTCAACCGGCTCCTTGACGATGGCAAGCAGCAATCATTCATCGATCGCCTCGCTAAGGGGCAGAGCCAATGCCTTGACGAACTGTATGAGCTTGGCGAGCGCTCGGACGTCTCAGTCACCCCTGTGCCCTTATTCGATGTCGAAGTGCGCGCTGTGTACGGACTCCGCGCGCTCGGGAACGCCCTCTTCTCGCCACCGCCGCGTGATGATTTGAACAAATAGCGTGCGCCGGCGCTCTTCTTCAGCAGAGACTGCCATGGAGGATATGGACAAATATTGGCCCCTTATGACCCCTCGTTACTACTGTTTCACAAGACCACATCTTCTTCGGGAGCTCCATAGCGCTGTTCGCGGCGTCGGGGTGGCAATCGAGGAGAAGACCAGTGGGTCAATTCCAGACGAAGACTTACAGCACGTAGGTGTGGAGGGAAGATCGAGAATGGGCGGGATGCACCCTTTTGCGAGCCCTGCCCCAAGCATCAGCGACGAGCGGGTGGAACGATCGCCATATGATAGAGCTAATCGAGGCGTAATAGGAAATAGTCAGCGTCGCCATTTCGCCAAAAATGCGTCTTCCAGCTGGGATTTGTGCCCAGAAAGATAACATTCGAGTCATCGTGCGGGTGAAGAAGTGTGCCGCGGGTTTGCCTTCAGCGGAGGCTCAGAAGTAAGAAGGGCTGCAATCTGAGGTTCCGTCTCTTTTTCGGCCGGCACCCCATCATTTTGGTATGAGAGTATACCAGCACCGTTGAAGCGTGGTCATCTCCCCCTGTGGAACCGCCACTTCCCCTCTCCATGTGCGGTGTTCGGCGTGCGTGGGCGGTGTCGTGGGTTAGAACATTTCAGACAGTTTCGACACGCATTCTATAAATGACGAGCAAGCCGCACACCAAACACCCCCACTCCTGTCTTGAGATGCCAGCAGGCAAGATGCAGGGTGTGACGCCACAACGAACACATTGCGGAAGTGACGCACGGCCCACGATGGCATCAGTTGCATAAGGTATAAATAATGGTCAACAATCTAACGCATGAGATATAATTAATGGTATTTTTGCGCGACGATGGCCCTTCTGCTCAGACGGTTGCTCGCATGCCACGGGGCGGGAGAGAGCAAGGCGGCCGGGATTTTTGTAGCGAGCGCCCGCTTGCTCCCCGGGGCCCTGCTTGGACGGTTCCCCGCATGCCGCCGGGCCGCTGGGCGGATCTTGTATAAGTCATGGTGTCATGGTCATGGTCAACAAACCGCAAACCGTTTTGCGGCGATGGCCCGCTTGCGGTCTGCGGCAGAATCTGCATGGGGGCGGACCGGGGCGGGTTGGGAGGCGGGTGGAAGCGGCTCGAGGCGCGCGGCCCCAAGAGGCTTGATTGCCTCCTCAGGGAGGCGTGCTAACAGCCCCCCCCCCCCCCAAGATGATTGGCGTGGCCGAACAACCCCCCCCGCTGAGGTGATGTCCCCCAAGGCTTGAGCTTGGCGTGAACAGTTTCCCCCGCGGAGTTCGCCCCCCCCCCCCCCCCCCCCCTCCCGGCTCCCTGCTACAGGGGGGTAGGGGTCGAAGTTATACCCGAGATGTGGGGGTGTCAACAAAAAAAAGAACCTGAGGTTGCGGCCTCTTCGCCGCCGACACTACGGCGCACCAGTATAATGCATATGCACACACAACCATGTAAGCGCGCAGACCCGCGGGCTCCGACGTGCGATTCTTCATGCCCGAAACCTCTCCAACCACCATCCCAGAAAATTTGCTGCCGAGTCATAGGATCCACGCTGCGAGCTAACTGCCTGGGCGCCTTAGCATTCACTGTCTCAGCCATGCACAAGCACAAAGAGGTTCAACATGCCTTGGTTCGCGCCTGACCACCGCACTTCAAGGTCGGCTTGAGCAGCTACACACCAACGTGAACATCTACTGCACTTGAAAATGGATTTCCCTATGAGGATTTCTCCTGTTTTCCTTTCATTTGTCATTTGTTGGTTCTTGGGTGATGGAGGCAAAGGGGTGGGTGTGATGCTGCAGTAGTGATGGCACAGTCACGGCACCGCGCACAGCCCTCTTGGCTATAGCGTTACGCAGTCGCGAACACTATGCGATAACAGCGAGTTGCAGGGCGCTCTCACGCTAGAGTGGCAGGTCCATGTGCTTCGTTGAGATAGTCAGCAGCGTTTACGCGTTGTCTCATGACGGAATGCACTTTCAAGTGGGATATTGCGCCAAGCCCAAGGCCCAGCTTCGAGCTCCCGCCAACCACAAGCACAAAAGGACAGGCATGCTGGCAATGCAACCTCTAGATTATATGTGCCGGGCTGAAACCGGTGCGTCTGCTGTTCAACGCGGGACAGCATCCTTTGTACATTCAACGTGCCTACTGTCCTCCACTTGAGAAGCTATTGCAAAGACAATCACATCCCCGACTGCTCAGCAAAGACTTGGCCGACGATGGTAGACATCTCGAGGAATTTGAAGGTACAGTTATGTATGCACTGCTCCTCTCGAGGGCGCAGCTGCCGAGTGATTCCAAAGTCCTCGATACATTCATTGAAACAGCGGTCAACGCACTCATTGATACGGATCAGAGCCTTCTTCTGTTCGATTGCCTTCATGGCGAGCATTCTCGAGGCCAACCCCTCCGACATCAGCCGACGCGAAACTTGTGCGTGTGACGGCTGCGAGAGAAACCTATCTCGCACAGCACGCTGGCGATGTACACAAGTTGCAGCCGTCACCGTCGAGGACCGGCAGTGCTGCAGCACGCACCTCCCGCCACGCACCGGCCGCCTTATGTCCGTGTGTTTCTTCAGCGGAGTACTCCATGTATTCTATCAAGTAAAATTTACTTGTAGAGGCTATTCGTATCACATGGTGCACAACTCATATCGCTGCAATTTTTCTCCGCCTTTTTCATTCGTTCGGTTTCACAGCAACCTTTGTTCACACCAGGGAGCAAGGAGGCGCCATCTTGGTAGAAACTTTGTTCTTTCGCGGTCGCGCTCTCGTTCAAGGCCGCGCCGCCAGCGATTGAGCCACCTCCTTAGGGCAGGCCACGCACGGCCTGTGCCGCACGGCTCCTCCGCCCGCGCGTCTCGAGCACTGGCTCCGCCAAGGTCGCGTTCCGTCTAATATGGGGCATAACTCAAGTTGAGCCATCAAATGTCCATACAATAATACTCGAATATGTGTAAACATAACAATATATAATAGTGGTCTTTTGTCTTTTCAGTTTTCAGTTTTCAGGCCAATTCGACGTAACATTAAAGACAATACTCCCCCGTCTTCATCTTCTTCGGCTTCGTCTTCCTTTTCCTTTACTTCACCGAGGAAGTCCAATGGATGTCCAAAATCCAAGATCCTCCCTTCACCCTTCAGGTATGTTTCTATCAACTTTGTCACACGGTGCTGGGTGGGCGCCGCTGTCGAGCTGTCGATCGTCATGCGGCATGCGGCGCATTTGTTGTATGCCACACTCGTAAATCACGTTTATGTCAACGTTGAGGTCGCGATCCGTCGAATATGGGACGGAATCAAGTTGAGCCATCAAATAATTTGTATTTGTCAAATATCCGTCCGTACCCGTTTACAATAATAATATATTATTGATTCCGGAGCTGTCGGCGGCACGTGAGATTTCCAGGCGACGGTTTTCCAAAAAAGGAGCAAGAGAAACGCAGGTTTCAAGTTTCATCGCAGGCGCTAGGGACATGGGACATGGACATGGGACATGGGACATGGCTATTCAAGAACAAGAATGAGCGGCGGTAATCAGCAATGCCGGTGCTGGCAGCAGAGAGGCCGGCAGCGAGGGGTGGAGTTCCAGCGTTGAGGGGTTGAGTGAGGCGCCCAACAGGCCGCCGCGCTGTAGGTCGTAGGCCGTAGGTTCGTTCGGGCCGAGCTTCTATCTACCCGAAGCTGTAGACGTCGCTCGTCAGCAGTGGTGTGGTGCGCTCCACGATCGCCGCCGTCATGCCGTCATGGGGGGCAGGCGAAAGCAAGATCACTCTCTGAGATCACGGGTGGCTGCGTGCTTGCACAAGGATTTCCGATTTTTCATTCAGGGGCCTTCAGCTCAGCGTCATAGCACATGAATAGACACACTATGTGCTATATCATATTCCATATTATAATGATGATTGGGCTGTACTAGACAAAAGAAAGATGTGTGATATGTGAAAGAATTACGACACCGATTTCGATGTTGTCAACAAGTAGAATAGGTGTCGGGCAAATGTGACGCAATTATTTAGGCCGTGGCTAGGACCACCATCTGGACACGGCTTCTCAGCGTATGCAGTCGCCATCACACCATCCACAGCTGCACCCACACTCGAGTCCTTGTATGTGCGAAGCCCATCCCAAGTATCGCTGATGAGCTCCTTGATGCCTCTGCGAGTCCAGTACTGCCTGTCTACCGCTAGTGAGGAGTGAAGGCATTCTGTGTACTGTACGTGCAGGGCAGCGGGATCCGTGTCGCTCCAGTGCTCTTGCAAAACGATGTGGGGAAGCCCATCCGAAGTAGTCCGAGCGGTGAGGTCATACTTGAGGAAGATGAAGTTACGCCCTGTCTGATCCATAAGATAGCGGGCCTCTCGTCCGCCGATAGTGAACAGTTCAAAGCGCACCTGCACCCACGCATGCCGTGGGTGAGGGCCAGCGCCATCGTTGTAGCAGTACCAGATGTCGCTCGCAGTGGCAGAATACAAGGCAGGGGTGTGCAAGCGCCGTGCAAGACACTTGGCATCATGCCGCATCAGAGACCCTTTGCAAAACTCGACGGACAACCGGCCTCCCATCAGCTTGGGCGAGCACATTCCGGCTGTGCCGGCGTCGACAGCCTTCGTCTACAATAAGGCCTAAAATTAGAGTACTCCAGAGCTATACCCCTACGTAAAGTCCCGACAGCAAGCGGCGCGCTCTCTCTGCGCGCGAAAAGCAGTCGTCCGTCCGTTGATGAAGCGAGCAGAAAAAAGTAGAGCCTGAACATGTCCGCGAACTTGCTGAGGGGGTGCGGGGTCAGTTTGAGCGTGTCCATGAAGAAGAGCTTGATGGCTCTTGGTCTTGGGCTGAGTTCTTCGTTCTTCACCCTCTTCATGCTGCTTCAGCATGCACCACAGCGCTATGTACTTCCCTGGCGCAGTGCGAAGGCAGGCGCCCCTCTTAATCTCAAGGAACCCTACATGGCATGATGTACATGGTAAATACGGGTTAATCGTGTTTGTACAGAGGCCAAAAACAGCCCGTTTTCACCGTGTTTCAAATGCCCTTGCCCACCCTAGCAGCAAGCCGGATTTGTGAGGTTCTAGGCCGGTCACTCACGCTTTTTAACAACTATTTTCCATCCCTCCTGGGTGTCCAAGGATTCCCCAGGGACCCCCCTTACCTGCCCCCCCTCCCCCCCCCCCCCCCCCGCGAACCCCCTCTACCCCACGAAAATCCATGGCGTCGGTGAGTGACTCCCCCGCCTTGTCCGGCCCATGGAGGTCTATTTTGGGAGAATGGGAGGATTGCGCGCGTGAGGGAATCAAAGCAGTGAATGTCGGGCGAATCCCCATAAGAAACGCGGAGGTTCCGCGTCGGCCGATCGCCGGCTGTCGGCCTCGCAATGGCTGCCAGCTGGTGAGGAGCCCAAGCTCAAGCGCCTCGCGAGGGATGTGGGAGGTCCCTGGTGGGTCGCACGCTCGATCTCGAGGGTCGCACAGTCCGGTAGTGACATATCCCCGCCCATCGCGCCGCAGGCATACGATAATTCGACACGGCCCGACCTCCATGAGGCCGGCCCCTGGGACGCTGGCGAGCGCTGGCGAGCGCTGCCAGAAGTTCAGGCCCTCATGGAGGCCGTTCGCCGAGGCGAGCGCATTGAGCCCAGGGCTCATGTGCAAGCTCGGCCCGATGGTGGCCTGCGCTGGACTCATGCATACGCGCTTCATGCGTACGCCAAGTCCAGCGCAGCAGAGGCCAAGGCACAGGGTCGCACAGGAGAGTTCACTTATGCGGCAGTGATACTCTGCCGTGCGATCCTGTGCCTGTCTACCGACTCAGTGGTGGCCCCGCGAGGCCTCACTGAAGTGGCCTCACCCGCGGAGAAGGCGTGCGCAATGCACATTGAGCGTTCGCGCAAGGCGAGCGCACACGCCTTGGAGGTTGCTCAGCGGCGCGTGCGAAAGTGTGTGGGCGCCGATCCGGCAAGGCTGGCGGCAGCGAAGGCAGCGTTGGCAGCTGTCGTGCAGGATCAGCATGAGCTGTATCAAATGGCCATCACCGGCGGCGGCAGCGGCAGTAGCGACCCTGTCTGCCTGGCGACCAGGGATGGGGGGGGGGAGTCAGTACGAGAGCAGGCCCATGCGGGCCTGGGAGTGCGGCTCGCGACCCGCGCCCACTAGGGGTCTGGGCTGAATTGATGAGTGCCCTGCCCTTGCCAGAGGGCAGGGGCTGGGGTTGAATGTACGGGCCCACCCCGGGGGGTGTCCGCGATGGAGAGAGGGGGGCGCGAGGCCCCCATTGACCCCCACTTATAAAAGTAGGTTGCTCATAAAATAAAGATAACTCATTCAAAATTCATATTTCGATAGAATCTTAGTATTAGTATAACATAGTAATATCAATATCTTGATTCTTTCCGCTACAAAAGCTACTAGCTACCGCACTGCGGGGAAAATGGACGCCAAGGTGGCGCAACTGGCACCGATAGATAGCGCGCCATATGACCATATTCGGCAGAACCAACATCGTGAACTTCATCGTCTACGGCACGCCGCGCTACTGGGTGCAAACCTTGGCGGCCCCCAAATCCAAATGGTTCCACGGTAGAGTCCAGAGAGCAGCAGACAAAATCCTATGGGAAAGCCCCCACACCGGCAGAATCACTAAATGGGTAAGACACCCGCACTACCCCACGCACGAAACAGACAACGCGACACGCACAATGGGGACCGGCCTCCTCCATTGGACGGCACACGTGAAAGCCCTCCAAGCGAAATGGATACTAAACTATCTTAATGCGAGGAGAGCCATTTGGAAACACGCGCTAGCTAGACGCGTGGTTCTGCCGGACCCGGCTAGGCCGAGGGGCAGTCCCCTCTACGGGCTCCCCAAAGCCCCAAAGTTGCTCACGCGCAGCATAAAAGATAAAAGGAAACCCGTCGCTGCCGGCATTCTGGAAGGAACCCGCTAGCGGACGAATACACAATACACACTTAACAAAAAAAGCAGCTAGATCATAGATCAGATCACCATGTCTGACATAACGCGAGAACTCCTAAAAGAAGGCCCCAGCGCCAAACCCCAGCCAGCCCGCGAAGCGTGGGCCCGAAAGCTCGAGCTGACCCATGAGGAGTGGATGCACGTAGCAAAACTATACACCCACCCTCTGCTCAAACACACGGACAAACACCCCCACATAGGAGACTAGGCACACGAAACCGATTCGCTACGGCGACCACCACACCACCACGAGATACAGACCTTGCTGTGGGAAACACCGTGAGAACTCGACGCACCTGGCCAGATGCCCCTCCACACAACAAATATTCCAAACCATAGACGCTATGGCAGGGTACACGCCAGAACGGGACAGATCAACGGACCAGAGAATCAAAGATAGACTGTTCCCCGCCGTGTTCCCAAGCGAGTCCCCCCGAGTTCCCGAGTCTATACCCCGAGTCAACGAGTCAATACAAGTCAAGCACGCGCCTGAGCCACCCCCAGTCGCCTGCCACCACCTCCCACAAGCCTCCTTCCGCACTTCCGCGCCCTCTGTGCTCCGTGCGTGCGTCGTGCGTCGTGCGTCGATCACCATGCCCGTAGTCACCCCCGAAGAAAGCTCCATGAGCCCCCCACAAGAACCGCGTTCCGCGCTAGCTGCCGGCGCGCCCTCGCAGGCAATCTCCAAGAGTGAGATGAGCCTTGCTTCGACACACACCGTCTGCTGCAAGAAACCCCATACACCTAGCCCCTAAGTAGCGCACAAGGGGATGGGCCGCAAGGCAGGTGGAGGGGGGGCGAGAGTAGCGGGCGTGGCTGCATAGCTAAGGTGCAGAGTCGCGCGCGCGGCGAGACTATATTAAGAAGTTTTTTTTAGATGAACAAAGGTGAAAGGGTGAAGCAAGCTGGAAATGACCTCGCTTTCTTCCTTCGGAATGCGTATCACTGAAACGAGGAGAGAGCGCGAGTATAGCACCGCAAGGGTGGCCACTTGAAAAAAGTTCTATACCATCGTTGCATGTGAAAGGCGGGTGCGCTCATTGATATCGGCCTCAGATTCGATGAGCCCAAAAGTGAAAAGTACGGCGTAAAGCTCGAGGGAAAAAGCAACGAGATGGACCAGGATAGTGTATTCGCCGCCCACCTCATCAACGCTCCACATGCGTTGAGCTAGTAAAATGAGGGCGTACGCACCGCCAGCTGCTGCTGCCATTGATATGTCCAACAAAGAGGCGCGCGCGTTCGATGCCGTGCCGTTGCCGATGTAGGGCGATAGTAGGATAGCAAAGCTATACATCCCAAAAGCTAGAGCCGCCAACCACGGCTGTGCATGATAAAGAAAGCAGTTGAGCACGAGAGCAACCCCGCCAACATAGGCAAGGTGGCTGGCAATCCAAGCGATGGCCACGTGCGGCGTCAAACCATGTGCCCCAAGGCTCCTCTGCGAGGCATACCTAAGCAAAACGGAGCGTTTCCGGGGAGCACCAAAGTACTGACTGTGATTTGGCCCACACCAAGCACCTACATGAACCAGCCCGTCGCAAAGGTTAGCGATCTTCTGCCTTGTTCCCGCAACTTGTAGTATCTGACGGTGACCAAGTCTGTCCTTACAACCAGAGAGGGCCATACCTATTGTCCCAGACTCTGGACCGCTGATTGCTTTGATCACGGTGTTGTTTGTGATCATGAGGATGGTGTCAGTAAATTTGCTCGCCGCCTTAGACCGGGTCGAGAGGTGCTGACTGCTCAACTCGATCCAAGTGCGCTTCCACGAGCCACGAGAGCTGTAGAGCAGCAGATAGCCTGACCACTGAATGACGCTCTGTTTCACACGGTTCTTCTCAGGGGAGCCCAGGCTTCCCTGGAAGCTCAACCGTGTGAGCGAGCCGCGCGAATACTTCTGCAGCGTCCGAGCAGCTGACTGGCGCTTCTCCTCGGTGCGCCTCCCTCCCACGACGACCTTGCCCAGAAAGCTACGGGTGTACTTTTGGAGCACGAGCGCGGCGCGGTTGAGGAAGTCTTCAGCAGGCGGGGCAGGACAATCCCCACCGCTGCAACCCTCCTCAATGCTCTTTCGCGCGAGCCTGATGACGGGTGGATGGCGCATACCCGCACCGACCGTCTCCCACCGCCTCGACCTGAGGCTGGGCGGCCGGCTCGACCTGAGGCTGGGCGGCCGCCTCCTGATGATCCTAGGGAGAGATTCTCGCTCTCTCGTCTCTCTTGTCTCTCTCGTCTCTCTCGTCTCTCTCGTCTCTCTCGTCTCTCTCGTCTCTCTCGTCTACTCTCTCGTCTCTCTTTCTCTCTCTCTCTCTCTCTCTCTCTCTCTCTCCTCTCTCTCTCTCTCTCCATCTCTCTTTTCCTCCGTATATCTGTGTACATATGTTGAAGTCCATAAACAGCCCCCTTGAGGTATCTTTCTTAGTCCTCGGTCGCACACTACAAGTACATACCTCATACACAATAGTCGAACTCCCTTTGACTAAAATTGAACTTTTGATGGCTAGAACATCGTTTGTAGCAATGAACACTTGTGTGACTCAACCAGTGCCAACCCTACAAGGCATATGCGTATACAGCGTATACACGCCAGGCCCCAAAACTGTGTGCTGGTACTGGCGCGGGGCCGTATACCGTATACACAGTGTATATACACAGAGACAAGAGCGCGCAACGCGCGCGCTCAGCCGCTCGCGCGCAACGACCGCGCCCCCGCCCGTGGGAGCGCCCCCCATTGCCTAGTCCTCCTCCTCTTCTCACTTCCACTTCTTGCTTTGTCCATACACATCACATGTATCACATGCTTCTTGAGCAACAAACACCCATGTATATATTCCCATATTATATATCATATTACTACCTCCGTTCCAAAACTCAGATGCCTATAGGAGACTTTGGGAAGCAAGGGCAAGGGCGGCGCCCAGACTGAGGAAGGGATTCCACTTAGGCGCTAGGCTGTAAGGAGGGTACACGCTGGCTTAACATGGTGAGTTAGTTTGGTGTATTAACGACGATTTATGGACTTACTACGAATATTTTGAAGACAAGCACTCTATTCACTATGAGAGACGGTGTCAGCACAGCGATGCGGTACTCCTTAGGCGTAATCATTCCGACCTTCCGCCGCCACAATGGACAACAACACACGTGTAAAGCATTTAATTTCTCCGGAGGATATTCGCGGAACGCTTGGAGGCACTGCTCGGTGAAGCGATCCAAGTTGAAGTCACGGCGCTTTGGAAGTCGCGAGTCGATCGATTCTTGATCACACGCGTTTGTCGTTTGTGTCAGGACCTCCATATTCACATTAGTAAATCGCTCGTTTCATTGTGTTTTCGAGAAGTGCCACGCCCCCCCTCGACTGTCCCATGAAGCCAGCATGTACCCACAAGGTATTTGTGAAGGTGCCGCAGATTTATTCCTGCGAAGCTTAGGAGAGATATAAAGGAATAACTAAAAAGAACCTGAGTTTTGGAACGGAATTAGTACATATTACAATCGCACAGCATAACAACAACAACACCATAAACACAAGTACCAGCACAACACAAATACACAAGCAAACATAACTGACTATGCTGTAAGTCTCAAGATCACATATTCACAAGCCTCGTCGTCTCGTGCATGCTCCTCGTCCGATCCTTCTGCAATCTCTATATCTATATCAGTATCCCACTTACGTACATGCTGTCCGGGTGCCAAGCAGCGTCTTGCATGCGCGCCTGCAGGCCGAGTGATTCGTGACAAAAAACCAGCATGTAATTTGTGCGATAATGTTGACCGGGCAGCTGTCTTAATTTGTCCATACACGGACCAATTTCGTTCTGCTGCCGATGCTACGGCGGGCTCAGCCAAGACCCAAGACCCTCATAGCAATCGATGAAATAATAATGGGCACGTGCTCACCATACTCGTCCCACCACGTGCTCGGATCCATTGTCTTTGCATTCAATTGCACAGAGGGCCGGGTGAAGCTTCCATGCTTCCGGCGATAGCTTGCAAACTCCGCCTAAGCTTGAAGCTTGAGCCACTCGGCGGCGACGCTAGTTGCCACAGGGTTAAGGGCAACGAGTGTTGAGGTGGGGGGGGGGGGGGCGCTGGGGCAGGCGCGAGCCCAGCGGCGAGGCTGGCAGTGAGGCGGGTGCGAGCCGGCGAGACGGGCGGCTATGAGGGGGACGGCGGTGGGGCGAGCAGAGGTAGCAGGGACGCGCTGGCGGCGGAGCGGGCGCCCGGATACCATCACCATCATCGAAATAGCCACTGAGCGCGACGCTGAGAGCCGAGCGCACACGCAAAGACGCAGAGCCAGCAGGCAATAATCCTAGTTACTATTGACTATTGGCCAAGTGTAATGTGCTAAGAGTGGTTCTCTACTCTCATAGTCGTAGATCGCCCGCGCTCGCGCAATCGTCTGATTTTTGTTGAAGCGTCTTGCGAGGTTGGCGAGGCACCGCCGAACTTGAGTGACGGCATGTCTTTGTAATTGCAGCTGCAGTTGTAAGTTGGAGGGGCGTGCCGTGGAGCGTGCCCCGATGCCAATTGCACCATCACGATACTCAATACGATGGAGCCTGCCCGGTGCGGCACCCTTATCCACTGACTCCCCTCTTCGCATTTGTTTCACCTTCTCTGAATCTTTCATCACGCGCCCGCTGCCACACCACACTGTTCATAGATGACTCTGCGCCGTAGGTTCCTGCAAGGAGGCTGTTTGACCCGCTGTTGTGAGCTCCCAGTTTTGGGTTGCAGTTGGGGAAACCGAAGCTGCTCGGCCGTCCACGAGCTTGCAGCAAGTGAATGCGTGTGTCGCCTTGACTGCCACTAGCCTCCCACGCCAGATGAGGACTGAGCTCCAAGACTCACTCTGAGCTGTACCAGGTCTCCTGGTTGTGCATCATACTCCGTGCCTCTATCTAGGCCACCGGCCTGTTCTGCCTCTACTTCCTTTGCCGCCCTCCTGAATCTGTTGCGAAGACAACAGCCGTCAACAACAATACCAACAGCAGCATGTACTCCGCATCGAATATTGACGCTTCACCGTGGGGAAGAAACTGCAGGAAATCGTGCCTGTGAGGCGGAAGGTGGGTCATCGTACCACTGCAAGAACCGTTCAAGTACCCTATCCCGCCATGCCTGACGTCGCGATCTTAAAGAGGAGGGGCGCGGTGGCGGTGGCGGAGGCCTAGCGCGCCGGATAGCATCATATTCTCCATATTCATCGGATTTCCTCCAGATGGCGACCTCCGGCAACCGTTCAACCAAAGATCTGGCCAGCTCAAAGTCTAGGTCATGGGAATATTTCTCCCGCAGCATGTTGCAAAAAGTGTCGCGACGCAGGCCCTTTGGATTAAGATCAAGCATCATTGAGACTGCATCGCCGAATTGGCGAAAGGATGCAGCACCGACATGTGTGGAGGTATCGTAGTCGGCCTCAGTCCGTCGCCCGCGCTTCAGCATTCCATAGAAGGAGGGATAAACGAGTTTTGCTGACGTTTTACGCGCACCCTCTCCGACAGGGTCGTAGATGATGTCAGGCATGCGACGTGCGAGCGCACGAACCATCTTGCCTTCCTCCGCAGGGTCCTTGCCTAGCCGGACGCCAAAGTTGCGGCGCAGCGCCTCCAAGAAGACGTCACGGCTCAACCCCATTGGATGTGGCGCGAGGAGATGCTTGCTCTGCTGCCTTAAGCTTGCCCAGGTGGCGTCGTCTGCATCGAGCGAGAGCGAGAGGCTCGGCAACGTTGCCTGTCGGTAGATGCCCACCTTCGTGTAGCCCCGCGCTGGCACGAACCTGAGAGCTGGCAGCGCGGAAGCGCGGCGTACCCTCACCCACGCCATGATGCTGCGACGCCACACTCGGCACCTGGCAGCAGGATGAGACGGCAACTGCGTGTACTCCTATATCAAAAAGGGAAGAGAAAAAGAGTGAAGAGAGAGAGGAGGGGTGTCAGAGTTTTCTTGTTGTCCTGGTTTAATCCTAGTGCTGAGGGACCGTGCCTTATCGGCAACGGAGCTCCTACCCCGCGATGGGGGTGTGCGCGGTTGGTGCATGGCTCGTCCGGTGTATGTGGCTAGGGATGCTAGCCAACAAGACCTCTTACAAGACTACAATTTCTAACGTGGTACCCCCGCCGAGCACAGTGTGAGATTCTGGTGCCAAAAGGTGACAATAAGGGCTCGCTCCAGCGGCTATCTCCCCGGGTGCCGGGGACTTAGCCGCTGCAGCGGCCGCGGAGGCCCGCCGCGCGCCGCTCCCCTCCCCCCCCCTTCCCCCACTCCTTGCTCTGGCAGCCCAGCTTGCCACAGGGGTGTGCTTGCGCGGCCAACACCAAAGGTGAGCCCCCCCCACGCTGCCTGCCGCGATGTGCCCCTTCACGCTCGCCGCGCTCGCCTCCAGGTCATTCTCGCACTCCCCCCTTCGCAGCGCGCAGACGAGCGCCAGAAGCCAGGTGCGAGCAGCGCGCGCGCAGCGCGAGCCCCCCGCCCGGCCTTGGCCCGGGTGTGCCATACCCAGCACCTGACCCCGCCCCAGCCCACACCCGCCTCGCAGCAAGCTTCCCTGGCTGAAAAGTCAGAGTTGGCGTCTCTCTCGGCAGGCGCGGCCGGTCAGCAGATCGGCTACAGGGCTAGAAGGGGTCGAATTGGGGGGGCAGTGCGCGGGTGTATTCGTAATATATGTGTATGGACTGTCTGTGCGCCGCATGGCGACGCGCAGGCAGTCCATATGTGCGCGTCTAGAGCCTGATTTCTAGTGTTTGTGGCATGTTTGAAAGGGCGCTGGGGGCACCATTCGTAACATAATTTAATGATATGTTTATGATGAATAAATCTATCTATCGTAGAGTTGTCAAATCATTTGTCGGTGAACGACAGAGAACTTACGTTTCCCGGTCGCTGCATTACAGTTGTTTCGTGATGCCCTCACCCTCTCTAATACTCCCCCGAGAGAATTCTCCTCTCCCGCCTCGCCTCTCGTGGCTGTCTCCCCGGGTGCCGGGGACTTGTCTGCTTGAGCCCAGTGTTTTCTTATTGTCCCCCAGCGGGACTTTTTCTCACACTGTGAGACCACCCCAACTTCTACAACCACAGCGCGCTCGAAAACGCCGCTCAAGGGTACAACACCACAACGAATAAACTCGACAAATTCGTTGAAAATCTTTTCTTCGACTCAGCGGCCGCCGACCGCGCCACACGCTCCTCCAAGTGGTGGGACCTGGACCACATGGCCAAATCACTCAACAACTTCAGTGACAACCACAGCCAGAACCGCCCGCACTCGACAGTTCAAGGGTAACAATGCATGGCATGCCTACCATCCCAGCTCACCCTAACTCCCTCCTTCAACTCGATGGCAAGTCCTACAGCGGGAAAGAGCAACCACCATTCTTTCGGGGGCGGCGCCCGACGCGTCTCCCTGAACCACACTGCGTACGACCGCCAACCGTCGTAGATGTCCATGTGCATGGCATTGTTCAGGTCGATTGAGAAGGCGAAGGCGAGCAAGGAGAATTCGGGGTAGCACTCGCACAGCGCGTCGTACATCGCTCCGCTTTGTTTGAAGACACCATCTACGGGCATGGGGAAAGAGCTGAGTCAGACCACCAACATACAGGGCGGGCAGGTGACAGGTGATATACACATACACATACACAGAGACTCACCTTCATGGGCGAACACGTTGTGGAAGAAGTGACGGAGCTTGTTGATGGACGAGATGTAGCCGCGATGCGCTACAGGTTTGGGCGGCAGTGTCGCCTCACGAGCATCAGTCTCCTCCTCCTCCTCCCCTTCCTCGTCGAACCTCCACTCCGGAACGGTCTCCCCTGCGCATCCACGCTTCTGTCCACGTTGCCGTGGTGCGCGGTAGGCATTCGAGCCCGGGACGAAGGGGGTGAGCCTACCGTTGTAGATGTGGTAGCCGCCGCCCACCATCACGCCCTAGAGCTTCATGGTGCGCTCCGAGGTGTTGCGCACGCCGCGGTCCGTGCTCCGTGCGTTCGTGTAAGAACGACGCGTGACGCGTGCGCGACGGAGCAACGCTGGCAGGGCAGTGTGCCTGCGGTTCTGTCTCACCTGTGGGAGCCCTGCGGCAGCCCGCATAGTGGCTAAGCCAGATGTGTCGGATCAGCCCGATGAAAGCGGGAGTCCTGCCGGCACTTCCCAAAAATAGAACGTCAAACTTTTGGCAACGAGGGGTAACAAGATGTCCTACGACGCTATAAGTTCTAACGGCAGGCCTGTATGTGACTCTGTGTGTGGCGCCCGGACGAGTTGGATGCGGGGAGGAGGTGGGAACTCCTTCACGCCCGAGCAGGCTCGGCTTCTGGCGGAGCGCGCAGTTCTCGCCGTCATGCAGCAGGCCGAGCCACCGAGCAACGGCCAGCAGCACGCAGCCGTTGCACGGCCCACACCGGCTCCACACGCCCACGGGCTTCAGAGCGGAGATGGTGAGTCAGGGGTAAGCATAGGGCGTGGCAGGCGGAGGAGAGCAGAGAAGGTGGCCAGGGTGGCGGCCACCGAGCCACGCAGGCGAAAGCGGGTGGCAGCCAAGTCTCGGCCGTGGTCGGACGACGAACCGCTGGAGCAGAGGAGGGTGCGGGGCTCCGGATCGGATAAGATTGACGAGCCACAGCAATCATCACCGCCGCTACTGCAACCTGGCGAACGATCAATCCTGCCTCTGCCTAACGCTCCCGTCGTAGTCGGCGCACTTGTTGCTGCCCGATGGGGCGCCGAGTGCCTCGAGGCCGTTGTGAGTGAAGTATCCGAGCGCGGGGTGCGTGTACTCTTTGACGGCCCCGATTTTGAACACTCACTCATCGGTTGTGCTGTTTGGCTATCATCGGAATGTGTTGAGATGCTGGAACCAGCTGACGCGAGCGATCTGCCGTGTTGGCTTCAGCCTGGCTCTACTGTGCGAGTACGAGATCTCTTTGAGGAGAATGGGTCGTTGCACACGGCCATCGTCGAGCGTGTCGTATGTGGCCTGCGGCCCGGTTTGGAGGGTACCCGCTACAAGCTTCGCACCGACGAGATATCCCTTCAAGGAGGAGTAGCGTGGGCGCGATACAACCAACTGGTTGCGTCGGATCCGTCTGACTGCGAGGAAATAGTTTCAGACATTGGAGCTGAACGGCGCCAGGAGTGTATTATCCACGCTATCAATGAAGATGATACAGAGCATTGCAAGGATAGGATGGAGCGTCAGCCTCTTGAGTGCTTGAGACCTGTTGAATGTGGCGAGACAGGCGGCAGCCTCCCACTAGACGACTACATTATGGATGTCAATCGTCAAGGTGCACTTCCTAAAGCGGTTCATGGAGCTCGTGCAAGAAGAAGCTGCGATCATCCGCCATCCCGGAATATCGATGGGGCACCTGGCAATGAGACCCCACAGGAGGCGGGAGATTACTCGACGAGTTTCAATACCATCAGTGGAAAAAAATTACCTAGCTCTAAGGCTACGCTGGATGCCGCAACATCCGCGGCGTTTGCATGCCAACCGGAGGATGAAGTGATGGTGGTGGACGACGAAGACGAGCCGTTAGAATCAGGTGTGATCGGCACCCTTGATGTACAACAAGCAGTCGGAAGCCCCAAACACGCATCTCATGGCGAGGTCGTGATTGGTGAAGCTGTGGTTTCGTCTGAAGAGGCCGACGAAGGTGAGGACGGGCACGATGTCGTGAAGGAAGTGGACGACGCTTTCCAAGTTAATGAGGCTGTCATTGTCCGTTGGGGTCGGGGCAAGGGCAAACCATTCTCAGCGGTGGTGACCGAAGTGAAGGAGGCCAGTGTCGTGATTCAATTCGACGCGGATCGCACCATTGCCATCGTGCCCGTGCAACGAGTCGCAATGATGCCGCTGGCCGAAGGCTTACCAAGTTGGCTGAATGAAGGGGAGCATGTGGAGGCAGTCGACCCCTTCGCGCTGGGCCAACCGCAACTTTGGTATACGGCGAAAGTCCTGGAGGCTCGCCAGGGACCACCTGTCTCAAGAGATGACGGTTTGCGTTTCTGGGTGCGCTATGCACAAAGCCGGCGCTGCCAATGGGTCCGACGGAGTCAAGTGCGTCAGCCCGGCTCAGTTGACGATGTGCCCGTTGAGAGCGGGGAGGTTTATGTCCGAAAGCTTACACAAAAGCGCTCCCAGAAGGAACGAGTGGGAGACGAGGGGCGGGAAAGCTCGACCACAACACCCCGACATCGGCCACCTACCCACAGTGCACTTGCAGAGGGATCGACCGCTTCCCAAAGAACTGGCACGGAAACCGCTGCTCCGATAATCGATGGGATGAATTTTGCGGTTGCACGGGAAACTCCCCATGGCAGTCGTAAGACGCGTAATCACGCGGCTGGAGGGCGAGCGCTGCGCGTGGTAGACAGTGAGGCGACCCAATTCTTGGATGAAAATGATGGTAGCGGGACGGAAGTTGGGTCGGAGGGTATGCATACCGTGCACGACGAGGTCGATGGGGATGAAGTCGATGGCATCAAGGCAGCCGACGGTGGCAAAATTTCACCTGGGTCAGACGAGGGAGGTTTCGAGCCAAACGACGCTGTTGTTGTACTATGGGGCCGCGGATCCGGTAAGCCTTACTCAGCGGTGGTGACGAACGTGGACGAATCACGCGTCACGGTGCAGTTCGATGTTGATGGCACATTGGGCAGCGTGATGTCCGAGCGGGTGAGCTTGATGCCCCCAGCACTTGACTTGCCTGAATGGCTGGCGGAAGGCAATATTGTCGAGGCTGTCGACCCGTTTGCGAAGAAGCGACCCCCGGTCTGGTATGTGGCTAAAGTGATAGAAGCCCGCCAAGGACCGCGAGCGTCCGGTGATGACGGCCTGCGGCTGTGGGTGGAGTACGCGCTGAGCCATTTGTGCCAGTGGGTGAGGAGGCGACACGTACGCGCGATCGGGTCTGCGCGTGATGTAGAAAGTTCAGAGGCATTGTCTATGAATGGACCTGCATCACGAAAGCAACGAATATTGAAGTCGCCGAAGCTTAATGTGGCCGTCGAGCGGATCTCCAGTATTACAATCCTAGCAGGAGGCGAGCTTTGGCTGCTGTTGAATGCGGTTGGTACCAAGAAGACCTCCTCCGACGTTTCTTTTGAGGTTCGCTTTGGGGACCACACCTCACACGCCACAGTGATTTCACCGGGCCTTCTATCGTGCCTTGTGCCATCGACTGTCGATGCAGGAACAATCCCAATGCGCGTCTTCATGCGACAATTGGACACCGGGAATGGACTCGAAATTTCATGTCCTTTCGTAATAGAGGTTCTGGCAACGCAGCTGCGGCGTGGCGTGTAGGAGGTTCCTTCAAAGGCGGTCGCTTGAGTGAATGCATACCATAACGGCGCGATTCAGCTGAGGTATTGTAGGTTGCCCTAGTTGTTACGACTAACAACAGAAGCTCGTGTGTGAGCGCATGTTACAGGTGCCGTAGTGGGGGTGCTGGAGTGACAACTATTGCTAGCGTTGTGTTCTAGGTAGATCTTGCATTGCTTGTAGTTTTTGATTTTTGGTTAGGGTCTTGAACTCGCCCTTTGACGGCTTGCTATCATCTTCACATCTTCGCTAGCTTGCCAATGTGCCGCCAATCATAAGGGGCTCATAATCGCGTGCCATGATGAAAGGCAGCATAGGCTATGGGCATGCTATGCATCGTGTAGTGTGTAGAGCTGTTCGTTAGGCTAGCTAGGCAGTGTGTGGCAGTGCGCTAGGCGCCTGGCATAATGAAGGAGGAGTTGATTGCGTCGTGGGAATCGAGAGCGAGCGAACGTGATTCTGCTTCCGGGATGACGCAAGAAAGTAGCACGACAAGACGAGCCGCTATAGTGCTTGATTGCTATCTCGAGCGGCTGCGCCCGCGGCCGGCCCATTTAGCTGCGGCAGACCATGGCGGAGAGTCGAAGGCGCCCCGGATGTGACCGTCAAGCTTTTAGACGCAATCGTACTACAACAATTCCGAGAGTTGCCTTTAGAGTGATGATTGAGAACGACCGTTCACTATGAGCGCTAGCTTTTGCGAGCACATCCAAATCTAAGTCGGCCCCATAGTGTTTCTGCCCAAGCTTCTGGACAGTCATCGACATCCGAGCAAAGGATCCGCCACCCATGACCCCTGAACACGGAGCAAAGAAAGATAACAATGGGCAGGTCCTCGGTACGATCGCCGGCTCGTGCCGCCGATTTCCCGACGATGTGCACCGTCACAACTCTGGACGTTCCTCGACTTCGCTGAGTGGGAGGTATGATGCCTTCCTGCCTGCTGGTTGTATCGTGCTACCTTGGCGGTGGCGCATTTGACGGACCGACTCGAGGGCCCGATTTAAGTGTAGCTTTCGTGCTGCAGCTTCGGCCATTTCCCTCCTATTCTGTGCCCGCCGCCGTGAGGCCGCCGTGCCAGCAGTGTATATCCTACACATAACGCCATAAATGAGCGCAAGCACTGGCACAACTCCGCCAAGAACCATGGCGAAAGTGACAAGAGGCGCTGGAACTCCTGCCTCTTGTGCGATTGCGTCCGTTACTTCGCGGATGGCCTCAATCTTTCCCTTTACATCGGTGGAAACGCGGGCGGCAATCTGGCCCGCGGCGTCGATCCGTGCATTGCCTTCACCCCGAAGAGCTGTGTCTGCCAGCTGTGCCAACGTCATCGGAGGCGAGGCGGGGCTGGGGGGCGGTCGTGGCGCCTCAACAAAGCACGCTACCACAGCACCGCTCATGCACGACCCGTGCCACTCGCAAAGCTGAGCGGTGCCCAGCCCACTAGATGAATAGTAGTGGTTGCACCAGCGCTGACTCAAGTTTGCCGTCTCGCAAATGACGCTAGGTCCAAGTGAGTGCGTCTCATTGCGGTGCGCGTAGCGGCCGTCTAGCACGCATGGCTGTGTGGACCAATCAGCACCAAAATCGTCATCTCGAAATTGCCAGCGTGCTAGCGGCGGCGGCGGCGGCGGCGGCGGCCGCGGGGCAGGAGGAGGGCGAGGCATGGGCTCCATGGGCGGAGGTGGAGGTGGTGAACGTGGCAGTTTGGATTCAAAAGGCACACGCGGCGATGGCGGTGGCGGCGGTCGTGGCGGAGGGGAGGGTTGGGACTTGCAATCTTTCTTGCGACCGTCGGCCCTACCATGATGCTCCCAGTGGAAGGCAACCTTCTCCCAATCGCAGTTCTCGCCACTCTCGTCGCAAAAGCCACTACGAAGATCGCGATAACGCTCTATGTAGCAAGCATACTCCCTTGATAGCGCGACGACGTCCAACGGCGGCTTGTTCGAGTTGCGTAGTCGAGCAGCCGCAGGCACGGCGCGCAAGTATTGCGAGGAAACCTGTTTGCTGCTGAAACAGTCTTCTGCTGCCACACATTCCTCAGCTTCAACGCGCCACACACATGGCACCATTTCAGTGGTGGTGCCGTGGGTATAGTGAACATAGTATTGCGAGCACTCTTCGTGGGTCATGGAGCGGCACCACCGTTCCGGCTGCAACATCCGTGCATCCTGGCGCCCTTCCAAGTTTGAGCACCAGAGCGGCTGCGGGATGACGTGCGGTGAGATGGGCCTGAGCTTGCCGCACTCCTTGCACCCCATACAGTCATATGCGGTGGCACAAAAGGTGCCATCGTCGTAGTCGCACCAGTCGAAGCAATTACCCCAGGGCTGCTGCCTGCAGGGGCAGTGCTCGCACTCCTTCGCCGTGTGGCAGATCTCGGGGGCCGAGTTTGCGCACCACTCAGCGCAGCGCTGCTGCGGCTGGTCAAGGGCACTCAAATGCTCGTAAGTGGCGGCGGCCGCAGCGGCTGCCGCCTGCGGCGTATCCGCCGGCTGCGTCGATGGCGCATGCCATTCGATCGCGAGCACGCGTGCCGCGCACACCAGCAGGCCGAGGCTCCACTCGGCGCGAGGGGGGCGCGCGGCGCGGCGCATCCCGGCGGCGCGCGGCGGGCACCCCCCCCCCCTCCCCCTCTCCTCTCCTCTTTCTTCTCTCTTCTCTCTCCTCGCTCCCTCTCCTGTTTTCTGAACTACTACTCCCTACTTTCCCCTTTTAAAAGTCAGGAACTCCTTGTCTCCCCCCTGGTGATCAATCCTGCTTTTGCTAGACGTGGCGGTGTACTGCTTCCTTATACTCTTGTTGAAAAAAGACCCTTTCCCAACTCCCTCTTGCTCACATTAGCCCAAAGTGTGCCACGCCTCACTTGGATTGTGTGGCTCCTTCTTCTTCCCTACAGAATAATAGACCGACGCCCTCCGAGATCCGTCTCGCGCTGTTCTACTCCTCATGTTCCGCGCTCGGTCGGCCCCCGTGCTGTTACGAGCCTCCGCGCGCTGGCGCGCTCTCTCGCTACAATAGTTGGGCGGTTTCTCCGCGTGTGTGTTCCCTCCGTCTGTTTACTCTAGACTCTAGAGTACCTTAGTTCCGTTGTTCCGTTTTACCCTTACTACTCACTGTAAGGGTGTCTGCCGATGAGAGGGCCCGAGGGCCTGCCCCGGCATTGCCTCCGTTGCGACCCATGAACCGGGAGGTGGGAGGTGCACGGAAGATGAGATCGTCGACCCTCGCTGGAGCTGAGGCGGCGCGGGGGGCCGATGACCGATGAGGAGCAGGAGGATGTGAGATGTGAGCCAAATGCCAAATAGCAAATAGTTGGTGGAGGAGGAGGAGGAGGAGGGCCCGACAACTGCACTCACATGCACTCCCTGCACCTCTCGCGGCTCCAGCTCTACCTCTGCTAGGGCGGTCAAACAGGGCTTTTTAAGTACTAATATGGGGGAAGGGTAAAATTTTTTTACCATTTTCCAAAGCCCACAACAAAACTCCCAGGGGCCAGGGGGGCCACCTGCCGCCACGAAAATCTTCGCCAGAAAATGAAAATGGTGCGATTCTCCTCCCCCCTCGCCCCTCCCTTGCACACGCTCTGGGGCTCTACCGGTAAAGAACCGCGGCGCCCGCGGGCGGCAAGCTCCGCGGCTCCATCCTCAAGGTGTCAGAGCAAGGCTCATCTCACTCTTGGAGATGGCCTGCGAGGGCGCGCCGGCAGCTAGCGCGGAATGCGGTTCTTGCGGGGAGCTCATGGAGCTTTCCTCGGGGGTGACTACGGGCATGGTGATCGACGCACGACGCACGACGCACGGAGGGCGCGGAAGTGTGGAAGGAGGCTTGTGGGAGGTGGTGGCAGGCGACTGGGGGTGGCTCAGGCGCGTGCTTGGCTGGTATTGACTCGTTGACTCGGGGTATAGACTCGGGAACTCGGGGGGACTCGCTTGGGAACACGGTGGGACTCGACGAAGTTGCTACAAAAACACTCACAAGAAACCCAAACCCCAACGACCTTGGGCTCAGAAAACTAACGTAAACACTCCGGAATCATACGATAAACAAACCCTCCCCGTGCGACAAAGGCTGAGGTCGCGATCGCTCGTCATGCGCGAAGAAATACGGAAAGAGAGCGCAAAACTACGCAAACGAAGGGTTCAAACTATCGTTAAAGTGAAAACTCGTCCGCTGAAGCCAACGCGGAGGGTCGAGGAGAGGTCCAAACTCGCGCGGGGGGAAGAAGGCGATGTGCAGAGAGACCTTCTAGACAAGCGACGAGCAAGGGGCGACGAAACAAGACGCGAGACGCGGGGCGCGTGCCATTCGTTCTTCCCTTCTTTCACCGAAAACGCGGCGAAACTAACGTTAAACATCGGTACCCCCTCCGCGAGAATCGCGAAGAAGAACGGACGAGATGGAGGCAATCATCGAAGGAATCGCGAGAGGAATCGAAGCGAGGGGGGGAAACAGCGCGCGCGGGGGGGGAACGAACGACGGCCGGAGGAAACGAACCGCGCGCGGAGGAGAAGAACCTCGCGCGGGGGGGGGGAATAATATAACGGCCGGAGGCGACGGATGGCACGCCGAGAGGAAGAACCTGCCGCGGGGGGCGAGGGACCGAGGGCACGGCGGGGCAGCGTGGGAGGGCGCGAGGGTGATCTCGGAGCGAGATCGCGTCCTTTCCCTCGCGGAGCGCAGAGAGACCCCCACGGAACATCCTGGGACCGGAGAATGTTTTGGACGAAACTTCCCTCCGTCGGCCGAGGAGAGGAGGACGGAGAGAGAGAGAGAGAGAGAGTCTCGCAGAGCAACTTACACGAATATTCATGCCTACAGCCTTCAGATGGGCAGGAATACAACACCCCCCGACTTAAATCGAGACGTCTCCCGATGTCGAGCCAAGAGAGTTCATTTAACCATACGAGACGAGAGACTTAGAAGAGGAGGATTAACCCATGGATCCAAAGCGAGCACAAAATCGGCAGCTTAGCGCGGCGGCCCCCGATTTCGTACGCCACGTCCTACCACGTTCTCCCTTTTACAGGAGTTTTGCTCGGGCAGTTGCGCTGGGTCAGGCGCTGACGCGACGCTAATCATCCACTTCCGGTCGACTTAGCACTTAGCGCTACGAACGTGAACGAGAACGGGTACGACTTGAAGGCAGATCAGGAGGAATACGATTTGACTCTTGAACTCGACGTGGAACTTGATTAGACTGGGGACTTGAACTTGGACTTGAAGAGGAGTCTACAGCGGAGTGAGCTTGGGGTTGAACCGGACGGCGGTCGAAAGTGGTGTCGTACGACTCAACTAGATCAGCACAACGCCGAAGCAACTCAATTCGAGACTCCCAAGTAGCTTCAGAACGAGGATAGCCGCGCCATTTGACGAGATACTTGAATGAAACTCCATCGCCCTTGCGATCGAGTAACTCTTCGACCAAATACTCATCTCCAGCGAGCGGAGACGAATCGGTGACGGTAAAGTACGGACGAAGATTGGAAATGTGAACTTCATCCTTGACTTGACGATTTTCGAGATCGCGTAGACGGTATCGAGTGGCCGAGATGGCTTCTTCTACTCGGTAAGGACCGGAGTAGAGGTATTGAAGTTTGTTGGCGTGGCCAGGGATTCGACGACAAACTCTGTCTCCTTGTTTGAAGGTAACACCGAGTTTAGACTTTTGAGAGGCGGACCGCATCGATTCACGTTGGGCTTCTTGAGTACTTTCGAGGGCGGAACGCCACGACTCGAGAAGCTTCTTATTGAGCTCGGTGGCGTAAGTGACGGCATCGGACGGAGGCCTAGATGGAAGCAACTCAAGAACAGGAGCAGGGTCAGCAAGTTGAGCTGGAAGACGAAGCTCCCGACCAAACAAGATAGCCGCGGGTGACTTGGGTACGACGCGACCGGCGGTCGCTCGCATAGACATGAGAAGAAACGGAAGGTGATCGACCCAATGGGCGCCGCCTTCATTGGAGACTCGAGTCATCGTGAGGAGAGTTTGTTGAGCTCTTTCTACTAGCCCTACGCCTTCGTGGCGATAGGCTTCAGTAGTGCTCAAGTCCGTGCCGGTCGCTTTGAGAATTAGGTCCACTAATCGAGAGCAAAGATTCGAGCCGGCGTCGGTTCGAAGTTGGCGAGGGACTCCATAACGAGATACGATGAGACGCATGAAGACGTCTAGACATTTCGAGGACGAGGGGTTACCGTTGCAAGGCTCAGCTTCAATCCAACGAGAGAGAGAATCGACGAAAACAATCAGCTTGTCAAAACCGGAGCGGCCGGATACGAAATCGTGAGTGGGCGCCATCGAAAGAATATCGCAATAGACGACGTCGAAAGGATAAGATCCGATGGAAAGACCGGATGGATGGGCGAGCGGTCGCGGTAACGGTTTGCCAAGAGTGCATTCGTGGCACTCTCGAACGTATTCCGATACAGAGGCGGACATGCCAGGCCAGTACACTCGAGTACGAAGTAGGGTAGACGTCCTTGTCGCACCTGGGTGACCAAGGTGGTCATGGTAGGCGCGGAGGTACGTGTCACGAAGGGACTCCGGAATGTACAAACGAAGAGGAGCCTCTTCCGCTTCTGAGGAGCGGTAGTAGAGTAGGCCATCGCGAAGGAGGAATCGGGAACTTTTCTTCGACGACGAGCTAGAGTCAATCGAAGAGGAAGCTTTCGGAAGGATCGACTCGACTTCAGAAAGGATCGAGCTGGCGAGATCGTCGGTAGAGAGCGCTTGACGTAATTCGTCGGCATGAGGCACGCCCACATCGAGATACGAGGAGGTAATCGACTCCGAAGATTCCGATGCTTGACGAGCGAGCCTATCGCTTGCTTGTTGGCGGCGAGCGGTGAGGGTGGATGAAGTAACCGCGGCGGCGACTATGTCGTGAATTTCAGAAGAATCGAAAGAATGGGCGTCACTCTCCTCGAGATGGAGAGGATCGTGATCAGGCTCGAGAGCAACTAAGCGGGATAAGCCGTCGGCGTCCCAGTGAGTGACTCCAGGTTTGTGCACGACGTCGAATCTATATTCGGCTAGCTTTAGGACCCATCGCATGAGGCGCGAGGCTGGACCACCGGTGACTTGATCTTTCATCGTGTGAAGCCAGCGCAAAGCTGAATGGTCTACGACGAGGGTGAAGTGGCGACCCCAAAGATAAGGCCTCCAATTTCGGATCGATTCTAGCGCTGCTAGAAGTTCGATTTCAGTGACTGTCCAATGGCGCTCAGCCGGACTCAAGCTACGACCGTAGTATGCAACGACGCGCTCTCTCCCTTCGTCGTCTTTTTGGGCGAGGACGCCGGCGATGCCGAGCTTGCTAGCACCGTCGGTTTTAACGAGGAAAGGACGGTCGTCTCGAGGAGGTGCAAGTACGGGTTCTTCACAGATAGCTTGCTTGAGATCTTCGATAGCCTGTCGACAGGCTTCTGTTTGCGACTCGACCGGGACGTCGCACCCTTTCCGCGTGAGAGCGGTTAACGGCGCCGCACGGATCGCAAAACGACGGATGAAACGGCGGTAGTAGGAGCACAATCCAAGGAACGAACGGACGGCTTCGATCGAGTTGATTTGGGTTGGGTCGATTTTCGAGACAGCTTCCACTTTCTTGGGATCCATCCGAAGACCTTCACGCGAAACAACGTGGCCGAGATATTCAGCCGAGGTGGCAAAGAAAACGCATTTCGACATCTTGCAAGTGAGGCCCGCCCAGATGAGACGTTCCAAGACAAGATCAAGACGGTGTAACATTTGTTGGAATGACGACTCTTCCCTGGCCTGCAGCGAGTCACCTACACCTGTCGACCAGGCGCCGACATCATCCAAGTATGGCATACAAATCTCCCATGCCAGCCCACCGAGAACGGCGTCCATGAGGCGGCACATATACGAGGGACCGGATTGAACACCGAAAGGCAAGTAATTGAACTCGTACTTGCCGCGATGAGTAGTGAACGCGGTGATATGTTTATCGGATTCTTTGATCGGTATACCCCAGAAACCAGATGCCAGGTCCAGGGTGCAAAGGAATAGAGAATCGAGGTTGCCTTGACCGGACGACAATCGGTCGATGGCTTCTACCGTGAGGGGAAGAGGGCTGTCCTCTAGACGAAGCTTGGAGTTGACGTCGCGATAATCTACGCAGAAACGTACGGAGCCATCCTTCTTAGTGACTAACACGACTCGAGAGGCCCACGACGAATTTGATTTCCTAATGATGCCCGCGGACTCCATCTTGCAAACTTCGTCCTCTATGATCTTCTCACCCTCTCGTCCAACTCTAGACGGTGCGTGACGGTGAGCTTCGGCTCCGGGGTTGAGCGGTAGCTCTACCTCCATCACGTGAGTGTGATTCGGGTTAGTCGGGTCAATTGCGAAAGCAGCGATACGTCGGGCCAGTAGACGACGAACTTGTTCACGTTGGGGCATCGAGAGACGGCCCTCGGGGTCGATCTTGGCTGCCTCGAGGAGCTTGCGTTGGTCCTCGTTGAGCGACTCAATCACATCCGGCGAGTTATTGTCACCGACGCGGTGATAAGTTCCAGCGTGAATCTTGAATCGAACCTGTAGCGAAGCTACAGGATGGAACGACGGAAGGTGTAGTGGTTTGGGGTCAGTATTGGCCACCGTAACCGCGATGGTGTGGTCGGATTTCGGCCTCTCTACTTGAGGGATGACGAGCGGAGAGCTGTCAATAGTCTCGCGTGTAGGGAGCCGGTCCACGAGCATGGCGCAGTCTTCGTGTTCTCGAAGAGCTAGCGGAATTCGGACGTGAAACGTCGCCCGATGATAGGCCGGGATCGTGATAGGTTCATGGGTATATAGGAGGTACTCGGAGCCACAAGACGCCGGCGCTTTGGCGGCAAACTCATCGGCCGTGTTGAAGAGCGGCTCGGAGACTAGCTGGTTGTCGTTTTCGGCGGCTTGCGGCCCTCGGAAGAAGTCAGTCGTGATTGGGTTCGCGGAGGTCGGACAGACCTGTGCACAAGTCATGCTGACAGGGACCACCGCTATCGGTGACGTCGAGACGCGAAAGATCGGCGGAGCGTCGGGGCTTGGACTGCCATTAACCTCAAGAGGAGCCACCGTGGATGGGGCACCGAGGGTGATAGAGCCGTCCGCGCTGTCGGAGGCGAGCTGAATCGAAGCGGCGTGCGTAGCTAAGAAGTCGTTCCCGAGCAGTAGCATCGGGTTGCCTTCAATCACCATGAACGTATGACGAAAGAGAAATCCACCGACGGAGAAAACGATTCGAGCCTTGCCTCGCGTGATAAGAGGTAGGCCGTCTGGGCCATGGAGCGGTGTCACTACGGCTTGCGGCAGCCGCTCGACGCATGCGTCGTTGGGTAGGCTGGACAAGAGGGAAGTGGTCACGACCGACGGGCCAGCTCCGGTGTCAGCGAGTGTGCTGTTGACCGTGAGGGCGGAGTCGGCTAAGATTACTCCTTCTTTGCCGGCAGCCTCGCCGGAGCGGCAGACCATTAGATCTCGAACATATAGACAATGCCTTGGGTAGGCAGATGGTAGGGTATCCACGACGCTCTCCGGCCGGTGCGCGGTCACGTGTGCAATGGTGTCGGACAGGGACGGGGTTGGTCGCCAGCGTCGTTGCTCGGGTGAATTCGTCGTCAAACTGGTCGTCGTCTCTTCGGGTACTCCGACTGCCGCTATCGTGGCAGAGGGCCTAGAGGGGTCGTCCTCGTTGGTAGCGGTACAGGGTGATAGCTTGGGACTAGTGTAGCCCAGGCCTCTCTTGTCGGTGGGGTGCCTCGGGTGGTCGGACATCTTTTCCCAATCTTTCTCGAGACGGGCTTGGGCTTCTGTCTTGGGTCTTCGAACTAATGAGGCTAGCTCTTCGGCGCGGATGCCTTTGGCTTCCACGAACTCGATCGGCGCTCGGACGGCAGCGGCGAGGTCGGATTCCTCGTCGGCGTTTCGTCCGGCTAGAGCTTGCGCTCTTATTTCGTCAGCGGTTTCGAGCGTGACGTTGGACCATTTCTGGTCCCCGTTCACTCCGAATGATTGCCATTGTTGGCGCCGCTTCCGGAGAGTCGTCGGCGTCGTCGGACGCGGCGAGCTCGCGCGTGCCGGAGGCGGGGCGGTCCATGGAGAGAATGGGTCGTGGAGTGTAGACTCGGAGGCGTGGAGTGGCGTGTCGTTGTCGTGGTTATCGTGGGTTTCTTTTTGGTCTTCGTGGTTGTCTGACTCGGGAGTAGCTGGACGGGAAACAACGGGGTCGGAAGAAACTTCACTCGTTTCCCTCCCCCTCTCATAACGATGAAGAGCCGACCACGGCTCGTAGGCGGTAGCCTCGGTCGAGCTAAGTGAAGGCCGGTCCAATAGGCTGCACCGCGCGCAAGCGAGTAGCTCTAACGCGGACAATTTCTTCGTCGACGTCTGGTCTCGCTGTTGGCTCAAATGTCGAAGAAGAACCGGCATCCAATGGATCGCCATCGCTCCAGCTACACCGACGTAGGTGCGGCTGCGAAGAGCGCCACGGTGCGGTGAAGGAGAGAGGTTAGCCATGGCCGACTCACGGCCATCCACGACGCAAGTTGGCTGGAGGGGCGGCAGCCCTTTGGTGAGGTACAACCCGGTGGCTTTCTGGTGTCCAGTGCCGTGCTCCCAGGGTTGGACGAATTGGGTCGGGGTCAACCCCCCGACTAAACGGCGAGCTTCCGCATGCATCCGAGGGTTCTCGACCGCTACAAACGGAGCAGTGGCGGAGGCCATTGACTTGAAGACGCGAGCGGCCGACTCAAGAGCGGCACGACGTCCGGGTTCTTGGGAGAGCCATTGACTGCTGACAGCGGAGAGGTACGTGCAGGGCGGGTGGGCGATGACTAGGTCCCAACCTAGGTTTTGGACATGAAGCGCGTCGCCTTGGAAGTGGGGCACGTAATCGATCTCGGAAGGATACAAATCGCACGTAGCTACATCAGCACCGGCGAGTAGGAACATGGAGGAGACGACGCCGCTCGTCTCGCCAACGACGAGAACGCGTGGTGCGTGACAGCCAGACGTCAGCCCGTCTTGGACTCGTTGATTCATCTTCGTGAGCTCAGCGCAAAGCTCATCGAAGTGCTTGGGTAGCGCGGCGGCAGGCGAGGCTAGGGTGCCATTGCGAGGCCGGCGAAGCTCTTGGGCTGCCTCCGTGAGGTGCCGAGGTAATACCACCGCAGAGCCGCTCGCTCGTGCACGAAGAGAGGCGAGAGCGTGGAGAGCGGGTGACGGGGTATCATCACGGGTGCCGACATCGGAGTTGTTTTGAGAGGAATCGAAGGACTGGATCGCGGACGCATTGATCGCTGCCACGCGCATGATGGTGGTGGCAGTGGTATCGAGAGGCAGGCAGTGCTCGGAGGCGGCGACCGGTGGCCGCAGCGACGTAGGACGAATGGAAGAAGACTCGGATATCGACGACGTAGAGACGGGCTCGGAGGACGGGATTGACGAAGAAACTCGGAGAAGTGGGGTGTCGGACGGCGGCGACGGACGCCGCGGCCGCGAGACCACCGGTGAGAGACATGAAGGACATGGCTCAGGGACTCGGTTGGGCTGGCTCAATGGGCGTAGAAGCTCGGTTTGGGAGGCCGCCGTTCCTCGACGTGCAGAGGAGTTGTGGTCACTCTCCATGGTCACGTCGGAAGAGGAGACGTCGTTGCATTCTGTCGTCGGCGGGGTCGGCGCCGGCGAAAGAAGGGACGTGGCTGTCGTAGAAGCCGGCTGCGGGGAAGGCTGGGGCCAGGGTGGTGGCTCTGCGGCAGCGGCTGGCGTGGGTAGTGGCCGAAGAGGTTCTGCAATGCGAAGCATTCTTCGGAGGACTTGGCTCGGGCTAGCGGGTGGATGGACCGCTGAAATTACGGTGGATTCAGACTCGAATTCGGAAGACTCGGCGACTTGAGAGGGCTAGGAGACGGCTGTTCAAGCTCCTCCAGGGCTCTCGGTTGATGGGGTGGCGTGGGAACGCCGGTGGTCGACCGCGGACTCCGCGGTGACGTTAATTTGTACTCGGACTCGGACTCGTCGTTTCTGGCGTGCTGGACGCCAATAACAGGGCTAACTTTCGAAATGGGAACGGACGGGGCCGGCTCAAAGGTGAAGCCCCCTGGCGTCGCAACCGTCGGTGAGGACGAAGCTGAAGCTTGTGATGACAATAGGGGCACGGTGGCCAGCACCGGTTGGCTCGGTGCGGCCGAAATCTCGGACTCGGTGACGGGCTTGATTACGCGGGCTCGGGATGCACTGTCTTGTGCGATTGGACTCGGACTCGGAACGGAAACGGAAGGGATCGGCTCGGCGGCGTGCAGCCTGCTGGAGTGGCAGGCCGGCTGCGGCG